>OY740767.1:126247914-126847914 GCA_963513935.1 Aphrophora alni
TGATCATAAAATAAATTATTATTATTATCAAAGATAAAATCACTAAAATTATTTAAAATATTTTGTTTTCTTTATTTGAATTTCTTTTAATTGGTAGGCCTAAGTGAACCAACTTATGGATAATTAATTAATTGATCACATCTACTAATATAGGCATAATTACTGTCTTTATTTATGAAAGATATTAAATGCAATATAAATTTTTTTATAATATATTAAAATTCTAACAGTCTTATCACAATCGACTGATGAAAACTGAAATTAAATGTTAATACCATTGTTTAATTTTTCACATGCATAAACAATAACAATAGAGAACACTTGCGCTTTGTGGGAACAGCTGACTGCCAGCTGTTCACTGTTGAAGTTAGTGGAACGCGGCTGCGTGGAGGTTTAGCCGCCGGTGTCTCGTGTCTTAATTTGGTTATAAACGGGTTGAAATTTTAAAAAAAATTACTAACCTAGTTGTGCATTAATTAGTTTCGTATAACCCGTAAATCTTTCAAATCTTTTGAACGAAGATTTTACGGATTTGAATACTTAAAGGTATGTTTTATAAGTTTAATAGGTTAGAAAATTTAACTATAATTCAATTTAATTATATTAATTTAATGGAATACATGACTGTATGTATTAGGATGTTATCATTTGATTGATTGCCATTTATAAGATGATTTATTTTACTTTTGTGATGATTTTATTTCAGGAAATGCAATTATTATTGATATTGTTATTTAGTTGTCGTCACAAGGTCATATTTCATTTAAATAACCTCTTGTCTACATAGTCTTTTTCTTTCTTTTTTTTTTAAATCACATTGTAACTAGTTTACATTTCATTAAAATATTATGAATTTAGTTTTCAATTAAGTTACCACGATATCAGTAGGCCATGACGTCCTAATAGTATCAAGTGTTTACCTGTTATACAAGTTGGAGGTGGAGGGGATTCTCATGTTTCAAACGGTTGTTTGCGATAGGTCCGCGAAATTAAAACCTAACTGTTGTGAGTTTGCTTACTATTTTGCGGCTTATAATATTAACAGAGACGGAGTGAAACTTTCTCAAGTCACTACATCTCATTTTTGTTCATTAGACAAGTTAATTATTATTATTATTTTTACTGTACAGTATATATTTATAAAAAAATGTTTATTCATACAGTAAATTTTGATAACATTGTGTACAGCTCTATTAACAATGCAATCGTGATTCAAGGTAGGCCTACATGCTAGTCAGGCTTAAGTTACTGAATGCATGTAATTAATGTTAGTAATTTCTTAGACTTTCATTGAATGAAATCGCATGTTTCAAGGCCTATTATCAGTAAGAGATACAATACTAGAATTAAATTCATTGTCTTGAGATTACGTGAGAGGTCTAAATTTATATAGAGCTAATTATAGCTAACCTTCATTCAGCTACTTGAATTAATGGCTTTAAGCACGTGTGATAGACTGTTGTCGCCAATATTTTTAAAGAAATTATTACGATATTATTGAAAGAAAAGGTCATAGTCGCATAGTTGCATAATAGATATCAGAACTAAGCTGAAATCATTGGTCCTACCACAGGAAAGAGAGTATTGTATTACCCTTCTCTGTGGTCCTACACATCTTCTTTGAACTATAAATATCACTTTCATGAAACTTTCGATCTTCAGTTACTCAGTTTTGTAAGTACAGTAACTCAGTACCCCGTGGTCTTGGTCATTCAACTGATTTCATCAAAGTTTTTACTGATTTATTCATGGTGAAATTTCTAAAAACGTCATTTTTAATAGTCTATTAGGGCTAAAACATTTTAGAAAACCTTATTTGAAAGGTGTAAAGCAAATAGAAATTTGTAAACCCTAAAACAGTGCAAAATCGATACTTTTAATATTGAGTGTTCGATAGTTTTCAACGTTTTGTCCTTCTAGAACACTTACAGCCTATTTCCAAATTGAAGTGTGTAAATTTTTTTATAACGTATTATTTAAAACGAATTGGTTGACTAAAAAGTTTTAAGTCCCGTATAAATTTTGTCTCATAGAATGATTAAATTTGGAACCAAATAGCGCAATTGTTGAGAGTAAACTTATGATTAAAATGCATCTCTAGGTCGGAAGGACCTAATAACTAAAAATTATTTAGTTTAAGGGATAGGTGTCTTACAAAATTATTAGGTTTTGCACTGAATCTATGTGGGTTGGGTTGAAAATACTGAACTCTGAAAAGCGATTTTCTTGCTTTATTCTAAAGATTCAAAATACGAAAGTTTCATTCTTTCTAGGTGTTTTACAAATTGATTATAGTGTTGTCAATATAAAAAAAGTGGAGTTTGAAAAAGAAATAGGTTTCAGTTAATGAGAATTTATTTAAATAGACTGTTTTTTGAAATATTAAAAAAACCCCAATATCAAGACTAGACTCATTTCTACTTTCTCACATATTATGAAGTATTATGAAAACCCAGTGTCGACTTTTTCGCGATGATATTAGTTTTGAGGCCTTCTAAGTCCAAAAAAATGGTTTTGGGAATGATCTTTGTGGTCATTTTGGATATACAACCACACGCTGAAAAGACCCATTCAATATCGTATATAGGCCTACACACCATTTCATCTAAATAACAGATGAATAATATTAACAAAATATTTAATCAATTTTGATTTGATATATTCAGTGAATCAGGTTGGTTGATTTGGAAGCCAAAACTTGGTGCTGTCTGGGACAATTTTCCATGATTCACGCTTTGTCTTCCTAACGCTTTACCGTATTACGTGAGGGCTGCCCAGTCACCAAATCATTAGGAAAAGTTTAACAGTTTCCTGACCTCCATTCGTGATCTGAGACCATTTCGCTCGCATTTTTGACACCACAGATCCCATCTGCAGGATGCAGTTATTATGATGACACTATATGACGATCTTCTCTATAGCAGTGATCATCCAGTCTGTACATCATTTTTTAGATTAGACCAATGACTACATAAATACTATAAGACACGACATGGCCATGTTAAATATTCTACGTTTATTCTTGAGTTGTCCAATACCCACTAGGTCGCTCTGCTAGAGAATCTGAAGTTGATGTGACTGGCGCTAGGTGGCTCTACGGTCAAACAATGTTTCAGGCGGGTAAGAGAAAACGCACTGATGCCACATATGGGACCAGAGATGCGAGGGAAGGTCGAGAATCGCTTATCTCAGCGCACGAACTGACAACACTGACTATGCTGACGGAAGTAAGTGAGAAGGTTTGTGAAAGAGAGGTCAACAGTTGTACAGTCTCAACCAAGTGGGATGCGTACAGTCAAGCACCTACTGCTAACGCTTTCTGATAGCTGTGTGTCAAACTTGTGTCCCGTAAAGCGTAGACTATTTCCCTATCCTATGTCGTGTCTTATAGTATTTATGTAGTCATTGATTAGACTAACAATGCACAGGGGAAAAGGTTTATTAAAAAAAAAAAAGAATTGACCTTCAAAACATAGACCAAATAAAGAACTAATAATGATATTTTATTTCTCCTAAATTCCAAATAACTTTTGTGTAAAACATTTTCCTTAAAAGCTTTCGTTTTTGAGAATTAATTAATTTCAATTTAAATGATACTCCTTACAATATATTTACATATAGCCAACTTACCCTTTTGGTTAGGATAGATGAGTATTTCATGGTTTAAGAATTTCTACTGTAGAAATTGGTACTTATACAAGAATGTTTAATTTATTTATTTCTAATGTATTTTCGAAGTAATGGCCACGTTATTTTTATTGAATATTCATTTATACAAAATTTAGTGTATTTACAATATTTTTGGTAAATATTGTAGAGTTTCCAACCTGACAGCAGACATGCGCACTGCCTACATTTGACTATGGAGTGGACAACGGCAGCGCTCCCTTTGTTCATCCAGTTATTAACTCCAGTTGTCTGTTTGTATTTGTTATCGAGGCTATGTGTGTTTTTTGAGTGGTTCGATCACTTTCAACCTTTATTGTTCATCCGATAACAAAAATATCAGGGGCATTTTGACTTTAGTATTAGGTATTTGTTTTAAACGGTGTTGGAATAATTCTCACCTTGTTTGTTCCATAATAAATAAAATTCAGTAATCTTATATGAAGTTATGTGCGTTTTTTGAATGGTTCGATTATTGTACCAATTACTGTTAGTTTTAAGATTAATATGTGGTTAAACACATTAGTTAATTATAGTTTTGCTAGGACAATGAATGCTGTTGAAAATTTATACAAAGACCTTTCAGTTTGCTGTCAAGTGAAGAAAAGAAGAAAAATGTGAAAGTAAAAGATTGAGTAGACCTACACCTGACCTTCCTGGTTTTACCCAAATTATCCAAACTGGTAAATGGTCTTTTAACAGAAAATTTAATTCGGATTTATACAAAACGTGCAGTTGGTTGTGTGGCTGTGAATTAATTGGCATTATTTTGTTTCCCCTGTTTATCGTTTGGTGGAGAAGACACATGGGTTAAGACAGGATTTAAAGATCTAAATCATATTGCTGATAGAATAAAAAACATGAACCATCAGCTAAGCACATACAAAATAGCTTAAAATTAGCCATTTTCGGGACAACATTTGTAGCAGAACAATTAAATAGTGCATATAGGATGAACAATGCAGCACATAATTAATGGGTAAAACGAAACAGATATGTATTTGTGATTACTATAAATTGTGTTCGATTTGTGGTGCATTTGAATTGACATTAAGATGATGAGAGTAAAGTAATCCTGGTGTGTTTAAAGGGTTGAAAATTTCAGTGCTGAATGAGGTGCAGTTCCAAAAGGGTCATCTAGACAGTGCTACAATGTTCAAGGGGACATCTAAAACCATCAAAAATGAACTTTTACAAATTATGTTAGAGGTCTGTCCAGAAAAAAATAACAGAAGATCAAAATAACAAACTTTGTAGCTGTAATTGCTGATGAAACAAGTGATGTATCTAATGTGTTCCAAATGGTTATAATTTATTGGTACATTGTCAGAAACAAACCAGTAGAGAGATTTTGGACATTTTTAAATCCTTCAAATCATAATGCAGCATCAATATCATCATGTATATTAAATGAACTGTCAAAACAAAACTTGATGAAACTCCGCACAATTTTATAGCCCAAACATATGATGGCTAGAGAGATTTTAGACATTTAAAAATCCTTCAAATCATGATGCAGCATCATTATCATCATGCATATTAAATGAACTGTCAAAACAAAACTTGACGAAACTCCGTACAAACTTATAGCCCAAACATATGATGGCGCTTCAGTAATGGCTGGTGTTTGAAAATGGTGTCAAGGATGTAGTTCATAAACATATCCTGATGCACAATGATTTCAATGAAAGAGTTATTGAAAAGTTCGCCCACCAGAAAGAAAGACGAATGGACTTCCCTTTCAAATAATGTAAGTTTATAAATTTAATCTAATTTATATTCTTAATACAAATATGTGTTTGAAGTGATGGTACATGGGCTCCAATTCGAAAGTACAATCTACAATATAAACATATATATTGTTATTTAAAACACTTGCAACCGCCAAGTTTTTCAAGTACCAGCCGCCACTGGTATAGCCTACTAATTATGAATGGTTCACTAATTAACTAGGTGTTTGAAAAGTCCCGCAGCATGGCAGAAACAAGACAAAATATTTGAAAATATGTAAACAAACATATTACACTACAAGTAATTAACACCATTGTCAATCTGATACTCATAGATGAAGCAGTTACACATTTTCTTCGACGGTCATAGATGAAGTAAAACCTACAACTTATGTGAATAAACTGTTTCTCTCTCCAGGGTATCGTGGATAGTACTTTTTGGTATGCCGAGTTTTATTCTTATTTGGCGTAAATATCCTTTTTGTATTGGGATGGAATTTTTATAAAACTGCTTCACGAACGTCATTGGTGTGGTAGGACGTCATGATAATGGCAAATCAGCGACTGGGTTGTCTTGAACTGCTCCTGAGGTTCATAAGAGAACTGTCCTCTACTGCACTTGTTGTTGTGGTGGTCTCTCACTCACCGCTCTCTCCGACCAAACCTCACGTCCACCGAGCAAAATGATCTCAACACACTCCTCTAGTTATTCATCTCTTATTTCTGGTATGATATGAGACTTTTATAAAATAAAGAAACAATATTTATTTTTTTAATATTATATCACTATTATTATTAAATTTATAAGGAATCCTATTAATAACTTAGTTTTGTGTCACGAATTGGACGATGATGGTTTGTCTTTGGATTAAGTTGAAAACAGTGGTAATAGGAAATAAATGTTACACAAATGTTACGTAAAAATCTAAGGTAGGCGTCGTAACAGTTTAAAATAAAAACCAGGGGCGTGAGAAACAGGAGCGGCGTGACAGACTCCTTTCCAATTTCATATTATGCTGTCATGCACAACGTGAAAGTATGACCTCGAATGTTATTATTGTTATTATTTTAGTAAACTTGTCTTGTTCTTTTGGAAATCTCGACTTCCGGTATCGGTTATTTTGTGATACATATATGTTGGTTCATTCACAATGTGTTAATATAACTGTGTAGAAAAATATTTTCCTACACTGTTTTTAGTTCTGAAACTTTCGCACAATCAACATTCCCCTCCTCCTCTATCTCAAAAAATAAATAGTCTTTTGTTCGATTGTTAAAATTAAATACTCAGCTAACTGTATACATAGAGTTTATTGATGTGAAAGTATTTACATTTTACAATACCTCCTTGTATTCAATATTTGGTGTCAAAATGCAATCGTCTTAAATTATTATTATATTGATTCTTTTAAATTAATTTTTTAAACAAACTGTTGAGATAAACGTACGATTCAGCAGTGGGAAATTCTTTTTCCATTGTTACCTCACTTGTTAAGGTTCGTCGGATGTAAGAGGCGTAAAAGGGATGTTATCAACTGAAATTGTATATAGGATTTGAAGTTACTGTAGTCTTTTAGCTATATTGGGTAAAAATCAAAACTCTCTATTATTTATGGATTTTAGTTCGAATTCGACATAGCTTTTTTAGAATCTTGTTCTCTCAATTCACTCACACAACAAAATTTTTGAGGGATGGTAACAATAGGTTTAGTTTGAATACTTAGAGGTTACATTTAGACAATTTTTATCAAAATCGTTAGAGCCGATTTTGAGAAAATTGGAATTTTAAATATTTGTCTTAAGGCAGGTTAAGTTTTAGAGTTATTGAAAATATGTAAAAAAAACATTTTTTTTCGAGATATGGCCAAAATATGTTCATATATTAAATTTGCTCAAGTTTGGGATGTAGAGCAGACGTCAGACGGACATCATTCCCCAAATCATTTTCTTCGACTCAGAGGACATCAAAATGGATATTCCCGTGAAATTCTACCACAGCTCTATATATGTGAAAGTGAACAAAATTAATTAAGTTACTTTTATTTTTACTGTTCAGTTTTGCCAATTGTCATAACATCTAATCTGTTTTTTAAGCGCCGAGTTGCCGAGTTAGATTTAACATCGTGTTTTTAAATGGATCTTCAATATCCCCAAAATACAACATTGACATATCTTGCATTTACTGTATTAACAAACTTGTGTTGCTTAATTTTTTGCTGTTTTTAAATTAACAAACTCTTTTTAAATTAGGTGGTTTTTCACAAAAGGTTATATTTTTAGAGTGGTGGAATTAGTTAACACATCTCCCAAAATCTTCCGAAAATAAAATAAACTCCTAATTTGGAAAACATCAATTTTTATCACATTTAAGTAATTTTACTTGATGTAATTTATATATATTATATAATATAATATATATGAAAGGGGGAAAAGTCATAACTTTAAAGCACAGATTATAGTTACCTGTTTCTCTAACTATGAGGGGTTTTCTGATGGAAGGATCCTCGGATTCGAGGATGTTCGAAATGAAAAACTAATAATGTAAATGGGGAGATCCCCAGAAGAGTTCAGGAGTAGGGGACACCTGAAGGATGTAGTGCTATCTCATCCCAGTGCTATCTCATCCAACATCCAATTTCCTAGAAAAAAGTGCCATCTCGTCCAGTGCAGTTTTGCGGTTGATTAACCTAACATAACCTAACCTAACCTAACCTAACGGCCGCTTTGAATATTTTCAGATTTTATTTGTAATTTATGTCAAATAATTCTGTTAATATACAAGCGGCTTCATATTCTACAAACCTTGAGGTGGAACATTAGAACAGACTGTTGTTGAAGTGCGCAACCTGGAGCCTAGGTAAGGAGCACACGCAAGAAAATTAGTTTTCTCCCTGTATTACATACAAGGCGAGTTTTAACATGATTTATAGCGTTTTGATATAAAACGCAAAGAGCATTTAGGGGGGTTTAAATAGTATGAAGCTAGAAAATACGGAAGACCCGGAATTTTATAAATAATAAGAATTTTATAAAATTATAAAGGTAGGCTACTATAAACGTTCCAATAGTTTTTGTAGCCCTGTCAAGTAAACAATAGCATAGGTTTTTGGACGAGATGGTACTAGTTGGCGGGTAAAGAATTAACCCCTGCCCTACGTCCGTGGAATCTGGATGACATAGCACTTGGATGAGATAGCACCTGGACGAGATGGCACGACACCCATCTGTAGTGACCCTAATTAATAACAACCTATCAGCAGAGCAAATCATTGAGATATGATTCCGCATCAGAAATGGTCTAGTTAAAGGAATAAATACTTACAGGAATAAATAAGTTTAAGATTAAAATTATTGGTATAAAAATTCTAGCTCTTGGGTTAAAACCTAGAAGAAAGGACGACATTCGAGGCAATGTCATCTCCACAGATTCTATGGTTGAGATTATTTGACACCAGCTCGCTGTATATATATCTTAACCCCGGCTCGCCTCACAAGTGAGACACTCCGTTGGGGGGGCGTTGAGTCAGCATCGTGACGTTATTTGGGAAGCTACAGTTGGTGACGAAATCTGGTTGAGAATAATAGAATAACGGCGACGGGAATCTTGATGTGATAACCACATACACTATTACTCTACTGAATAGCTGTCTAGCTGGCCTTGCTTCTCATGGGCTGTTGGAAATGCTTTTGAGGTCGAACTTTTAGTTCGATTTGGTATTAAGTCGGATATACCAACTATTGGAATGGTCATTAACTAGAAAAAATTTCATTTTTTTAAAAAATTTGAGACAATGTTTTGTGAGGATAATTTTTTTTACCTAAACGTCGTCAAACTTTTCATGATAGCTTATTTTGTGCGACTTTAATATCGGCATCCAATGATATCCAACCGCATTTTACTAAAACAACATTTAAAAAAAGATAACCTTAAAAATAAAATAAAAACAAAATATATATTTTGTTAACAAATGGTCTAGAGGTACAAATTTAATATGTACGTAGGTTGGTTTTACATACCATTGGAGAATTTCGTTAACCAAAAAGGTTAGTAGGTGAATTTCAAAATGGCGGGCGATTTTATAATGTCATCAAAAACTTTTTTGATGATAACTTTTCACTTGAATGTCGTACAACTTTTCACAAATATACGTTTTTGCAACTTTTAGAATCTGCGAAAACGTCTCAAAATTTAAAAAAACTGTAGTCATCGGAATTTTAGTCAAATTTAGGTTATACTATTCGTAACATATGATTGAAAACAAGTTGCTGTGAGCCATCATAGTATTTACCCAGCCCCATCATACAATGTAATACAAACAAATCCTCTAAATGTAATGCTCGAAAGTTGGTCACTCGGGTATTGTAGGATATGTTAGATGGTATCGGTAGATCAAAGGATCTTTATCAAATAGGGTAAGTTTGTTTGTGTACAGGGTTTTTTAGTGTCCTGAGGCTATGAAATGTGAAGGATTAGTGAAACAACGGAGGTCGGCATTTCTTACAATTACTAAACTTATACTGGGGATAAATGAAAAGATCAACCCCAAAACCACAACAAGAAACACTAACAACACAAAAACTGTATAGTGTTAGTTTAATACTCAACCTCTGAGGATGGTAACTATGTTACTGAAATGTACATCAGGTAGAATAAACATAACTATACAGTTTTTGTGTTGTTAGTGTTTTTTGTTGTGGTTTTGGGGGTTAATCTTTTTCCTTTATTGTATATTCACCACAGTGCTCTAGTGATTCTTATAATACACTGGGGAAGTAAAAATGTGGTAGAAATTTCAAATTTTCGGCCGTTTGAAACTTTTTTTTTTCGCTAGTACCTTTTTATATACAATATACAAGCGATCTCCGTATATTAACTACAAGGTCCAGGTCAGAAAAAGAGTTCTATCGTCCTGTCGTATTATGCCCGAGTATTTTCTATTACAATTGAAACATTAAAGCGTTACAAATTAAATGATAACGATATTTAGAACCTTGCATCGTGAATGAAATAGCGAGCAACAGGGATTTGTGTTCTAATTATAGGTAGTTGTCTGTCACATGACATTGACGAACAGTCATACAGGATAGCATGACAATCTGTAGCTACAAGAGCTTGTGATTAGAAGATACAGGCTGAGCAATCCATCAATTAAAGTTACGCTCTGTGTGTACCTCCGTTTATTGATTGACGGACTCAGAAAACAGGAAAAGCGATTTTCGAGATGCCGTCCATCTGTCGCCATTGTAGACTATTCTAAACGGTCACAAAAATAACATAGATACATGAAATTTAGTATTGATCACTTTAGTGTGCTCATTTAGAACCTTATTGAAATTCAGAATGGCTACCATTTTTAACGGTTTGTGTTTATATTTAGTGTGTTATTTAACTTTTAATAAACTAAATTAGAATTTTAATGTAACAGCAGATATTTCTTGTTGAAACTCCATATTCAAGGATTAAATAAAGCAATAAAGCTAAAGTTGCCCGATGATGGCGAAAGGCGAAACAATTTTAGCTTATTTATATTATTAAAAAAGAATTGAAACTTTAGCTTTATTGCTTTATTTAATCCTTGAACTAAATTAGATAAAAATGTGCAGATTTCAATTCTACGTGGTACGAACGACACCTCTCTACGACAACAAAGAGCGAAGTTATTGTGAAACATTTTATTTCTAACCCTGACTTACCAAGAAAATGTGATATTAGTATAGTTTTGAGGCCCGGTAGGGTTGAGACACTGTCACAAGACCAACCTTTAGGCATTCGTGAGAAGATCTGCTTCTATTACATTGTATGATGGGGTTGGCTAAGTACCACGATGGCGCCCTTAACTTGTGCTTTTTACTGCAAACGATAAAACAAGTAGAGAATAATTTTCAGAAATATTGTACGTAGGCTGAATTATTTATTTCTGGTTTTATAAATGACGTTATGAAATAAGTGGCTACTTAAATATTTAAATGTATTAAGCATAAAATAATTAATTAACATGGTTGTATGAGTATCAAATTTACATATCACTACTATAATAATCAGGAATTCCTCTGTCTGTACACTTCTCTAGATCTCAATAACTATTATAGATAGAAAGATAAAATTTGGCAGGAAGGTATTCTTTAAAGCTAGTCCAATAGTCAAATTTATTTGCTTCCAATGTTGTCTCCGCTAGTAGTTATATAGCATCAGCGGCATAAGATGGCTACATAAGATTGGCCCAGCCTGGTGCAATGTTCGTTGGCGAATATTTGGTTCAAGAACACTCTCTAAGGATTTCTCAAATTATAAAATATATGTATAGAGTTCACTGAATTTCAAGTTAGCAAAAAAGTTACAATTGCACAGAAATCTGGACTTTAGCCCTAACTAATGTTATTAAAATGTTATACATATATGTTACTCGTATTGAATTTAATGCTATATATATCCGAATTGTTGGCAACATTTGGCTACTTGGAGACAAAAACATGAAGCAACGCGACACTATTACGATACGATACGAGATAATAATTTACGCGTCACTGTTGGCCTTCTTCGACCAATGTGTAGCCAGAAGGATTGGAAGATTGGGAAGGAAGGCGGCTTCTTTCATTTGGGATATAGACCGGAAGGTCCTGGTCGTTCTCTTCAACCAGTCTTCCAATACCTTTCAGCCTTCGACGATCATAGCCAATGGTGGAGTTGCCACACTTCTCGCCCGTGACCAACCTTAGAATATATTCGGCCAGGCTGAACACGAGTTTGACCTCGACTTAACGTCGCAAAAGTGTGTCCGAATATATATTTGTTTTGATTACGTCAATAGTTTCTTAAAAATCTATAATTATTTGAGCATTATTTTCCATTTCAATAACATGGAAGTGTAAAATAGCTATTGACACGTGGTATTAAGCATACAAAGAATCAGCTGTCAACAATAAACCCCGATTCAAACAGTTGCTACTAATGCTATATCAGACATTTTTACACCATGAAATGTTCACGTATCCAACCAAGAGAGTAATTTGGATGTATTGTTTGTGTCATTTTTATTGAAACAAATGAATTCATCGAAGAAAAATGTGTTAGAGAAAAGTTAATTAGTATTGAGGGAAAAATAAAATGGCATTATTAATTCTTTGTTTGGACTACGTTTACAAGGTTATTTGAAGGTCAATTAAAAATATAATAAAAATCTATTTTGTTTTTACGCACTTACTGAGAAAACTAAATCTAAAATATTTTTCATTCCAACCTTAAATTTTATAATTATTTAGCAACATATTTGAAGATAGATCTTCTGACCTTAAAGAATTTGTTTATTGAAAAACCAGTGTTAAATAATACGTGTTATATGACATTTATTAATACCATTAAGCTTTTTTTAACATACAAATTTTAGCTATGGAGTAATTGATTACCATTTTGGCTTACTTTCGTGTACGTGTGTGTTGTAAACGCCATATATGTATATTAATTAAGTTATTCGTTTATTATGATATGAAAAAGAGTCCCCGGTTAGTCTATTAGGTTAGTGCTCTAGTGTTGTGGTCAAGAGGTTCCAGGTTCTATCTCGACATCGTCAGAACTAAATGGGAAACTACGATTGGTAACGAATCCTGATCACAAAGTTGAGTTATACAGACGAATACCGACTGAAAAGTCGTCTAGATTTAGGCCATTTCAGTACTGTTAACCACTGAGTTATATTTTTAGATTTTAATAATATGAATAAATAGTCGAGAAATTATAAAATGATGGCGTTTTAAAACTGTTTTTGGTAATTTGTTTTTATCAAGGTCCGATATAAACTCCTCTTTTTTACAGTTTTGTTGTCTCAATATATTATATCAACGTTGAGGTCTTCTATCAAGTGAATACCAAAAACACATTTAAAAAATTTAATATCCGATCATGTCAGCTTAATACCTATTTTATTTATGCCGAGCGATTTTTATTTTGTTGTAACTCTTTATGAGATACGAGTCTCAAGACTTAATCGTCGCAAGATTTCTCTAGAGATTGTAATAAACGTTGTCGATCTTTGTTTGCTACGCCTGAGGTGTTTACTCAGGAGATAGTTGTTTCCAACTTCCGTAGCAACGTCTTCACTCCTAAAGGCTGTGTGAGAATGTTAAATCCAGTAAAGTTTTACAATAACTACACGATATAGATGCTTGCTAATCAATTGCACCAAAATTAT
The DNA here is from genome assembly GCA_963513935.1 of Aphrophora alni. Taxonomy (NCBI): domain Eukaryota; kingdom Metazoa; phylum Arthropoda; class Insecta; order Hemiptera; family Aphrophoridae; genus Aphrophora; species Aphrophora alni. The sequence continues at coordinate 126,261,497 of OY740767.1, forward strand.
TTGGCAGGCAGCTGACATATTAGGGACGCGGATTTCTTGTCGTGCAAATGTCATTTGTTTAACAAGAGTCACGATTAATAAACCTAACAAATTAGAATTTAATATAACAAATAGAAATATATATGAACCATATATTTAAAATTTACGCACATTTTACTTAACAAAGAGTTGGATAGCCATAATAAAAACGAAACAATATACAAACAGTGTACTAAAAATCAGAAAAAGAAACACTAAAAGAACAATAATTAAACAAATAAAATAAAGCAGTTGCTGATAGTGGATGTATTTTTTTCCGTAGAGTAATTTCTTGAGGATAGAGTATAATATATATATATATATATATATTTAATGTGTTTAAATTGTGTTTTACTTTTAATTTTATAAATTTATTTGCAACTTCTTTTTCATGTTTGTTTGATTGTAGATATTATTAGGATTGTTGCTAGTATACATTTTATCGTTTTCAGTTTTAATTTTTATTGACAATTGCTGTAATATTTTTATTTGTGCATGGTTGATAGAATAAATAATTCAGTTTCGGCGAAGCAAGTTAACCCCTTATATAAATATTTTTTTCAAGATGGCGTCCATTGTTTTGGGACTCTAAAGACGTAGTTGTCATTAGTTTTTCTCTAACTTAAGCAAAAATTTCAAAATGACAAGAGCGACAATCTTTTCATCTTTTTTATATTTTAGCCGATTACATCTCAGTTCTTCCTCTGAGATTTAAATAAAACGATTTACTAACTTTAATATAACTAAATCCAGGTAGCAGAATAATGTACCTAATGTCTTTAAATTCATTTCATCCAGTACAGTACAGTATACCATGTGACGAAACTGGTTTTCGCGACTTACAAATATTTGATGAATGGCGCCTTTACTATTTACATAACTGCAAAACAGCTGTGCTACAGTTGACACAGGAGGTGTTTAGATAAAGACAGAAAACCTAACATGCAATCGCTATTTTACCTGCATCACTAAGACCTTTATGGTGTTTATTCGTATACGTTTTGACAGACGAGGTTTGACGATGCGAGACAAGAATATTTGTAAAGTGTTTTTTCTTGTTATTTATAAGTAGAGTAAAGTTTTATGTACTTCCTGGTTTAGTAGAAAATTACTCGTAACACACAATCAGATGAACTTATACTGAAAATCCTCAATAAGCTGTTAAAATTGGATTAAAATAAAACATTGTGAAATAAACGTAGATACGCGACGTGAAGCTGACATGATAGGGCGCTAATTGTTTTACTATATTACTTTTTCATATATGTACTATAGAAAAAAAATGCGATAGGTCATAAAATCGATATACTTTTGCGGAAACAGGGTGTGAAATACCAACACGTATTCTAGTGGTTAAAATAAATAAACACGTTCATATAAACATATGCCCTAAAATGGTTAGTTGTTCATCTAGACGCCATTTTGTGTTTTGAACAACAAAAATCATATTAAAAAAAAAGCAAATGATATAGAGTTGGAATTTTGCATTCTTTACTGTTATAAAGACCCAATTCGAAACATTATGAACATAACTTCAAAGAGTTTTTCGTTCAAAGAGGAAACTTTTCGTCTCCTGTACATTTTTTTGTAAAATTAACGTTTCTCAATTTTAAATGGCCACCATTTTGTAATGAGTATAATTTTGATAAGGCGAATCTTGGCAATTTTTTTTTATTCCAAAATTTGGGGATCTAACCATATCTAACCATACATTCCTATTTTTTCAAAAATTAACTCTAACAATTTTGATTAAATTTTGTTTAAGTGTATCCACTAAGCGCTAAACAAAACGTATTGGTCGCCATCTCAAAAAAAAAAGCTAAAAATCGAATTTGAGTAAATGCGATCAAAATAGCAATTATAAAAACAAAACAAAAATATGCATTTTAGTTATAATTGGGTAATTTAGTTCTTTTAATTAGTATACCAAACAACTTTAAATTACGTTTAAGGTAAAAACGAAGCAAATTTAGGTCTTAAAACATCGTCCATTTTCGCTTTTGACAAACAACTAAATACCTGACATTTGGCGATTAATAGTTTTTATATGGGTTTGGAAATGAGTAAGTGAGAAAGTTTGTGCATTGTTTTTCCACCGCTTATAAATATCACGTATTAAATTTCACGAAAATTTTCGTAGTTTTTAGGAGCTGACAAATAAGCTGTATGTCTAACAAATAGTTAATTTATTAGTGGAAAAGTTTTAAAGTCTACAGACTATTTCCCTCTATCATAAAAACCAGCTGTAAACAAATTGACACAATTCTTTTCATTCATCATACTTGTCGATAACACGTTAGTGACATTGGTTGTTATCAGATCCCATTTGAAACAATGACCAACTCAGCAGATTTGACCACCAACGTCGGTTATTTATCTCACTTCATTTTGTGTCTGTAACGCTGCTCTGTCGTTTCTTTTAGTCCTGGTCTCGGCTTTTTAACTCGGTTTTATTAATTCACTTTCTTGTCTATTCGGTACAAATTTTGCAATCGATTTTAAACTAACTTCCCTATGAGCTAAACATTTGAAACTTTAGACATAGCTCAGAACTGGATGACAATGCAATATGAACTCGCTTGTCTGTCCGTCATCCGCTGGTATGGTAAGAAAGCAGTTAAGGTTGGCGCATTGACCGGTGTAGCAGCACGACTTAGTGGAACAACGCTGCACACATTATTTAAATTACCAGTTAAGAAGGATGAAAAAATGGTAGGGAATTTGGGTAACTAATTGAAGGTATTGCGAAATCAGTGAATCAAGACATAGAATTCCTGTTTATCGATGTCATTTCCATGGTTCCATAAGAAATGTTTTGCATGATCAAGATTACCACAACTGAAAAAAAAAATAAGGAACCATATGGTGGCATCAACATTTTGTGTTTTTGAGGATTTGTTAATCTCATTAAGTCAGTCTCATTCTACGTCTCTTCAGTCAGTAACTCGAGCATGGAGACTGAGCTTCTGGCCATCCTTGCTGCTCTTCAACACTGTGACGATTTATCCAGGGAACAGATTTGCATACTCACAGACTCCAAGGCAGCCCTCTCCACAATAAATAGGTATAAACCATCTCCCTACTTTCATTATACACAGGTAATACAAAGTCAGCTCCAGATTATACAAAAACATAAAACCATTCATTTCCAATGGATCCCTGGGCACAGTGACATACAAGGTAATGAGGAGGCCGACAAAATAGCAAGAACTTGTAACGATATCATAATATCACCTAGATATACAATTGATATCATGACATCTAATATTAAATAATTAAAATAACTTATAAAATAAAAAATTAAATTAAAAAAAAATGGAACAATATTAAATAAATGAAGGAAGGCGACAGCTGTCGCTTGCAGTTAAAAGTGTACGTGTCAATTACAATAGAACCAGGATTTCTACAACCTTGAAGAAAACACATGGGTTACATTAAACGAACAACGGTAACGGGATCTTAGGGGAGCGCAGAGTTTTTTTATAAAAAAAACTAAAAAAGAGAAATCGAAGGGAAAGCCAGCGTCCTAACGGTACACCAAGTAGAAAGTCTAACGGTGCTTCAAAAAACACAAAAACGGAAAGGAGAAAGTAGGTCGACCAATCGGATACGATCACACGCTTAAAAAACCAACGGACAGATTTAAAACGACCACTAAGAAGCGAAGAAGGACACATGTTGAGAAAGTTAGGGAAATTTAACGAATCAGCGAACAGGGCGCGAAACTCGTGTTCGGAAGAAGGGAGAGAGTTCTACAGGGACCAGGGTTTCGAAAAAGAGAGGAGTCTTGGAAGGGAAGTCTTGAAGGAAGGTTCTGGGCACAGAGAGTCTGCTCTGTGGTCGATAAAGTTTGATCAATATTGAAGAAAGAGACAAGACGTCTCCGAGTTAATTTAGAAAAGCTTAATAAATTTAATTAAAGTAAAGTAAAAGAAAAGAAGAAATAAGTAACAGTAAGAAATGCAGATTAGAAGTCTTGTGGAGTTTTTTAAATCAGATAAAGAAAAGGAGTTCGATCGACAGTGCCAAGGTATCATCATCATCGCAGAGAGGGGAGCTGGAAATTGGATCAACCAAGAGAGCGAGAGAAAGGATTAATCAAAGAATAAAGTGTTTTTGAGCAGTGTGGTGTTTTAAAAAAAGAGTCAATTATAGTTTTATGTGTAGTGAAAAAGTGCAAATCGACCGATCAAAAGGACCAACATTGATAAGTACAAAATTTTGTTAATTATTTAAATTCATCATAAAAATTTCACTTTCAATTGAGCCATTAAAAGAACCTATTGACCCGAGATAGGAGATTGTGTTTTTGTTAAATAAATGTAAACTGAGCTAGCCTATAAAAAGATAATAATTTAAATGTAAAGTAAAATCAATTGGTAAAGGAAAATATAATAAAATTCTAAAAAGGAGCTAATAATTTGAATAATCAAGTAATAGTTAATGTTAGAAAATAAAGTAATTTTGTATTATAATTGTAGAATCAATTCATAAACTCATTCTAATTTAAGTCAAGTTTGAGATAAAATTGTTGTATTAATATTCAAGGAAAAGACAGAAAAAAGGCCTTGAATATTCTTAAAATAGTAAATTAGAAGTTAAAGAACCAAATTGTTATAAAAAAATTAATATAAGGAATGATAGAGGAATGAATGATCTAGTTAAATAAGATTTGAATAAATTGATGTACATGTTCTATATTTCTCAATTCATGCTAAATTAAACTGAAGTTTTTTAAAAGGTAAAATGTTGTTGTTTAATGAGTATTAAATATAATTGTTTATAACAAGTTAATTGTTATATTTGGTCGCACAACGTGTGGCTGTTAAAAGAGTAAAGTAAATAAATATAACAAAGAGATTGTAGTTAAATGTTATAAACTGCTCTTCAGCAACATCCAAAGCCACTACATGTACCGATTCTAACTACTAGCATTCAGGAAGCGAAACGCTCTCTCAAACTGAAATGGATCGACATGTGGAAGAATGATACAATCGGCAGAGGACTGTTCAAACTGCTGAAATGGCCAAACGATTTGGAGATATACAGGAACCACACTAGGCAAACACAAACTTTCGTCTCCCGATCCAGAACTGGTCACATCATCACTGAGGAATACCTGTACCGTTTCGGTATGATAGACTCACCTCTGTGCACTAGATGTGGACAGAGGAGCGAGAGTCTGAAGCATGTGGTCCTTGAGTGTACCCATGGTGATGGAGCAGTCAGAGAGGAAATACTGAGACATCTTCAGGTTGGCAATGCCACACAGGATTTTTGTCATCCATACTCACTTCCACGAAACTTGTACAACATGCTGCCCATCTGTATAGAAGACACCGTGCAATCGGCACCGAGGCTGGACGCACGTAGTAAGAAGTAAGTATTAAGATGTTTAAATCGATTGCAAAATTTCATACACACAAGACTAAAAAGCAGAAAATAATTATTTAAACAATGGGGTTTAAGGAGCATCGTATTTATTCAGCTTTATGATTCCATCTCACTTTCTACGCTCATGACAATAACGCTATCCTGAATGTCAGTTTATTATGTTTATATATATAGTGTGGTAACAACTGTGAATAAATGTTTTCACTGAAAATAAGAACATAAAATAATGACCCTCTAACCTTCGAATACTCTAATAGCGTCAAGAGAGACCCGATAGGATAGATGAAAGAAAGGGATCTAACTCGAGACAACATGGAAAAAGGCGTAGATCTAGCTTGGACGCTCGGGATCGCCAAATCCGTAATCAATATAGTGATCACCTGAGGGGTCTCTTCATAACTTGACATGTACTAAAGATAAATTGGAAATATTTTTGTAGTGACACTTCTTGTGTTTGCACGAATTTGTTAAAACCAATAGGGTATCCGGCTTTTTAAGAGAAAGTATTTATCAAATTTCGTTCATCAGTTAACCCTTTCAGGAAATAAATACTAAAATTGTTTTTCATAGAACATACTATAAGATTAGTTCAATGTTTTAAATGGAATACATTTCGTTCTCGTATCTTAACATATTCATATAAAGAATTGGTAAATATTATTTTATATTTTGTGTGCAGTGGCAATTTTTATTGAAATAATTTGCTAAAAATGAATACAGTTCGTTCTATAAGGGGAACTTTCATATGAAATTTCGATAAATTTATTAACATCTATAATTTAATACTGATTGAAGGTAGAAGTATCCTGCGTGTTTTTAGAAAGTCAGTATATTGTGTGTGACGGAGTGGGGGAAGGAATAGAATTCCTTTCTCTGCATTGTCATGTGATATGTGAATACTGTATTTACTAGTCGTCTGTCTATAAATATATGCTAAGTGTCCGGAAATTTTTTAAAGTACAAGGATAAAACACTATATTTTTATTGACTAGTTATGTAGACATGATAATTTATAGTAAACCAAGTTAAAAGGACAACATCGCTCAAGTGTCAAACCTGATCTGTTCGATAACAGTAGCTGGTACACAAATAGATAGTTTAAAACAGGTACGCTAAATAAGAGCGTTGTAATAACTGTCATTATTGGGAGACATAACTCAGGTTTAGTACCGTATCTTGTACGTTCGTAGCTCTAACTGTATCTGCTATATGTCTAATGTTCAACAGGAAGTTAAGTTAGGAACAAAGGCCAACGAAGTAGGGTAGGCGTTGTCAATGTTAATGCTCTACTTCTGCCAAGAAATGCTTGTAATGCCGCAATAGCCTCTGCTAGAATAATATAGTTCATTGTGTGGAATCTTAGTCTGGAATTTGGATAGAGAGACGTCCTACTATGCATTGCAAAATAAAACGTGCAACAACGTTGGACGAATTTTATCGCATTCCTACACATAAAACTATTAAAACGTAAGATAAAATTCCAAGTAGGAAATTATTGGTCGTAATATAAAAATGAATTATGTACGCTACAAGAGTTAGTATATATTAAAATTTGCTTAATAAATTTAATCAAATTTTTGTGAAACATGAAGGTTAATGAACAAAACGATGAAGGTAAATAATCAAACTGTGTAAAATTCACGGATTACGAGCAATTCGGGAAGTACTAAAATGAACTTGGACGATGAGCGAGGTTGAATCTTGTTTTTTTTGTAATTACTCGTGAGCCTTTATTTTCTTTTACACGCCTTTCGTTTGCTATTTTATCCACACCAGATATTGTCAAAACTTGTGTTAACATATTTTGATCCCACAGTTACATAACTTTCTGTGTACTAGATATATGTGAGAATGTAAAGTGAAAATGACATTCCAAACTGACATGAGACATTCCTTTCTATATGAAATTAAAGTCACTTGATTCCATCCTGCCCTATGTTATTTGGGGTTGCAAGACCACGAAACTTTCTCCCCTGTTGTCCATCCAAAATAAACCAATCTATTGTGGAATATATGACTCTACAAGAATTGGATCTTGAGATCAGCACCCTTAAAACCTTAAAACATTACAAATAATATTTATGAAACGTCGAGCGAACGTCTCATATAGCACAGCAGCTGTTCTGCAGTCACCTTTCCATAGGAGCAGAACTGGGCTATCTCCAATTCTAACCTATTACCCACCAGTCTTGACTGCTCACTGAAGAGGAAATTTATTGTTTTAATTGAAACATTTTCGAACTTTAAATATCGCATCTCTCTGGTTTTCTTTGCTGACGCTATTCAACAGATATACTCATTCAGCTTTCACCCTTTATTGAATTTTTCAAATGATCCTAGATTCATTAACTTTAAGTCCTTCATATTAGACCACAATGAAATCAAGATTTTTTTCATCAGCTTTACACAGTTAAGGAATTATTCAATTGCTATGTCTACCTTTGGGTTGACTCCCCCCTCTCGATTTTCTGTAGTTGGCTATATCCCAAGATTTCAGCGGATCACCCTGGGAAAAGTACCACTGAGTAGTGTCCTACCAACACTTGTCAGAATACATAACCCTGGTTAACACTGTATCCACGCAATTTAGCTTTATCAGATGATTTTCTTTGTCCTGTAACTCTCTTAAGAATTATACTCTGTAAGGATTGAACAGAAGGGTCGCCGGAAAGTTTAAAATGAGAATCCCGCTATCTCATTCACTTGAACCTCTTCTTTACTATCCAATTTGTCATCTTGGGTTTAGATTTTTAGCATTTTCAACTGCATCACGGAGTCTGATTCATTCCCATATAAACAGAGCACACGTCGGTAAAAAGAGCGATTTGTTAATAGTTAGTAGTTGTTGAGAAACCGGGAAGTTGCAAGTCGGCAGTTTTCAACGTGATAAGACCGGGGTAATTTCTGTTATATCTTATTTAGTAACACACAGAGATCAGGGTTTCGTTAGTAATTATATTTTGTTTGTTCGTCGGTTTAACTCCTGTACTCTTTGAGTGAATTAGGATAGAAGGTGTCGGATCAGTCTCAATAAAAACATACATTCTAGTGTTTTTAGTGTTCTAACTATTACAGTGAAAGTTTTAAAGAAAAGTATGCGAGGTTCACCTCCCAACTACTGCACCCACAGTTGTCTCTGTTGGAAGAGTCCTAAAGTTAAATACATTTTGGCAGGATAGAAAGATGGGGGGGGGGGTTGAGTTTCTAAAATCAATAATGGAAACATAAAGACGTCCTTGTACGTTGAATGAGATATATGAATTGGAAGGGAAGACTGGATAGGTTGTAGAGTAGAACCACTTTTAGGACTTTGATTGCATGGTGTAACTTTGGTACGTGATATACCCAAACAGCCAAAAGGGCAGCCAATCACGTAACTGCGAGAAAGTATTGGAGGGGAGAGTGAGGTAGAGGAGAGTATATCAATAAAGTCCATTGAGATGCCGTTATAACCCAGATAGGTTTGCTGATATGTTGAATTTCGGAATTGGTTTTCATATTTTTTTCTATTACATTATTTGCAACACTTTCTAATCTTTATTCTTTAAATGGAAGAACAAGTCTCGTCAATAATACATAAAATTACTCAAATCTCAGCCCTTAAATATAAGACACTGGTAGCAGTATAATTTAGAATGTAAATGAAGGCCTGAAGAGAAGAATACAAATCAGAAACCGTCAAGTAGACTATTAATAGTTTGAAGCACCACCATTGATAATAGCAACATTGAAACTGTTTTAAACCAGTGTGAACTAGTTTGTTAACATGTATGTTCATTATCTTTTTATTTTCTAATGCCTTGTAAGTCTCTCGAACAATTACCACTTACCTGTAATCTGTTATAGTTATGACAGTTTCCAATCTTTGGGTTGTAATTGCTTGACAATAATATTTTCCGTAAAGTGGGATATAAACATGCGAATATTATATTGCACAACATAGACTTTACTAAAGTTAGTACACACTATTTTAAAATCATGTACTCTGTATAAACAATCTATGGAGAGTAAAAACACAGAATGATGTACTTATTTTGGTATTAAAAACAGTCCTAACATGGTTATTTTATATATAGAAATATTAAATAAGAATTACTCTCAGGAGTTTATCTTACGAGGGGCCTAGCTGGATCTACACAGTTTGTATATAGTTTTTCGTTAGATCCCTCTCTTCCAACTTTCTTATCAGCTCTCTTTACCAGCTCTCGTTTACGTTCAACCTTGAAGCTAGAGGTCTTTATTTTATGTTATTTTTTAATATATATAAGGCGATGATGATCGAGCATTGTTTTGCCTTTACAAAACAAGTGAGAAATTAAATAAGTGTCGTTATGACTATGAAATAAGGAACAATTTTTAAAGTTGAGAATGTTTAAACTGTACATGTTTTTTTTTTATGTATGTCCGCGTATATTTCCGGAACGGCCTAACCGATTTCATTGGGGGTGGTCTCATTTGAAAGGGTATGCTCCCGAGATGGACCCGTTTCATTACTGACTTGATTGAGCCAGTACTTGGTCAGTAGTTGAAAAAAATGCCAAAATGGCGCCTGAATCACAGGCTAGTTGGAAATATTTTTATTAAAAAATATTGATAAAATTACATTTGAATAAAATGCAAACATATAGTATGTGTTTATGCTAACTAGCCAGTACTTGTACGACATTTTTGCCAGTACTGGGGGAAAAAAGACCGACTTAAAAAAAAACCTAAAAAATTATGAATAGTATTTTTTTTACAATAATAGTTGCGACTTCATAATAATTATATTCTTAAAATGTAAACTACTAGTTGTAACAGAAACAAAAATGAGGGTCATTCCAAAAATCACGTTCTTAGACTCAGACGATCTCAAAATGGGATATATTTGCAAAAACTCGACATAGGTTTTTTGACACATCACATAACTTTCTATGTAAAAATTAAAATCGTGATGCATAGCCCTGTTTAAATTTGTATTGGTTGTCATTTTAAATGGAGGCGATTTAGGGACACAGTTTTTCTTTACTCATTAATTCATTTTAAAAGATATATAATCAATGTGATTTACGTTTTCAATTTTGGAATTGTTCACTCCATTAACACAATTTAGAGATAGGGAAAAATTGCCCAATAAGTCATTAATTGTTTTTTTTTAGTTCTATAATTCAGTTCACTAAAAGGTTCCAAATTTTTTGTAACAGACTTTTGGGACACCTGCTACCACAATCCAATTCTGTCTTGTCTAATGATTCCGAACTGAAACAAATAATCCTGATAACAAACCTTATCTTAAGTATGTTAAATAAGTTTAATTATGTGAAAAAATTATAGCCTACAAGTAATAAAATTTTTTTTTATTACTTTGCCTGGGTCTGCGTCAAACCAGTGTACAGGATGTCCATAACCTCCAAGACGCAAGGAACGCGCCTCCATGGCAATGACTTTATTTTTACAGTCAAGGCTAGAGGACCACATTGCAAGCCTACACGACTGCTAGTCTTACCTTGGACAGTGGTTTTGCAAATTCATTGTCTAGCAGCTAGCTAGATTGACTACATCCTGCTAACCAGTCGTTTTATATACACTAGAGAGGAAGAACTGTGACATTAAATACAAATTTATTTTGAATTTTTTTTCAGATTTATTTAGAGGTTATCTAAGCGTAAAGAAGGGGGTTATATAGTATTTATGTTTGCCTTTATACTGGGTGTCCCACCTAAAATGTTACAATATCTGACTTTTGAACCGTTGGATGTACAAATAAGTTTTAATGGGGAACTCCCCTTGTTTTTGTAAGCTCTAAAATGACATAGAAATCAATTTTGAAAAAAGTGCTAAATTTTATTAAAAGTAGGAATTTCATAAAAAAAATTGGTTCCCCCAATTTTTATAATGAAATTAGCACTTTTTTCTAAATAGATTTCCATGTCATTTTAGAGCTAAAGGGGAGTTTCCTATTAAAACTTTTCTACCCTGAATGGTTTAAAAGTTTAATATTTTAGGTGGGAATCAATTATTTGTAGCCCTATCAAACGTTTATTTTCTGAACTTTAAGTCCCCGTATTCCTAAACGGCTAAAGATTTTTAAAAAATACGCAAGAATAAAAGATTCCTAAAATACTGTTTTACACCTGAAAACTCCATAAAATACAGAGTGTTCCATAACAAATTTCAAAGTTGGCCGCCATATTGAAAAACTGTCGGTAATTTTTAACATTTTACAAAATGAATTTTTAAACTTCATTGAAAAGAAAGGAAGGTTTCCCATTTAAACTACTAATGTAACAAAAGTTAGCTATTGTAACATTTTATAAAGATAAAGATCTATGTGTTGTATTCTATGTAGAATCTTAAGTCTAAATACTCCTCAAATCGTTTGATAAAAGTAATTTGATCTTTTTTTTAGCCTTCGTTCCACTAAGAGCATGAAATGAAAACATTAAGGTATAACCAATTTCGTCTATCTGTTCGCACATTTCCCTTATAACTTGATAGCGTCTTGACCAATTTTAACAAAATTTGGTTCAGTGCATTCTTTTTAACATGTCCTAGCGTACTGAATTTTCAATAATTAGTCGAAATTCTGTTGGAACCTATATGAAAAACTAAACATAACTTTGCTGTAAATCGGCTCAAACGATTTTGTTTAAATTTGTTAATAAGAACCCGTTATTGGCATTATTTTTTAAATATTTCTATTTGGAAATTGTTTGTTAAAAGTGGAAAGATATGAAAGGTATTTTAAATTTTATAAAAAGATCTATGGGAGTAATACGAGTTAGGATAATAATAAGATACAATGAACGTATACAACTATAGGCCTACATTGTAAAAGATGCAGTATTTAGCAATATAATTATATTTAAGAGGTTATGTTTAATATAAACTAATAGTAGGTACATTTCAAATTAAAATAGCGTTTTTTTACGGGTAGAGACGTACGTTGTAAATAATAAAAACTTCTTATAAATCTTTGTGGGTTTAACATAGCCTGTTTACATTATTTAGTATTCCTCTTATAAAGAAAAACCTGTATAAAAAGTCAAATATGAACCCAATAAATAGTTTTAAAAAACCGATTTTTTTAAACCAATAATAATTTTAATACATATGTTTACTTTCTTACATATGAGTAGACCATGTGATGGATCAGCTAACATATCTAAGGGCTAATCGCCATTTTATTTTTATGTCTCAAAATTAGAGGATAATTGGGTTAAGATCAAGATACAAAATTTCGATTTTCTCAAAATTGGTTTCAATATAAACGCAATACCTAAGAAGAACTCAAATAGACGCATTGGTCTCCCATAAAACGCACAAAACGTTCTTAAGATTGTTTCTATAGCTATATTTCTTTTATATAAGAAATATAAACGAAAAATTCGTTATTGAAATCAATAATTTGTTTACTTTCTCAAATATGGTTAGTATAAAGAAATGTTTGTAATAAGTCAAATAAACCGATATTGAGAATTCCAGGAAATAACAGTTTTGAGGTCCACAGAGTTTAAAAAAAGCCAAAGTGCTTTTTGAAAAGTCCGTCTATCAGCATTTTTAGTGCGCTTCAAACCAAGCGAGTAGATTGATTTTGATGAAATGTGGTCTTATTTTTGCCGTATATACACATTTTTAAAAACAAATTTATATTTATTATGTGAAAATTTGTAGTACTTAAAGGGAAAACAAAAATTGTATTTACCCTAACGGTCGGTGTATTCATTTTGTTATTTTCTAATCACTCTATAACTTTAATTTGCTCTTAGTGCGGTTTGGCTCATTGGTTTTAGGTGTAAATATTTCTTTTACATTTTATCGAAATAGTATTTGGTAAATTTAAGTTATTCAATTTTTTAAGATTTTTTCTTTTTGGAAGATAGTAAAGATTAATTTTATTTACTAATAAACTTGGGTTTTGCTTATAATTTGTGAGAAAGTTAATGCAATGTTATTGAACCATTTATTTTAAATGATGAAAGTTAATGGTACAAATAAATGTGTACACTGCTAAAGTGTATGTTCGAAAATATTTTGATTTTGGGATGATGTCAGAATGAATAATTTCAGCTAATTATAAAAACTCTACTATAAACGTAATATGTATATAAATTTAAGCAAATAACCAGACTTGTTTAGCACAAAACTGGACCTAGATACATGAAATTCCCTGTGCACATTTTATTATATAACGTAAGGATTTACCAAGGGGGGATTTTGAAAATTCGACTCCTAAGGGAGGTATAAGGGGTATATTGTGTTTTACGGTTTCGTCAATATCTTTGAGGGCCCGGTAAGATAATGCTTTGGTTTATGCCTACATAGGTTTACCATAAAAATGTCTAAAAACAATCCCTAACATACACATTAACCTAAATCTATAAAAACCTAGTGTGTACAAAAACAAATGTTCTGGCTTACTCACCAACGTATAGCAAACCATTATTTTTATTTAAAACATGAAATTTGCTTAGAATATTTATTTCATAACTAAAAGATCTACTAAGATCTCTTGGGCCTGATGAGATATCAACTTCTTTTTTGCTTACATAGGTTTCTCATACAAATACCTAAAACAATCTCTAACAATAAGCCTTAATTCATTTAAATATATAAATAAATATACGGTGTAAAACTTGCACAAACTTTTTCACAATTGAAATACTAACCAATTAAAGCTATTCGTCGCCTATAATCTTAGCTCAGCAATTGACAGTACAAAAAAGAAAATTAACCATGGATTTAGTTTTATATTTAGTAGATTATCTTAAACAATATTATTTATTTAAATAAAATTTAAACTTACTTCACTTGTTTCATAAACTAATCTTAAGTTTAAATATTATAAAGATGAAATCAAGTTTAAATGATGGCGATCAAGTCTAGTTTTCGTTTTTTTTTTTTTGAAAATTTATTCAGGAATGGGAAATTTTCGATTATTTGAAAGTTTCCACATTGGTTTGGGACATTCATTTTCACATTTCCATACGTTTTAATAAAATTCTGACTAACTGATTTTAATAGATATGCCAATTTTTTTATCGTCAACTTATTTATTTGTTTATTGGTTTTAAACATATAACAAATATGTGATTAGCAAAAGTCAGTGAAATAATCTACACTCATTTGATGAAGGTCCAAAACATCACAATCCAGGCATTCTCCAACTGAATAGAATGCCTATTCTTCAATCCATTTTGCTATAATGGCTTTAAATTTATTTTTAATCGGCGATCTTAAGGATACAGGAAGCTTGTTGAACCGATGTTTTGGACAATTGAATAAACCAATACGTAGACTATTGTTCGGGTGCTTATAACAAAGTTCTATCAAAATCGTTAGCCATATTATATGGAAAAGTTTTACTTTAGTTGTATGGGAAGTATCCCTAAATTTTTAATTATCGAACAAAATAAAAAAAGTCCAGAGATATGCCCAATGTTTACATTTAATTAAAATCGGTGCACTTGTTTAGGCTGTGACAAACTTACAGACATAGATATATTTATAATTCACAAAATCATTTTTTGGTGTTAAATTACCTCAAAACGGATATTTCCACATAAAACTCGATATCGGATTTTTTGACCCATCACACGACTCTTACTACTTATGTAAGAAAATAAGTAGTGCATTTCATGATTGAGTCATCAACATTTCCAGCCCAAACTCCCTGGACTGCGTATCATTACATTCGCTGAGTGCTTTCTTTCACTAACGTAATAACTTGCTAACAAGGGATTTTTCCAAATTAACATGAAATTTTGCACTCTAGCTTGCTCCAATTGTATACAAAACACATCCAACGCCGAGTGTAACAGCTAGTAAAGTATTATACCGGGTGTTTCAGACCACATGAACACTATCTGTAGCGCCTAAACGAAACCAGATAAAAATTTCCTTCCAATTAGAACCCCCCTTTTTTAACCCCAAAGAATTCAGGAAAATTATTTTTTACCCTCCTCAATGACCCAAAAGGGCACTTTTGGGGGGCAGGGTGGTGTTTTTGGAAAATTTTCAAATTATACACATAGGTCGTGTGATACCTCATTTTAAAGGTCTCTCTTTTCTGAATATTTTGGAGCAAAACATTTTTTAATCTTTTCATTACTGTACAGGGTGTGACGAATTTTTTTTTTTTTTTAGTTGTTAGCGGGAAATGTAACTGCCAGCTCCCTAACAAAGCTAGGGCAACCAATTTTTCCCATATTTTTACAAGAACATACCCTTTCAGGAGATATGGGGTAGCATGGGCTTCTGTGTAGTTTTCAAATTTTTAATAAATTTCAAACTTTAATTACTTTTATAGAGCAAAAAGTAAAAAAAATCAAATAGCAACCTAGATTGAAAATTGTACCATTTGAGAGACCTTTTGAAAACAAACATTTTTTGTATTGAAAGTTTGGTTCTATCTTGCACCATTGAATAATTGTAAAAAAATGGTGCAAGATAAAAAAAAAATATTTCGTCACACCTTTTATAGGAATGAAAAGA
Source organism: Aphrophora alni (assembly GCA_963513935.1). Classification (NCBI taxonomy): domain Eukaryota; kingdom Metazoa; phylum Arthropoda; class Insecta; order Hemiptera; family Aphrophoridae; genus Aphrophora; species Aphrophora alni. Next base: position 126,277,382 of record OY740767.1, read on the forward strand.
TAACTATTTTTTTTTTTGCTCAAAAATGTTCAGAAAAGAGAGACCTTTAAAATGAGGTATCAAACGACTTATGTTTCTATCTGAAAATTTTCCAAAAATACCACCCTGCCCCCCAAAAGTGCCCTTTTGGGTCATTGAGGAGCGTCGAAAATAATTTTCCTGAATTCTTTGGGGTTGAAAAAAGGGAGGGTTCTAATTGGAAGGAAATTTTTATCTGGTTTCGTTTAGGCACTACAGATAGTGTTCATGTGGTCTGAAACACCCGGTATATAGAAAATCATTTTTAAATATAACATTGACCTGGACGATAGTCACGCTAGCTAAATATTACTTGACTTCATTTATAAAAGTCATTGTATAAAGTAATAATTAATAAATGCTAAAAGTGTACATACTTGCCTTTCCTATCAGCAGGCAGGTTGTACTGCAATGTACTTTGCATGTTGCTAATGGCACATAGGCGCAATGCGGGGTTGTTCACCTCTACATACATTACAAGAGTCTTAATGCATGGCATATATGGCGGTGATTATTTCTGTCATTACTATATGAGCCGAGTTTAGCGTAGGCCTACATTTTATATGTATCTTTGCGACATGCTACTATTTAAAATATGGTTTGAATGTAATGAGCTTTTAATTACTCAGTATAGAGTAAGCATGGGTAATCGGCAATAATTTCTATCCCCGATCTACACGTTTCATGGCCTCAGGAAAACCATAACGTGATTTTAGGAAAGCGGTCTGTCGTTGTCATCTGTTCGTAAGCGAGATAGTGGGCACAAAAATAAATATAGGGTTATGAAATTAGGTATAAAGACTTATAGTGGGTCCATATAGAACTCTATTGAAATTAAGGAAAATCGAATTAAAAATATCAAAATGGCGGCCATATTAAACCGTTTTTTGTTCATATCTCTTGTGTTATTCAATGTATAACACACTAAATTACTTAAAAATTTAGAGGTTTCAGTTCTTCATGTACCAACATGACAAATAACAAAGTTATCGATAAAAATCTAGTTTCCAACCCTAACCTCTCAAGAGAATGTTATATTCGTGTAATTACGAGATCAGGCAGGCTCGAGTCATCGTCACGAGCGAAGCGAGTGGAGACTTTTTAATATATACTCAACTACGACATCAAAAAAGTAGTGATATACACAGAAAACCAGAGTAATAATTGTTTTAAAAAACTCACCCTTCTGAATACTCCTTGATTTCCATTTTAAGATATTCTACAAGGCCCATGAGATTAACTTTTGGGCGTTACAATTACTACTTCTTTTACATTGTATGGTAGGGTTGAGTAACTATCATGATGTCGCTCTCAACTTGTTTAAAATTAAGTACAGTTTAATTACTAAAAGTCGTTTTTCCATTTAATGACTATAAAAATAGATTTTGTTTGGCAGAATGCGAATTCAATGTAATGAAAAATAATGTAATGATGTAATGAAAATAATAACATTTCGACGAATTATTTACGAAAACTTGAAGTTATCACCTAGCCCCAGCATTTAGATGTTGATTTTTAAATCTTAAATAAATAAATATTTTATTTTCGTTTTAACCTCCTTAAATGTCCGTTTCCGAAAAGATATATGTTTAATATTTGTAAGTACTTCTTGAAGAGTTACTATGACAATAATAACGATAATTTTAAATACCAAAAATCTACTTGAGTGACACTCATTTTAAAAGTGTTGTTAAGACGAAAAAGAGTTGCTACAATCGGTGTTAAACTGAAAAGTTATCAGATTTACAAAATATGACTTTTAGCATTTACGATCTGTAGAGCTATATTAAAAATCTTTAGAATATTTTATGAATGAATTACTCATGACATGGAGGTAATGAATTACATTTAGACATGGATGTGAGTTTCATTCTCTGACTGAGGGAGGGGGGGGGGGAAGAGAGAAGTGGGAAAGTATTGAATCACGAGGAGTTCCCCACGGCTCTAAATTGGACCATTTACTGTTTTTGATGTAAACCCTAGATTACTACTCTTAGTTCATTGTTACGTGATCACTATTCATTCGTAAATTTTACTACTTTCTGTTTTTATTTTTTTTACTATTTTTTAAACTTTACTATAGTGTTGACTATTTTTTATATTAAATCCTCTATTGTTTTTAAGTGTTTTTAAAAATATTTAACAATGAACTCCTACATATTTTAACTGTAAAAAAATGTCTTTTACCACCACTACAAGTACGTTTTAAAAAAATAATTAATCTGGAAAAAAAATCTAAAAAAATCTAAATATTATTTTATTGGAAAAATTAATCGGATATTCATAAAATACATCATTTATAAGTGTTTAATTTATATTAAAAAAGAGAAAAATGATTTACAATAAGTTCATTAGGTAGAATGCCAAAAATGTCAAAATTAGAGTCCTGTCTTCACTGAGAATCACATTCCTTGCAGTGATTAATATACACTTAGTAGCTAAATCAAACACTTTGAACTCTAAAATCACTATTTACACAACAAACTACTGTATTTACAACACTAAAAAACTAACAATATAAAAACAATAATTTACAAAAAATATTCAAAAAATTAATAGTTAAAACTTTCGCAAACACTATTCTTTCGTAAAATATACGACGCGAGCTTGAGTACGGTAATAACGGTTCAACTTTGAGCTTAGCCGAAGAGACAGTGGCCTCTATTCACAATGGCAGGAAGGTAAACAAAAAGTCATAGCGTGTCCGTCTTTTGTCTACGAGTTCTCCGAATTTTACAAAGGGCGGGTCTTAATTTTTACGAATGAATAGTGTTCTAGGGTTAAATTATTTGCTTTATTATGTTGGCAAAACAAAACCTGTACTATTTTCTTATGATGCCGCTTTAACTATTTTTGACAATATTATTTTAGATTTAGAAAAATCTATGACATCAATTATTAATAATGTCAGAAAACTGATTTTTGGTTTATGATCTGAAATTAAATACAAGTATAACGTAATTAATTCGTTCCAAACGTTTTAAAAATAAAATTTCTTTGTCCTTTTGCGAAACAAATACAGAACTTCAAAGATTCTGGAAATGATCATTATTGATGAGATCATAAACTGGAATAAACTTATCCGTTCTCTTTCTGCTAAACTCAATTCACCATATTTTGCACTTGGTGCTATGTCCAGTTTTCCCACTACATTTTAAGACAAATATATTATGAAAATGTGTTTACGTACTTCTGTGGTAATTCTGTACTATTTCAAAATTTTTCATCTTACAAAAAAAAAAAAAATTCTAATCTGAAATTTAGATAATCCTGTTAGAATTTGTTTAAGACATTTAATATCTTAACACTGCCTTATATTTACATTTTAAACGTTTTATTATTCTTTAAATGCTGTTTTTGTATGTTCTGTCCATCTCCATCTCATACTGCAGTCTATTGTTCTTGATGGGACACTGGTAGGTGATTTCCCAAAGTTTTTTTGTTAGTTTTGAAGATAACCTTAGGCCAGCATATTCTCAAGATGTATGTTAGACACAGGTTAACGAAGATCTGTTGAGGAAATTAACGTATAGGAATTGGACACTACGAGGACAACTGTTTACTTGTAGGTCTCTTAATAATTTATTTTGTGGTATAATCTGCATCGAATGACACACAAAAGTTTGTTTACGGTATAAAATAAAAGAGTTATTACTAAAAACAAATTAAAAAAAAAACATAACCTCAAAATTATAAAAGTTCAGAAAAAAGCTCTAGTATTTAATACAATTTAACATGGGAAGTAGGTTTTACTGTCCGTTTAAAATGGTTTCAAAATGGAGTTAGTTTGAAATTGGTAGTTCCTTCTTATATGAGGCCATTATAGTTTTTTTATTTGTGTGCTAACACCCTGCAAACATTAATTAGAAGGTCGAGGTCAACAAACGATCGGACAAATAAATAAACACCAAAAGAAATTCGTGACTTATCGTGTTACCTATCTGCCAGTATTTCTGTAATGTGCACGTCTAATAGAGTAGTAATAGTTTGGGTCGTGTTATTTGTTTAAACAGTTGATTGATATATTCATATTAATAATGTTATGATGCGCAGGTTGTACAGTAGCTGATCACGATGACAACCACCAGGAACAACGTGAGTTTTACTGATTTCGAGGAAGGCATCGAGTTTGACATCGATGATCCTGACTTCGACCACGTCAACAACAATCAGAGCATCACCAACAATTACAATGAGGGAATCATGTCTTCATTTACAAATCATGGTAAGTTTCATCCATATTTGTAATTTCTATCTATACTAGCTAATAAAACATATCTTTTAGTTTTAACACATGACATTGCCTAAAACAAGTTTTTTTTTCTAAAAAAATGGACAATAATTGTAAATAAGGTATTGTGATCTCTCTTATGGTAGAAAATAAGTAACGGTCTGTCTTTATTTGATAGAAATATACCAATATATTAAATATTGAATATTAAGAAATGTACCAATTTGATAGAAATATTAAAAAAATCTATTAAGTAGTTTTATCTTCAAGGTATTTTGTAAAAAAAGTTATACGAGTATAGGGTGAATAAAAGTATCCTAAAGGCCAATTTATCAGTTTATAATTGACGTATAAATACTAGCGGGGGAGTGGGGTGGCTCAATTTCTAAAACTCTATCTCTCACATATTAGTTTCTTTAGGGACTCGTATGTAGCGACTAAGGAAATGGCAATCCCAAGGGTCGTGGTTGGAACTTCCCCTTTCTTCATCTAGTCTTGGGTTGTATCCCTCTCTTTAATTTTTCCAATCAGGTCTCTCTTGACCAACTCTTGTTCTCTTTTGACCCGACGCAATTAGACTATTCAAAGACTATTTATTATATGCTCTTTTTTCTTTTTAAGGGGATGATGTTCGGGTAATTTTTCGCTTTTAAACAACAAAACAAATAAGAAATTTGTTACTTTAGTGTTCCGAAAAATTATGAAGTGTAATTTATTTTAACTGGTTTAAATGAGCGATATTGTTACTTTTTAATATTCTAATGGTTGCGTAAACTATGTTTATTTGTCTGGAATTAATAACAAAAGAGTTATATACGTCTAAATTGTCAGTTTAGTATTTAATGAGGGAGAAGCGTACATAAACAGCAAGAAGGTTGGCCTTTTTGTTTTTTAAAGTCAAGGTACAAAGCGCAAGGGGTTTTCGTTGTCATTTAACCCAACTGATGTAATGACTTCTGTTATACTACTGTTATAGTAGTATTCAGCATAAGTTATAGTAGTATGATAGATAGATTTTCAATTGCGTTTATTAAATCGCTGTCTACTTGTAAACTGTTTAAATACTGTCTGATCATTGTGTATCCAGACAAAAAATATGCAAGGAAAGATGAAAACCCACATACATAGAAATAAAACCCACATAAAGATAAAAAATTTGGCCACACGTTTAGGTTAACTCTACATAGATAGATGAAAGACATCATCCTACAATTTTGTTTGGTTATGGATCCTCCAACTGGATATCCGCAAATTCAAGATGTTAATTTTTGCCTTATTATAGGCTAATTCTTTTGATAGAATACGTGTGTAAAATGTATTTAAACAATTTTTAAAACGTTTTTCTTGGTGTTATTTTGTATGGATGAAAAGTAGCGATAATAGTTCCTCTTACTAATTTTTTTGTTGGTTTTTGAAGTTAAAAGTAAGATTTAAAACTGTCGTACACAAGACAAGCCGTTGTAAGAACTAAGCGAAACAGCTATAAACGTATAACAAGAAAAGGAATAGCAATGGGAATGGAGGGGAAGAAATCAAATGGGAGAAGTACGAGAGAATAACCGAGAAAAATAGAGTGGGGGGGGGGACTTGGTTTTTTCTTTTGTTATTTATTATTACTGTAGATGTTATTTGACTGTTACAAGATTATGGCCACTCCAATAAATACTTTTATGCCTAATTAAATCATTGACACACAAAACGAAGTTACTCTGATTTAGGTTAGGTTAAATTTTCATACGGCCTAGGTTAAATTATTCTAGATTAAGTTGTGTTAGATTACGTTAGGCAGGAAAACAGTGTTCTCAAATTTAAACAAAATAAAAATTTTAAAATAGTTATTTATTTATGTTTGACATTTATTTAAATTTTGTTGTTATCTAACCGAATTTCAGAACACTCTTTATATAGTTTATACTAATTTTATATTGACAACCGCTATCTTTTAACCTTCACTTTAATTCAAATAATTGCGATTTGATCTTGTTAGGCTAGGTTAGGTAGTAATTTAATTAACCTAAATAACAAAGTAATCAACCGTTTTATTTCTGTCTTACGACGGTGTTTCAGACTCACGTACGTAACTTAGGTCATGGCCTACATTATTTCTAACAAATTAAAAACTAAATACTGGTATGCTGACGTGACGAATTTCTTGTCGCAAAATGAGTTATTATGGGACAAAATAAGAAGGCAGTAACGAAAACCCGTTTGAAATTGGTGATATTTTCAAACTATGCAACTATTAAAAAAAAAAAAAAAAAAAAATTATTCACTGAATAGTTAAATTTAACAAAATTGAATAAAATTCCGATCATTAAAAGAGCTATTATTGGAGATTAAAAAAATTGGTATTATTTTTTTGGCAATTTTGTGCTGACTTATTTTTTATTATAAGAAAATGTGTTGGCATCTTTGGATGTAACAGTTAACAGTTGATTTTAATTTGAAAATTAGTTGCTACTTTAAAATCGACTGATAGCGTTTTCTGATTTTTGGTCATAAAGTCCCAGGTCTCCACTCTATTTTCATTGACTGGAATAAACAACCCAAACTTTTGAGTCTTAGGTTGGGTAGTTTTTATACGTTTTGGTTTAATAAATTTGTTTTACCTTTTGTAACTGTGGGTTCAACTCAATTATTTTAAATTGCAAAGCTCTTGTTTAGGGAAAAATGGCGAAATTAAAACTTAATTCAGTTGACCATTCCAAAATGGTACCCGGTCAAATTGTTACAATTAACGTAAATTAAACAATGCAAAATGTATAACTTTTTAAAATTCTATGTAAAATACTGCATATACAAATTGTTATTTTTATTACCAAGTAGAAAAAATAAAGGAATTGTTCCGATAAGGACTGATGTCCCATAATGATAAAAAATAAAACTAATGTTTTCATCTTCGATTGAAACTAAGGATTAAAAACATGTTAGTACAATTAATGTTCTATTTAATACTGTATTATATTTGTTAGGAATCAAAGAGGGTTCCTGGAGTTGGGTTTTAATGAAATAATTTAAGCGAACAATGGTTTAGTTCTAAAAATGCTTGTATTGAAAATCTGTGTTTCCCTATAATAAATTGTGGACTCTAATACATATAAAATCTTTCCTATAAATTATTGACTCGAATATATTTTATATCTCTTATAAATTATTGACTCTAATACATATAAAATAACTCCTATAAATTATTGACTCTAATACATATAAAATCTCTCCTATAAATTATTGACTCTAATACATTTTATATCTCTTATATATCATTGACTCTAATAGATATAAAATCTCTCCTATAAATTATTGACTCTAATACATTTTTTATCTCATATATCATTGACTCTAATACATATAAAATCTCTCCTATAAATTATTGACTCTAATACATTTTTTATCTCATATATCATTGACTCTAATACATATAAAATCTCTCCTATAAATTATTAACTCTAATACATTTTAAGTTTCCTATATATATCATTGACTATAATACATATAAGTATTGACATTTAATACTAAACTAATTTATTCTAAGCTTCCGATTCAGAGTTATCCCAATGATTATGACAGAATATAGACTTTAACATGAATTACAAAGATTAACTAAATTGCCTTACACAGGAGGTTTACTCACCTTCGTAGTGCCGAATTCCAGTGATTTCGTGCCGCGTAGCTAATTCTCTTCGTCAAAAAATCTAATCCCGTTGATAGGACCCTGGAATTTATGTTAACTTAACTTTAAATCCTAAATCAATCTTATATTCTAAATCCTAACATATTGTATGGTGAAGCTAGGTAAGTACCATGATAGACCTATCAACTTATTTTTCCTCGTAGGTTATTTCACTTTAACTTTTTATTTATTATTACCGATTTTAATTACGGGATTAATCTGTAATCGTTAAAATGGGAATTTAATACAGTATATTGTTTGTGCACTCAATTCTCTATGTTGGAATTTAATCTCCACAAAAGAAACGTGCCGATTAGAAAAAAAAAATCTGTTTAATGTTATTTTCGTATTAACAGAATGTGCCAACAATTATTACATGGAATGTTGGCCTACGACATTTTTTTAAAGCTTGAATATAACACGCAATTTGAATTAGGTTTATATTGTCCACTGTAACATCATCGTGACAAAAATAATGAATAGTTAGTACACAGATGGGAACTGTTAGTTATCCGGCACGATCTGGTTACAACTGGAAGTGGTATTCATAGAGTTAATAGAATAATTACCGTTAATTGGAAGAATTACTTAAATATTTCAATGGAAAACGTTGACTATCTTATTAGAATATGTATATAGTTGGGTAGAGAAGGCCTACGTCTGCTGCTGTACTGAATTAATTTATTTAAAAATGTTAGAAAAATAATAGTTATATTCAATTATGCAGTAAGTAAAACCTCATTTTTCTACCTAATTAACTATAAAAATATTGTAATTAGACTTTCATTTTGCATCTTGTTTTCGTTATAAGTATAATATACTAAAAATATCTAATTCATATACAAGTCCACATTGAGCATCCAGTTGGTCAGCTAGAGTTCTCGTTTTGTATGCAAGAGATTCTGGGTTAGTACCCCGTAGAAGCTTAAAAATATTCCGGTGTCATGAGACACCGTCATGAGAATATTAGAAGCTATGATCACTAGCGAATCCTGGTAATTAAAACTAGAATTACAGTGACGAGAACTCGATGTGCTGATCTCTACTCATCCAATGGAAAATCGGCTAGCAGGCCCTATAACCTGTTGTTGAGCAATGACTGTATCTATTCTGTAAAGTAGAATTAATCTCGTTTACATTTTAAAACTTCTGGGGGGGCGGGTTGGGGTATAGAGATAAGGCAAGCGTTTAATTCGCTACAGTTTAGATTTAGCACCGCCATAATGGACAGGTTCGAATCCAATTGATGACAGTAGGTTTTTCAGTGGGTTAAGCTAATTTTCTGTCTTCATTAGTGGACGGGAATAAAATAAAGTTTTCGCCTTAAAAGTCCAACAACAAAAACAACAACAACAACAACAACAACAATAATAATAATAATAATAATAAAATAAATAAATAAAGACTTTAAGAAATGAAAGCGGTTACAATAATAAAACTCCCAAAGAAATAGTAGAGCTTTCTCTATTATGCCATACAAAAATAAAATAACAATAAACGTTGCAAAAACATTGCACAAACTTTCTCACTCACCCATCCCCAAAACCAATAAACACTAACCAAAACTATTCGCCACCAAAAATTATTTTATTTTACTTTAACCAAAGAACGTAACTTTAGTTGGCAATTTCTTCTTCTTAACTTAAAATAGCGGAGAACTTCTTAACTTAACTTCTCTCGGTTTGGGCGGAGAAGTTCTAGACTCCAGTGGGTAAGCCGCTTGGGACAATTTGTTAAGACTTGTTTAGGTTGCTGGAGTCCAGACTTGCCACAGTCGTAACGCACAAAATCGAACCAAATTGGTGGCGTATTTCCTTGCGTTAGGCTACTCCACCCTCTCCATTAGTCTGACAGGCTTAAACCAATGACGTCAAGTAAATAAAACAACAATAATAAGATACAACTGTCAAAAAAGTGGTATAACTTTCCTATTAAATTATAAAAAGTCGATAATGCGTGAAAATTGTTTTAAAAAAAGTACTTCAAGTTTTTTTTATTTTTAGCATTAATTCTAAACAAAAATTTACTGTTTTTGTAGAAACCAAAACAATTTTTATTAAAATCAGTAAAAAATAGTAAAAGTTTTTGGTAATGTGTTAAATCTCACCAAAAAAAACCTCCGGTTAGTAGAAACAAATACTGATTTGTTTTCAAATTTTATGTTAATTACGTATTTAAAATTAACATATTTGAGCCATAATAAACGTCTTCAAATGACAGAAGCGAGTTCGCTCGTTAAATATATTTCATTATACACAAAGCGAGGCCAGAGGTTAAGATCTGCAAACAAAGGTTAAGGTCGGAGTTTTTGTCGACTTAAAAATATCAAAAAACTAAATATATCGAAAGCACATATTTATTTTTGGAAGTTTTACGACATACTAGTTTGATATAAGGAATTAGAAGCTAGTTAAAGTCACGCTGTTCTTGGGTGCACGCCGCCTGTTAGACGTCTCGACATACCTTGAACTCTAACCTTACTACTGTTTCTGTAATCAATAATACCGTTAGAATGCAAAAGAAAGGTAGGGTCATTTTTGTTTTATACAATCTGTGACCTTCGAAAGTACAAGGTTGTCACATCAGAAATTAGTTTATTCATGGGGCAATGACTCTTCATATTTTAGAAAGCCTACACATGTGAGTGGGGAGTGTTTGCATTGTTATTGTGTCCTCATTCATTGCTGATGAATGAGTTTTGTTAGAAACTGAATTATTTCAACGACAATATGTAAATTGCTGAATGCGGCTTTATTTTAGCAATTTAGTGGTAAATAGTTAAGAGAATAGGAAGTTTTTTATCAATGCAAAAAATTATCTTTTTGATTAATTTTTAAGAAAGATTCAGAAATGTTAATGTTTTGACATCTTCACATTTTTTGAATAATGTATTTCTTATGGAAGAAAAGTAGATATAGAAGAGTTGGGATTATTTTATAAACTTTTTCTGCGTTTGAATAAAATAAATTTTAAGTCGGGCTTCTTAGGGAACAATTTAATCACTCCAGATAGAGATTAGTGAAAACTAAGAAAATCTGTTGATCTGTTTGGACTTTAGACATTCTCAGATAGTTTGTAGATTTGGCCCTCGAAACAAATGTTATCAACTTTTCCAATCGCAATATTAAATGTTGTCAACAAACTGTGAAAATGAGAATATAATATGCTAGTATTTTGCTAAATACCTCCTCTAAAAATGTCATTAAATTTTTTCGAATGTTTAAGTATAGTTTATAATGCGGACTCTTTCGTCTTACGCAGCTTTCTACCAACGCACGCACACTCACCGGCAGGACTCTATCTATTACTCACCATTGTTTAATGACTCACCCAATAGAGAGTCCACTACGAAATTGCAACATTTTGATTTTACATTTTTTTCCTTTTCGTGATTGTTTTTATGATCAACATAAAAAAATGTGAATAAAACAAGACTAAATGCCATATAATTACAATGGTTTAAGTGTACCAAACGAAGGTATGTTTTATTAGAACTAACAAAATAACCGAAGAACCCAGGAATGTTCTTATGAGTTTTAATCCATCGCAGTTTCATAAAATATTCCACTAACTTTCTCACACACCCATACATAGTAAAACTAATAATAAGTTTTCCCTCCTTCGGCCGTACGGTCTTAAGCACGTGCAGTTTTTTTTCCATTAAATCCTGCTACAAAACTTGCTCGACAAAATAAAATAAAAATTGTAAAAAATTGCAATGCGATAGTGCAGCGTTTGTTAGGTGGCTATTGGCTAGGGTGGAGTTGCTGGTAGAGTGGCGTGCGAGAGAGAGAGTGTGTGTGGTAGTGGGGGTTGCTGACCGTCATACCCCATGTGACAAACTTTGTTTTATAGTATAAAATTATATTTTTGTAAAAAGGAAATTACGGAAGTTTAAGCGGTTTTAGGAATGATAATCTGCAGTCAGTTAGTCTGAATATGATTTCCCAGATTTTCGATTTTTTTTAATAAGTAATTTTTCGTGCAAACCTAATGTTAACAAAATATTTTGAATGCATGGGTAAACTAATGCATTTCAAAAAAAGAAACTAACTGTGTCCCTAAATAGAGCCTCCACTAGTTATACGTCGGCTCCTCGTGTTGCACCAATTAATTAACATTTCACAAATTAAGTAAAGTCCCAATGCACATGTCATGTGGTTATGTGATTTAAGCTGACTTGTGTATTGCTTGTTATGTAAGGTGTGCAAGTGGACGACCTTTGCTACTCGGCGTACCTCGCATTCTTTAGTTGATTGTTTGTATGTACGTCTAGTAAATCACAATATAATATCTCAAGAATTCGCATCCTTGAGTTAATCCGGTAATCTTCTAAGTTTGCTATTGTTGATGCTATGTCAAGATCTTTAGGACCATAAAACATTTGATTCCTGGAACACGTTTGATGGGTCACGTTCCACCAAATTATATAATTTAGTATTTTTAACCGACTTGGATAAAACGTATCTCCTTATTGTAAAGAAAACAAGTTAATGTGCCCCATCATGGTACGTACCTAACCCTATCATACAATCTAATACAAGCTAAACCTCTAAATGTAATGCCCAAGAGTTGTTTTTTTGGACCTTGTGGGAAATGGTACATCAAAAAGTCTTATCCTGTAGGTTAAATTTGTTTAAAACAATTGATAGACAGGTTTTATGAACCTCGTAATTGTGTATATTACTAATTTCTCGACCTAACCTAACCAACCTCGTTCGTAGATGTGTATATATTAAAAAGTCTCCACTCCTTTCATTCGTGTCAATGTGTCGGCCCCTAGCGGACCTCGAAGTTGTACGTGTGTGAAAGAATCTCACTTAATACGATCGTATTGGTAACTCAATCCTGTCGGATCACTATACGAATATCACATTTTTTGGGGGAAGGAGGGATTAGGACTTGAAATTACATTTTTGACAACAACTTTGCTATTTTTCATCGTAGAGTGGGTGTTTAAATTGCAAATTTTTATTTAATTTAGTGTGTTGAATAAGTTGAATAAAATACGTTATATGAACACATACTGTTTAAAATGGTCGCCATTTTGATATTTTCAGAATGTGAATCTAGGCTATGAGTCCCCTATATCAAATTTCATATTCCTATCTTAATTTTTGTAGCCGCTATCTTGCTTGTTTATAGAGGACAACGACGACGGACGGACGGTATGTCTAGTTTATTTTTTCGCTTACTCGCGGCCATAAAACTTGAAGATCAGTCAAAAACGGAGATCAATGTTTTTGCGATTACCACACTTACCCTATACTTCGTATACTGTGGAAATAAAAATAGTCTTTGTAAATACAAGTCTGCGGTATAATACGGCTATATTTTCCGGTAGATATGAAATTAACAGTGTACTAACGCCTTAACCTAACCTAACTTAGATTTCTTGCTATCTTTTATAAAAAGTCTCTATACTAGTTTTAGATGAGGTAAATAATGTAAGGGTTTTTAATGTTTTTATTTAGACTTTCCGCATGTATTTCTTATGTGGATTAGTTGGTATAGTTGGTTGTTTACTTGTTCACTTTTTGGGATACAAAAAAAATATATATATATTAAAAATATTTTTTTACGATTCTTCAATCTTGAACGTAATTAGGTAGAGTCAATTAAAAAAAATAGGTATTTTTAAATAGACGTTGACTGCTAAAAAAGCAAAAAAATAAAATAAATAAATAAACAATAAACAATAACTCTCAAACTGTATATTTTGAAGAGATGGCGCAACCAATACATTTGTTTTAGTCTTTAGAGGAAATATTTTACCACAACATTTTATCAAACTTATGAATGACGAATTTTTAGAAAATGGGAATTTTGTGTTTTGGCCTTGTGGGAGTTACCCACTTACCCACAAGTCAAAATATAACTACATTCCAAATTTGATGAAAATCGGTAGTCATTTTTGTTGTAAAGCACTGCAGACGAAAGACTGAAATAATTTACAAACCACGTACTTGGGGCTGAGGGGAACTTCAAATCTGAAAAACTCGACATGAATATTTTAACCAATTGCATAACTTTCGTCATGCTATTCTTATGTAAGAAAAAAAAAAACATAACTTTTATGCCAATATTTGTTCAATGCTTCAATAATCACGGAATACAAAGTTTTATTAAATTAGGAAATAATCGTAATTAATTTTTTTTTTCCATTTCGTTTTCACTTTTCCCTCAAAACTTGAATGTATAAAAATTCTGATTCATATTTTTCTTGTTTATTGGTTTCGTTTACAGGTTTTAGGTTTTGGGGGATTTTAAAACAAACATTTAACAATCAAAACAAGATCACTAACTATTGTTTACTTCTGAGGATAAACTTGTTTGGTTATTCTGTTTACTGTATCTGTTTTTCGTACTGTCACGTGATCGAAAGAAGCTTCCGGGCTCCAGCCTTGACGTACAGCAATGGTTTCAAAGTGATTAGGCTACATTATTTAACTGTTATCATGGAATTGACACGTTAACACTGCACTTAGATGATAAGAACGTGCAAACGACACATGCTTATCTTAATTATGTGTCAATCATTAGAGATTAGGGCAACTATAGTTGTAGGGAAAATATAAAATATAACTTCATGAAATAGACTAATAACAACATTTACATGATTGCTATTTTGTTAGAGTTGTTAATTACCTGTCTGTAGCGAAATTTCAGTTTTATTTTTTCACTTATGTGATTTATACAGAGTATATAATAATGCAATAAAGTAGCTTTGCATTTTAAAAATATTAACCAAACTTTCTTACACACCTAATCACAAAACCAATAATTAACTAAACAAAATTATTCGTCACTATCATTCAAAAAAATGTCAGTTTGGTTTTTATCGGTCATAAAGTTAAACTGAACTATGGACACTTTTCTTAGTTTTTAAAATTGTTTCCAAACCCATTTATGTATTTAAATAGAGTCTAAACTTCCCAGTCAGTTGTGAAAACTAGGCTTTTTCTAACAGATAGAGGCATGGGCGTACCCAGCGAGGCATGGGCAGCTGCCCCCCCCCCCTGGAAGCAAAAAAAAAATCTTTATACATTTTGTTGCTGGAATTTAATACAATTCTTGAAATAACTATTTTAATAATCAATTGTATATTGAATGACCATGGTTTGCCCCCCCCCCCTAGATTTGATCCTGGGTACGCCCTTGGATAGAGGGACAGTTAAAAAAAAAAAAAAAAATCATCTTTCAAACGAACATTTTTATGGATATGACAACCAGTACGTTTGTTTTAGGGTCGTAATAGATTAAATTTAAGGAAAATCTTTAAACAAATTTTGTGTCTTTATTTTAAGCCAGATATCTCAAAATTCTGAGAAGTTAAACTTCATAATGCCTACCTACCAAATGGGATCAATTTGAGTCACTAGTTTCGGCTGTTTCGGATTAATAGACTGATGGAAAACCAAGGAGCACACTAAAATACGTTTTTCAACCCAGAGAACTCAAAACAATTCCATGAAAAACTACATATGGGGTTTTTTTTAATTACCACAAAATATTCGCTTTTCAACATGCATATGAAAAAGTAATAAAAAAAAAAAAAAGATCTTTGTATTAAAACAAAAAACGTTAACTATATTTTGTAAATTTCTTTCTGCCTTTAACACAACATTATACTTTGTGTAACATATTTGTAGTCTACTTATTTAGTTGATTCAATTTCGTTCAAAGTAATATTACACTAGCACTAATAGGGGAAATCAAGAGTTATTGTAGAAAAAAACAAACACAAAATTAAAGATTCTATTGGAAGATTTCTTTAAAATTTAATCGAGGTGTAGGATATTCTTTAACTAATAAACAATCAGCATTTTCGAAAACATAGTTTTATGAATGGTGGGTTACAAATGAAAATTACCACTGGCCGCTGTCAATGGGTCAATGGATATTTGTAAAACGAATGAAGACTCCTGCTACCTGGCAAAACCCTCTCACAAGCACGCACACTTACGTCCTGCCCTGACATGCTGCCTAAATAGTAAGTTTTGTGTTATACTTGAGAAATGTTGTAAAAACTTAACAGTATGGATAATTTGAGCGCTCCACACAAGTGATTTTTAAAATAACCAGAAAACAACCTTCGATGTTATAGCATATCAAAGAAGATAAAATTAGTACTTTGAAAAGAAAAATGGTATGGAGATTCATTAATTTTTTTATAAACAAAAACAAACAAAGATATGAAAGAAAAAGTAAAAAGTAGTTAATTTATCATACATAATAAAAGACAAGAGTAATACCGGTATGTGTTTTTCATTTATCATTAGGTAGGAGAATTTTAGTAAATCGACTGAATCAAATGAATGACTGTTATACAAACTCAACATGGTCCATTTCATCCAATTATCTTACTCTTCCGGGTAATTATAGTTTGAATTTTATGTCACCGCAATTCCTATTCTAAGGAAAACTTGTGTTTTCTGTTAGCCCATGTCCTATTGTATTGATACAAACAAAAGTTGTTGCCGGATACAGTCCAATACTTTCTTTAATTAATTTGAAATATTCTGAAACTAATTCACGTCAATAGATCCTAAATTTAGGTTAATTCAAGTTGTATATAGTGCGACCTTTACAAAACGAGTTGTCAATACTTGACCTGCGTCACTATGTCCACCTATAAAAACTCATGTTTGCGTCATAATATTTGCGCCATACTTTTTTGCACTAATTAAAACATCAGAGTAAGTATCTTGTTTTACGGCTTCATCTATTTCAGATTCTGTGGTATTTTATAAACATATATAAATACATATTTATTATCTTTTATTGTTATAGTTGATGAATGATGGTTTTGTCCCTCTGCACTCAAGGATTTTCATGTGGTTAGTACGGGTGTGGAAATCCCGAGGTTCCTAGCTGGATCTACACCTTTATTCTTCTAATCTTGAGTTAGATCGCTCTCTTTCATTTTTTCCTATTATGTATCAGTTGATCAACTCTTGTTCTCTCCCGACCCTGACGGTGTTAGAGTATTTGAGGGCTAGGATGTTTCTATTCTATGTTTGTAAAGGTGATTATTGGCCGAGATGGTTTTTCGCCTTTAAACCACAAAAACAAAACAAAACTGTTGTGTAGCTAGAGTTTGAACGCAGACATAAAACGTACGTGCCAGTAACTTTCCAATCAGCTATCTTGACATTATAACTATTCTTTTCACTTTCGACGCCTGCGAACTAATCACTAAATTAACATTGACATATTTGCATTTTACCTAACCTAACATTCTTTCAGAGAAATCAACGTCAGTATCGTCAATTATGTAATTCTTGTATTTATTATTATTATTATTATTATTATTTAAACTATATATAGAGAAAGTTATCTGATGGGTCCAAAAAATCGATATCGAGATTTTCGCGGTTATATCCGTTTTAAAGTTTCATGAGTCTAAACAAAAGTTTTTTGAATGATGTTATCGATTAAATTTAGACAAATATGTTGGTTGAAAAGACGTAATTTCTCAAAATCAACTCTTCCTATTTCATTCAAATATGAATGACCCAACAGCCAGTGCTTTTAAGCCCAACCGTGTGGACAGATTTTATTCAGATTTGGTATATGAGCATATTTTGGCCCTATCTTGGAACGATTTTTCTTTTTTTGTTAAAACTCAATATTTGGGATAATGAATAATAATAATAATGAATAATGAATGATAGTTGATATAATGAAAATACACAAAATTACGAGATTCACAAAATCTAATGATTTTACTCAAGTGTATGTAGCTTCTAAGAACGCAAACAAAACGAGTTGGTTTTTCAAAATCTATTCAAACATGCTGAATCGCGAGTTATCGATAAAAACAACAAAAAAATATACTGTTATAAAAGACGTAAATTCTCAAAATCGGCTCTTCCGATTTCGTTCAAATTTTAGTTAAAAATGAAGAATAATGACTCAACTTGTGCGGAAAATAGCAAGTAAAAAAAGTTTCAGGAAAAAATTTTCAACAAAAGATGCTATCGAAGTGATTTAAAACTCGATTTCAATCAAAATCGATTAAAACTGAGAACGTGATTATGGCACAAATGAAGCAACTTTATAACCTATTGAAATATAAGTATACATATTTTTTTCAAAGACGGTGTCTTTAAATAATGTAGTTAACGTAATTAAAAAAAGTGAGAATAGAAAATGAACAAAATGAGAGACTAATAAACCGACGAATGCCGACGAATAAACTTTATGCTAACCTTTGATAACAAAGAAAAATGTTGCAAATGTATGTAATATTAAGACTATTTTAAATTTTAGTATGTTAAGAAGAAATTTTACATTAATGTCTCAGTGTAAGAGATGTCAGAACTTCAACCACATGCAAGGTTATTGTCAAAAACATCCAAGATGTGTTAAATATGTGGGAAACACATGACAACTGCTTGTCCATTGAATAGGATGAGTAAGTCAAAATGTGTAAACTAAAATGGTGACTATTCTGAAAATAATCGAGGATGTGAGTAACTAAGGGGTTAAAAGGAAAAGAAATAATACTACAAAATATTAGAAACAAACTGGAAGTGTTCAACAGGTCAGTCAAAAAAACTATCATAGAATCACGGAGTATTGCGTTTAGAATTGATGGACAATGGAGCGAGAAAAACTTATAGACGGAATGTGCATAATGAGAATAATGAGAAGTCGGGAATAGAAAGGTTATCTTAGAGTTATTTGACGAGAAAGCATACAAATAAAGTGTTTTTTGACAGACTTTAAAATAACTTCAAGTGTAAAAATTCTAATAGAAAAAAGTACTTCAATCTGAAAATTATTACCTGGAATTCTAATGGTTTACTCCAGCATATCCTTGATTTGGAATTGCTTTTAATAATATCTGAAACTTACCTTACTAAACAGTTCTATTTAAAAAAAAAATAAACTATGGGATATATCGAGCAGACTATCGTGCTGATAAAGCTAAAGGAGGTTCTGCAGTAATAATTAAAACCAGTATCAAACACCATGAAGAACTTAAAATTGAATTTGATAAAGCAATAAGTTTAAAAAAAAAAGTTTGTGTTAATTAAGTCTCAGACTGCCCCACCCAAATACAACTTAAAAAGATGAATACTATATAGCACTTTTTAATTTACTTGGCACTAATTTTATTTTGGATGGTGGTCTAAACGCTTTTAGGGGTCAAGACTGACCACTTCTGACAGATCCAAGTAAAATACCAGATTTGATAGATTTCTTTGTAGTATTTACATTCACGTTGAAGAAAACTGTTTTTAGCTTTGGTCCATTCCGTAATAATTTTAACTCTAAGTGAGAACATGATCCAAATAGATGACCAACCTAGATTGACCAATGAATGGACAGATTGGGAAGGATTTGACGTGTAATTTGAGAGGTTGATCAAACTGAATGTACTTTTAAAATCACATTTACACTTAAAAGAAGAAGTTGAAACTTTTATGCAAATATACAGCAAGCAGCTTGGAATAATACACCATTCAATACGGTAACATATATCCACCTGAAATAAGATCATTACCTATATTGAAACAATTAAATCTCGTAAAACTTGGAAGCTTAATCGAACACCACAAGACAAAACTAAGTTCAATTCATTAAATAATAAATTTACGATTCTTATAAAAAAAATTACCTAACTGGTCTGTCTGCGAATAAATAAAACGACCGTCCAATCTGGAAATAAACTGAATGTAGGGTATAAAAAGACCAATGATTCCAATGGTACCTATTTGGAAACTTATACTTGGTACCTGGGCTAGGAGTGACAATGAAATAGCTGATCTCTTGGCTGAATATGGAAGAAACCTTTCAACCTTTTCCCATACAATCCGTGATGAATATATAACACCCATTTTAAAAGATGATGGATTTATTATAACCAGAGTGACATACATTGAGCTAAAATTAGAAATAAAAATAAAAATCTATCAAAGGCTATGTACGACCTTATCACCAACCAAGTTTTAAAAGAACTACCAGAGCTAACAATGAAAAAGTTTCTTCATCTGACAAATGCTGGGTACAGAATAAACATGTTCCGACACAGTGGAAAATTGCAGAGGTTATCATTTTACTCAAACCAGCAAGGTTCCTACCAAAACAAGTTTATATCATCTCAATTCCTTATTACCAACTATGTGCAAAAATGTTTGAAAGATCGATTCTAAAGAGACTTAGGTAATATAATTGATAAGTGAAATCTGATTCCTCAACATCAGTGTGGTTTTAGGGCCTAACATTCAACGATGGACCAAATACAATATATAACAAATTTCATAGAAAGGGCATTGAAAACAAAGAAAGTGTGTTTTGAACGTGTCCAAAACACACTTTCTTTTGTCCAGTTTATGGAGTGTTGCATAAAGTATTGCTCTATAAAATGCACCGAGATCATTCTAGACAGTTTTTTAAGATCTTGGAATGTTATTTATCTTAAAAAACACTAACAATTATGGAGAATATTCCGGCTAAAAAAACATTTCTGTTGGCGTACCCCAGAGAACCTGTATCTCTTATAATATATTATGAGAGATATTTCTTAGGAAAAAAATTATGACCACATATGCTGATGACACTGCTGTAATGACAATAGGAGATACAGTAGAGGAAGCAAGCAATAAATTAGAGCAATCTTTTCATAGAGTTGATAAATGTATAACAGAATGGATACTAAAACTTAACGTGTATAAATAGTTTCATATACATTTTACAAATCAGAGACTCAAACATATTCTAAATGTAAACAAAACCTTACGTTCGCTTGATGTTAAATTCAAATGGAAGGAAGAAATGTAAAGAAGAAAAAAGGTGAGCTAAACCTAAAATTGCATGGCTTTTTGGGAGACACTCCGAACTAGACATACACAGTAAACTTCTTGTCTACAAACAAATTCTGTAACTTGTTTGGACTTATTAGTATTCAGCTATGAGGCTGTACCAAGATCAGTAATTTAAACTTAATTCAAACAACCAAAATTAAAGTTTTGCGGAGCATTGTCGATGGACCATGGTACGTTTGATACACAGAGACTTGAAGATGGGCATTGTTGCGGAGGAAATCAGAAGACTTGCGGCAAAGCACAAATTGCGACTTCTCCAATATAAGAACTATGATATGTAGTGAGCAGTGTAAAAGTGCGTCGGTTAAAAAGTACCAAACCATTTAACTTTGTAAATACTACCTGTTAAATATGTGTATTTAACATTGGATGATACTGTAAAACACTGCGAATATAATATTTAATATAATTTACTAGATAAGTTGTAAATAAATAAATAAATAATTTTTGGGATGGAAGAGTGAGAATTTTGTACTATTTTTTGCAGCTTTTATTTATATGGGTGATTTAAGGCAGATTTTCATTGAAGGTGATACTTTTGAATTAAATTTCTGTCAACGTCACTACTGCTATCAGTTTAACTTAGATATCTACGTTATACACTTGCACCGAACAAATATTAACTCTTCAAACCGTTTACGTCATAGACCTAGACAGTTGTGTAAGTATATGCTAAAACGAGGTTACATGTACCGTAGGTTGTGAAATATCTGTGATTAGCCTAGTTATCAGTGCAGGTAAATTTAGTTAACATGTTTGTTGAAAGACTGCTGAAATATTGAATAAGTATCACGTCTATATTAAATGTTCAAAGTTGACTAAATACAAATTTATTATTACGTGTAAACCCGATGATGGTGTATTGAAAACTTTATAACTAAATTTATACTACAAGACATAATAATTAGATATCTTACAAATTTTCACCCCTGTAAAACCAACGCATGTCAAGTTAAAATTATTTTTTTCATTCGTTGTTTAAAGGCGAAAAACCTTTCAGTCATATTCGCCTTATAAAACAACGGAGAAAAGAACATAAAATAAAGACCCGCACCCGCTCTTGAATACTAACAGTGCCAGGGTCGAAAAAGAACTTGCTCAATAGAGACCTGATAGAAAAGAAGAAATAGAAGGATCTAGCACAAGACTACATAAAAAAGATGTAGATCCAGCTAGGATCCTTTCACATTGCCGTGCTCGTACTACCTTTAGTAGTGATCTCCTGAGCTATATAAAATACTTTCTGGCAGTTGCAACCCAACGCAGCTGGACTATCAAGGACCTATGCTTATACTGTATACTGAGGAGTTTTTTTTTCAAACCTTCCTGCCACTATTGCAAATTTAATCCGGTCTGAGATGTTCATGTTCTGAATTTTCTGTATGCCATTTATAGGGCCTCGAATACTTAACGGCCGTTTTTTTTTTTTTTTTTACGTATTACGGTATTTAGGGAACAGTTCCCTGTTAACAAGCCTTAACTGGCCTCCTTTGTTAATATTCGTCTATTCACCAGTTTCCTTGATTATGTGCAAGTTGTCAATGCATTCTACCTACTTCGATACTCTATGAGCTAGTCCAAGCGTTGTCTCCTGCATGTTGCTAATGATGTATTTGGCACACTCTATGGTCTCTTCTCTCGATAGATGGCTTTGTCAACTCTTCTCCTTCCACATTATATTCAATACGAGAGACGCTCGGAGTCCATCTCAAATTTATTCTTTTTCTTCTTAAAAGTATGTTAAATGTTTTTCTTGCTCTCTTTCATATGCAAAAATCTAATTTAGCAAATACCCAGTTTTAAAACCTTATTTGTTTCATTTGCCCTGAATTGATTACACTATAGTGAATACGAACGTGGCAATCTCGAGGGACTCTAGTTGGATCTATACCTTTCTTCATGTAGTCTTGGGTTACACCCGCTCTTTTTTTTATCTTTCCTGTCCTATATATCTTGACCCAATTCTTGTTCTCTTCCAAAAAGGGGTTATTGAAGCAAGAGCTATGGGTTTAATTTTATGTCCTTTAGTTCCTTTCTTTTTTAAGGCAACGATGACTGAAAGTTTTTCTGCCTTTAAACAACAAGAAAAACAAATACTGTAAAATTTAATAGAATTCTAATTGAAGACTTCAATAATTGGAATGTTTTCCCTGCTCAAGACTTGACATATACAAGCCAGCTACAATTAATTCCTCGACCTTAATCTTAGAACCAGCTGTTATCATATCTTTACTATTCAGTTTCTTTATCAGAGAATCTACTACGACATACAAACACCATCCCTGCGACCTGTATCTACAGTAATCTTAAAGCTATGGACGCGAATTTCGGTCTTGATTGTATTATTTTTATTGTCTCACACACTGAACTAAGGAGATTTGTTTTACTTCTCTTTTTCCGGAAAAGTCCATAGTGCTTTTCCTCCAGAATATCCAATCCAGAATAAAAGTAAATTAATATTTCGAAAAGGAACCAGTTTTTTGGAACTACGTCAACACACGTTCAAGAAATGTAAACAGTTTACTAAGGCCGATATGTTATGAAGTAACGGACAGCATTTTGAATGTCTCGGAAACTAAAATTTTAAACTATTTGAAATCTGTATTTAATGATGTACAAACGAGTTTTCTACGATTAAAGATAAAAGTTAGAACAAAACACAAAGTCATTAAAAACATAACCTCTAAATTAGGCAAATATAACCAAAGATAGATCTAATAGTTGAAATTTTAGTTTAATTTAAATAAAATATTATATACAAGTCGGATATTTCAAAATGACAGTTGTTTGAAACATTTCCCCCGTAGTTAGTTCTCATATTGTCCTACCTGATCTTATAATAACTCATTTTCTTGACCTGCAATTGAATAAATATAAAAAAAAAATCAAAAGAAATTTGTGTTTTATCATGTCGGCATATCAGTTGACTATTTCATTTTTTTTTTGTTTAAGGTAAAACATTTTCCGGTGATTATAATTTGTATTTCTGTTGTTTATGCTAATAAAACACTATTAGTTAATTAAACACGCCACCTTATGTCTAAACGTAGATATAAACGGAAGGTTATTTGAAGAGCAAACTGATTTTATATCATAAAGATGACATTGAAAGTCAAGTTCAGCAATAAAATCATCCACTCATCGGTAATAATAATATCGTAATTAACGATCATATTATAGCAACACATACCGTACAGTAGTTGATTGAATAAATTAATTATTAGTTTGCTGGAAACTTCTATATGCTTATATAAACATAAAATAATCAATTACATAACACAATCAATGTTGATTTATATAATATCATTTGCTTATATAATAATTTTAAAACATTGCAATAGAAATCCTTAGATAAGTAAACTGATAAACTGTACGAAAAGTTGTCAATTTAAAGAGTTAATCTGATAATTTAAGACAATTGACTATTTAGTACTTTTATTTCGACAGTCTGATTCTGATTAAAGTTGTATTGAAATCTTATGACCTTTAGAACAAGAATAGAGGTAGTTCAAATTCATATATATCAGGTATCACCAAAAACCCTTTTTAAAGAGTTAGTGTACAAAATACCATTTTGATAAACTTTATAAGATTGAAAAAGTTAACTTCTTACATATATGATAATTTCCCTGAACCTCCAATTGGGGGGGGGGGGGGCAACAAACAAATTTTAAATGTTAACTCTTTAGTGATTAATCATTTTAACAGTAATGACTAGAAAAACACCATGTAAACGGGATGCTTATATTGCTCATGGGGCACAGTTAAATAACGATTTTTTTGGTCGTAGAACGATTGGCACATATTTTTAGCCGATTTGGAATAGCACGACTGGCACAATCATTAGAGGGGAATAAGAAGGGTCAACCTGTAACGCTCCTTGCACATTACACGATTTCGTCCGCGCGGTTTTTTTCCGCACGGACGAATTATTTTAGTCGACTGATGAAGAGTATGAGACCTTGCACATTGGACGATTTTAACTCGGGCACGATTTCTACCCGTGTTGCAGCAGTCTCTTGCCACTGGAGGGGAACGGAAACAAATCGTTCCGTGCCCGTCGCTCAGCCCAGTGGCCTACGTGACCAAATGCACGCTTGCACACTGGACGATTTAAGTCGTACAAAAAGCTGCCTCGTAGTCTGCGCGCTGCTACTCTTGCCTACAGTTCAAGCGTGTTTTGTGTTGTGTTCGTGTTCAGTTTGTTGTTTTGTGTTGTGTACGTGTTCAGTTTATTGTTTTGTGTTGTGTACGTGTTCAGTTTATTGTTTTGTGTTGTGTACGTGTTCATGGACCTAATGGATGACATAGACACAGAAGTCTTCATTTCACTTGTTGAGGCGAAACCTGTCCTATGGGACAAAACCACTGAGGTGTCATAATTAATTATAATTTTTTACTGTAATATTCACTTTTTCAATTGTTTCTTAAGAAAATTAAACTATTTAGTTTACAATGTTTTTTTTAGTCTACCTTTTCCTTATGTTGTTATAAAAACATTGTTGACAACTTACCTTAAAGTCATTGCCAGCATTTCAACTGGCTGGATACAATTTCTAAATTGTGTGTTTTGATGTTGAATAGCAGTCTTCAGTTTGCCATGCAGTTCATCGAACGAACCAACAGACATACGAAAGTAGTTAAAGAACTTTCGTTCGTCATTTCGCAGGTCTTCAAATAGAGTATAAAACACTCCAACTTCTTCACGTCTCTGATTGATTGGGTGGACCCACTGGAGGCGATTTCGTCTTTGCCTCTTCCTACGACGATAGAACAACCATAACGCAATAATTTGTTCTCTATCCATTAGCACTGTTTCCACTGAAAACTGACAAAACTAACTGACAAAAATACTAGACTGAAAAAAATCGTATCGTGTAATGTGAAAGCAACAGTGCCACGATTAAAACTCGTGTGGGTTTTTTCCGCACGGACGAAATCGTGTAATGTGCAAGGAGCGTAAGGCACGATTGGCACACAACCGCCCGGCCAGGTAGTAGCAGCCAGGTAGCCAGAATGGGGGAAAATGGGAATTGTTTTGTTTAACCTAACCTAACCAAGCAATTTTTAAGTTTTGGCAATGACTACATAAATACTATTAATAGTATTTATGTAGTCATTGGTTTTGGTACACAATCTATTTTTAAATTTAATACGTACTGAAATTCACGTTACAGTATTAAACATGTTTATAATCATATTCCTTTATTTACGGACAAAGCCACTTTTAAAAATATACTAATATAATATACAGTAAAAATTAATTCTAAGTAAATTTGAAAATACGTGATATTACGGGCAAATGACTGTTGTGCAGAGTTGATGGGGAATTATAAAATTCCCGTTTTCCCTCGTTCGATGGCGTTTACCTGGTCGATTGTGCCAATCCTGCCTTTTCCAAGCAGGCGAGTTGACCCTACTTATTCCGCTCTAATGATTGTGCCAATACTGACATGGGCAGAAGGTCCAAAAATGTGGCCAATCGTCCCGTTCCCGATTTTTTGGGCGTGTGGGGCTCAAAATAATTATAAAAATATGTCTTGTAGTACATAATTGAGAATGTTATTAATGTTGATAACATTACTGATAATCTTATTTCATTTAAAATGAAATTGACACTACTAAGTTATCACTTACTAATCGGATTCAATAGCGTCAATTTCAATTTATAAGTCACCATTTTTATGAGGAGCAACTAAAGGAAATCGGGCTTACAGTTTTCTACACCAATAAAGTTTTCAAATGAATTGCTACATGACGTATTTTTCTAAAATTTCATTTCAGTAATAATAGAGGTACCGCACCTAGTATAAATTACTTTGTTTTCACTCGGTTTTCGTACTCGTTATTCTCTTTTATTGATTATCGTGCCATTTAAATGATGATATGGGTTACCATTAAATTTTTTGAATTTCCTCACAAAACCGAATTTTGTGTGTGTTTGTGTGTGTGTGTGTGTGTGTGTGTGTGTGTGTGTGTGTGTGTGAGGGAGGGGGGCTAGTTTAGTTAAAAGAATTTGATCGTATGATGTGTGTGCAACTAGTCTAAGGACCCAAACAAATCGTAGGCTATTGGTCGACATTTCTCAAAAAGCCAGATAGTGAGTTATCAGTAAAAAAAAAAAGTTCGGCTCAACCCAAATGAAAATAAATTACCAAAACCAAAGTGTAAAATTGTAAAGAATAGAATTGTAAACATTAAAGAATAATTTAAAAATAACGAAAACTAACCTTCATTGCCGTCATTTAAACATGATTCGTTCTTATAATATTTACACGAGTTTATGACAAAAGTTTAAACCTTATTTAAATACATAAATATTATTTCAAATAATATATAAAATCTAAGACCAGGGTTGTTTTTCAGTTTTTTACTGAGAACTACCGAATTTTTTGGCGATGAATTGTTTTGTTTGGTTAGTATTTCGATTGTGAACCGGTTGGTGAGAAAGTTTGTGTAACTTTTATTTATAAAGACACCCGTAAAACATAAAAAACATGTTTCCTTTAAGTATATGTTGTTAGTGTTTTTTGTCGTTCGTGAGTGCTCATTTGTTCAGCGAAATAGCTATAATAAAAGGGGGGAAAAGAAAGTTATTAGAAGATATACTAAATTTTGTGTGTAAGTAAATCTGAGAAAAAAAACAACATAATTTCATGTACATAATTTTATTATTCTTTGAGCAGACTGTATTGGGCATGATGGGACAACAATTCCCTTGACATTTCACTTAACCTCAACTGTTCAAACATTGATAAAATACATTTATGAAATATGTACTACACGATGATCAGACACTTTAAAGTGTCTTAATCATATTTAAGTGGTCTGCTGCGAGTAACAAAATTCGTGCTCATCATTACGTTATTACATCCATATTTAGATTATTTTATATATTTTGGCCAAAATATATGTAACATTTGAAATAACTAAAATTACTGGAGGCAAATATGGAAATTAATTACACACAAAACATACCAGTAATACCGAGGCAGCTGTAATTATTTCTAAAACTTGAGGTATTTAGGAACAATTTTGATTACGATCATATTTGCTTAAACAAATCGAGCGATTGAGGTTAATGTTAGTTGTTTTTCAATTATTCTTAAACTGTAATATCTTACTTGGACACGGGGTTTGGGTTAGGTTCTTCTTTTTTCACATCTTCTTATTTCACTAAAATTTGAACGAAAGTCGATTTTGAGAAATTATGTTTCTCATGGCCGATAAAAAAAAAAAAAAAAACAACCGAAAACTCACGAACCGTGATTTTTGGAGAAATGTCGACCAATTCATTTTTTTAGTCTTTAGAAACTATTCTTGATAAAATGTGGTTAAAATATGAGAAGTTTTATTTCAAAATTTTAAGTCTTAGAAAACGAAACATTATCTCAACTAAAACGATTAATGTGAAAATCTATCGTCTTTTACCGGTGGACCACTGTGATGTATTTAAGGTACTTTGCAGATGTATTACGACAATATCATAGATTATTTGCTAAAATTTAAAAAATAAACTAAAGTTGTTAACAAAAACACAAAAGTTTTAACTATGAAACTTCTTAAATATCGAAAAAGCAACACTGTACCCATAATCATTTAGATGTATTGGTTCTAATTTGATTCTGATTTATGAATTTATCAGATGGTTTTTGAAATTTGCAAGTTGCAACCTGTCTCCTGTCTACATTATTTATGTATTATGTTTTTGATCGATGGAAGTTTAACATCAAAATTGTACTGTAATTTTATATTGATATTAGTATTTTTAAAATAATTTTGTTCTAAAGTATCTAATTAAAAATATCACTAGTTTTAATTTGAATGTACAAAATGAAGATAAAATCCAGCATTCGGTAAATGGTTTTCAATAACGTAATATTCGGTTCAAATTATAAATGGTAAGTTAAAAAAAAAAAAAAAAAAAATAGATGCATCTCATTATCATACACATTTCTTAGGAGTCGGAGATGTTTTAAAATAAAGGAGTCCTTATTTAAAAAATACACAAAGAGAGTAAAAACACACAAAACAGTAATTAGGAACTGGATTATATGTTGTACTGTCGATAATTTTTACTTGTTGTGTGATAAGGTTTTGTGACACAAAGAGTTGCATAAATTCGTACTTCTGCATAAAGCTGATAAGCCGTTTTCCCTGCTCTCATGAGAGAGTAGAACAATGAAGTGAACTGATCGACGCGACGTCTGATTAGATTTGTACGTCTATGAGACCTTTGTTGTATATGTATTTGGGAGGTCCAAATATAATTACAATTGACCCTTTATTTTTTTGCTGATACAGAGAAGGAAAATCGTTGCTAAAGTAATCTTTGCGTTCTTTATCGAAGTTTTAGTTTTCAATCGATCACGTCCACCATGCTCACCAGGAACATTGGTGAACTTCAACCTCACTATTCCTATTGCGAGCTTTAAATTTTTGAACTTCATCAACACCAAACATATCAAATCAACTTCGCCTTTGTAGTTAATTCTTGAACTTCATTAGCAGTATGTTTTAAGTTTATCTCCACTGTTAATACATTAAAATATCATAGTACTTACCCAGCCCTATCGTACAATACAAGCAGATCCTCTAATGCAGTGGTTCCCAACCTGGGGGCGATCGCCCCCAAGTGGGCGATTTGGGTTCTAAAGGGGGCGATAAATTTGTGGGGGGCGACAGGGGGGCGATGAGTATTAAAAGGCAGAAAAAATAAAACTTTACTGAAGGGTAGAATCTTTACTATCGCGGATACACGGTAGCGTTTTACAAACAAATAAATTCGTTTTTGATTTAGTTATGAGGAAAAAACTATAATCTGCATAAAATATGCGCGCGTGAGAGAGTTGCGTAACTCTACAGGGATTGTTGATCACGATCAGACAAGGGAGGAATAGCGCGAGAGCGAGGTAGTTGAGTCATTGGCTAATTTTAGCTGGCAAGGTTACTGCGCTTTCCTCTCCACAGGCACCACGCACCACCCCTACAACCCTTCAGTCCAGTGAAGCTAAAGAGCCTGTGCACAATTAGTTATTGTGTGTATCTGTTTTTTTAGTGTTTTTGTGATTGTACGTAGTTTTGAAGTGCAGAAATCCGCGCACGATGGAATCTAAGAAAAAGTGTCGTCAGTACTCAGCTGAGTATTTAAAATACGGTTTTATTGTGTCGCCGAAAAATGTGCAGTTTCCAAAATGTCTTTTGTACGATAAAACATTTACCAGCAATGAAGCCATGAAGCCTTCACGAATGAAAGAACATTTATCAAGAGTACACAGTGATAAAATGAATAAAGAACTCAGTTATTTTCAAGAGTTTAAAGCTAAAGCAGAAAAACGTCCTAATGTGAGTGAACTATTTAAAAAGCGAGTAACCGATCTTGACAAAGGTCTTCTTGCTTCTTACGAGGTATCCTTATTGATCGCTAAATGTGGTAAACCTCACACGATTGGCGAAACTCTGGTTTTACCTGCTGCAAAAAAATTGTTGAAATTATGTTAGGTGAGGGCTCTAGTAATAAGATAAGTCAATCAGTGCCTTTAAGCAACAATACTGTTTCCAGGCGAATTGATGAAATGGCTACAGACGTTGAATCCAAACTTACCAATATGCTAAAAAAAGGTAAATTTGCTTTACAGATAGATGAAGCAACTGTAATTGATAACAAAGCCATTTTATTAGCCTATGTGAGATTTGTCAATGGCCAGAAGGAAATTACTGAGGAAATGTTATTTGCAAGAAGTTTGATCACTGATGCGAAGGGGTCATCGATTTTTAATGTGGTAAAAGAGTATTTTGAGGAAAAAGAGATTCCCCTATCAAACGTGAGCGCCTGCGCTACAGACGGTGCTCCTGCCATGACAGGTCGCCATGCTGGGTTTCTAGCCCACCTCAAGAAAGAAGTTCCAGACGTCATCACCATACACTGTGTGATCCATCGCCAACACTTAGCGGCAAAAAAATTAAGTGGTATTCTGCATGAAACCCTACAACTTGTCATTAATGGGGTAAATAAGATAAAGGCTAATTCCCTAAATGACCGTCTGTTCCGACAACTTTGCCATGAAAATGACGAATCGTTTGAGCGATTGCTTCTTCATACGGCCGTGAGGTGGCTTTCCAAAGGAAACTGTTTCTTTGAATTGTTTGAAACAGTAACGGAGTTTCTCGACTCATGTGATCCTGGATTAAGTCAAACTTTGAGACATCGCAAATTTGAAATTGCATACCTTACTGACATTTTCGAAAAACTCAATGAAGTTAATCTTAAGCTTCAAGGAAATAAGATGAATCTCATTAAAGCCAAAGGCATTATAAGTTCATTCATTGCCAAGTTTGAAATTTACAAAGTTAATATTGGTCGTAACGAACTGAGTCAGTTTCCTTCCCTAAAAAAATGCTCAGAATCTCTTCACCTTCAAGATGAACAAATCTTTACTTTCACGGACCACCTTGATAAGTTACAATGTGACATGAAATCAAGATTTGAAGACATGACCAATCTTCAAATTCCGGATTGGATTTTAGATCCATTTTCGTTTGAAGCAGTGGACACTCTTGAAAATCTTTTTCAGACAGAGTTTTTGGACCTTAAATATGACTGTGAGGCAAAGATAGTTTGCAAGCAGTTCGGTTACGAGTTAGCCTGGGTAAAACTTATGGACACTTATCCACAACTGTGGGGAAAGGCTGAATCCCTCCTCATCTCATTTCCATCAACCTATTTAGTTGAAAAAGGATTCAGTTCTGTTGTCCAGCTCCTTACCAAACAAAGGAATAAATTGGATGTTTGCACCAAAGGAGACTTGCGCCTTCACTTGACGAACATACAGCCGGATATTCAGGCTTTGACTGCAGTCCACCAAGCGCAAGGGAGCCATTGAAAAGGTAAATAAATTCATTTAAAACTATAAATATTTTTAAATTGGTTCAAGGCACTTAATGACGCAACATATATATATATAAAAAAAATAACGAATTACTTTGAACTGTAATTTTTTACAGAGATGATGGGTGTGTAATTTTCTTGAGGATCAAAAGCACAATAACATACTAAAATTTCATCAAAATCATTAAAGCAAATTTTGAGATAACTGTTTTTTTTCTATTTTTTTCTACACATACACAAACCCAAATGCTTAAATACTTTTTTTATGTAATATAAAATAACTCTCTGAAACTTGTTATCTTCAACAGGCTTACAAGATACCCAATGTTTATAATTGAACTCCAACTCATGAGATGAAGTATAGTGAGATGAAAAATTCTGGACACATCTGATTTGGTTAATTATTTGTTGTAAATATTAATAAATCTTTTAAAAGAATAAAATACTCTATTATTTGTATAACAACCTGTTACTTAAAATTACATTAGGTAAACAGTAGTACTAAGAAAAGGGAGCGACAGGTGTGAGTCATCTTCCACAAAGGGGCGATGCCCCATAAAAGGTTGGGAACCACTGCTCTAATGTAATGCCGACGAAAAGTTAGTTTCTTGTATGAAATGTTAAATTGTTTGGTAAGTCAGAGGTCTTGTTCAGTAGGGTAAATCTAAAAAAAAAGGTTGTTACACAGGTTTTCTGAAAATCGTATATCACTTACAGAAAAATATCGTAATTACTTTTAATTGTAGATCTGTAGATGTTTAATAGGTTTTTCACTCGTTTAGCTCGCGTGCGTGATAATGTCTTGCCACATTTCGTAACTATGTGAATATCACATTTTCTTGGAAGGTTCTCGAAATTACATTTTTGACAATAACTTCTCTATTTGCCATCGTAACAAAGGTGCATGTACCATTATATGCAGAATTGAATTCGGGAAATTTTTATCTGATTTAGTTGAATACATAACATAATTGATAAGTTGAATTACATACGAGATATGAACGAAAAACTGTTTAAAGTGGTCCCCATTTTAACATTTCCAATTGGATTTTTCTGAAATTTCAAAATGGTTCTATATGAACATACTATTTATTATTCATGCATTTGTAAATGTATCAAATAAACTTTATGCTATTCTTTGAATTAATATTTTCCATTTTTTCCCATCTAATCATATCTCCCCAGAATCCATTTCCACTAGTGCATTATTAGATTTTATCAAGATTTTTATCTGCCTATCAGATTTGCTGTTATTTTAGGATGATTCATTATTTTTCCTAGATAGAAATATAATCCGACAATTACTATAAGAAAAGAAATTCACACGGTAATATTTAGCTTGAAATAAGTGAAAAATGATAAAATTGTATTTTGGATTAAATTGTGTATATTGTTGTCTAATCAATTGAATAAGGATTTGGATTTTTGACCTTGGAATCGGAATCAGCGGCATCAAAAATTTCGAGGATATTATATTCAAAATTCTCCCTTATTTTGAGCTTATACTAGTCTTCTCCGTTGCGCCCTCTAGGATTCGCACAATTTTGGCATGAGTATTGGAACGAGCGACGCAAAATAACATAAAAAAACTTTGAAATCGAAAAATAACATTAATTTATGTAAATAATGTTTTATTTTTTGTTATCCTAATCATCATTTTCACTTTGTATTGTTTTTGTCTGTGGCGTCCTCTCAGATCGGCACAGTGTTGACATCAGCATCGGAACAAGCAACCCAAAGACCATATAAAAATTACATCAATTTATGGAAAAATAGCATCATTTCATATAATGTTAATCTGTCACTATTTTCACCTTGTAATAGTTTTGCCGGTGGCGCCCTCTACGATTCGCACAATTTTGGTATCAGTATCGGAACGAGCGAACCGGAGAACTTAAAAAATGGCATTGAAATCGAAGAATGACATGAATTGACCAAAATAATTCCTTATTTCATTTAATTTTAATTTGTCTTTACCTGCATCTTATATTATTTTTTCCTGTGGCGCCCCCTAGGATGCGCACTTTTTTGACATCATAATTGGAAAGAGCGATCCCAAATACATAAAAAATAACATTGAAATCAAAAAATTAAATCGATTTATGAACCCCGTCTCTTATTTCATATTACGTTTAATCGGACATCATTCTTATTGTTTATATTTAATAAATAAACAAATTATTAAGTTTCCGGGAAAAAAACTGTTTACATCTTTGATCTAGACACTCTAACGAATAAAATGAGCCATGACACAAGTAATTTCGTGCAGTTTCACTCTGGATCAAAGTAAACGCTGTTTTTCCCGTTTTTTGCCCTGACTATTCAATTGTAATTAACAAAAGAAAAGAATTGACAAAATAAAAAAAACTGATAAGGGGTTTTACATGATACTTTGACATACATGAATGTGTTTTACACATCGAGTCTATTCATAGAAACGAATCAAATTAATTCTGAAAACTAGTATTGACCGATTG
This sequence comes from Aphrophora alni, assembly GCA_963513935.1. NCBI lineage: Eukaryota > Metazoa > Arthropoda > Insecta > Hemiptera > Aphrophoridae > Aphrophora > Aphrophora alni. The sequence continues at coordinate 126,311,502 of OY740767.1, forward strand.
GCAAGGAATAATCATAATTAAATTTAGTTTTTGTAGACTAATTTTTGCAACTATTTGATACAATGAGTTGTTGTGCCCCCGTATAAAATTAGTTTTAACAATAAACATAATATGTATATACATATATGATCTTAATTTTTGTTTCGACTATAATTCTTAAATTGAAATAAATAATTTTGTTCTTCTTAAGTTCTTTTTTTAATAAAAGAAAAGAAATATTTAGTTTTTATATGATGAAAATAACATGTTAAGTTTTATTGAATAAAAAAGAAATGATAAATTATAAAGCGACAATTTTATACAGGTTCTTGAAAAAATTCTGTTGCTTATAATATGTTTCAATCTTACATTTACTATGATAAATTTTAAAGAGACATTACTACTTCTGAAAACATCGATCACACATCGGTCTACAAATACTACCCATCATAAAAATTCTTGTTATTTTCAGTAAAAACGGGCATTTTAAGCAGTCCTATAATATGTGAAGTGTTAAAAAATATAAATTTTCATAATCATTATTTAACATTTTTGAAAAACTGAGTTTATTTGGAAAAAAAATTAATAAACTAAATGAAGGAGGCGTAACTATATTGATTACATTTAAACCAATATAAATATTTTTTTCATTAATAAATAGTTTATTGATGTGTATAAACATTATTGTATACATGCATAAAGTTTTAATAATGTGTTTATAGATTATATAAAAAAGTGTATGTAATTATAATATTTCACTGATAGGTATAAAGTAAGTATTAATAATGTATGCATACTACAGTTTATTACAAAGTATAAAAACAAATCCATCTTTTTAAATTAAAACTTCTTATTTGTCCTTTATATATGTTTCGAAAAATGGTTTTGATGGTCAATAAAATACAGATTTTTCCTAAATAGTATGTTTTTTTTGTAGTAAAAAGAATCATTGGACACTGCGGAATGGTTTTAGAAATGCAATTATTAACAATATTTAATAAATAATTGAAAAATGAATAACAATAGCTGGTTTATTTCCTGTATACAAATTACATCAAATTTATTTGAGATTAGATTATCCACGATAGCTGTTTATTTGTTTGTTTCTTAGCTAGTGAGTTAATAATTAAATCAGCTGATTTGATTATTATTTATAAATAATTAATAAGCTTAATAATAAGTTCAATACTGGATGGATTACTATCTTACTTAAAATTCGTCTTTATCTATCCTAGGATAGAAAGACGTTGTTCGGGGTTTACCGGTGACTGCCAAAAGATTTGAATTATAGTGTTAAAAAAATTATATGTATTTAATTTTCTTAAATTTTAAAATAAACTGAAAATTCGAAATGTCCTTTTTTTAAAACTAAACCTCCAATCTCAAGTGTTACATATAGAACGAAGTTGATAACATTTTAAACTTATTCGTACAGGCTTCATAAGGTTAGAATAAGTACACAAGAAGCATAAAAGCATCTGAAGGTCACTTTGATAGTGCTTGTTATAAACTTTCAACGAACGTTATCTTTTTCCAGTTGGATGAAATATCTTCTTACACCTTCTGAATCTATACTACTCGTACTTAATATTTTTAGCAATAGTTAACGAAGTTACTTTCCGAATGTTAAGTCATTCTCTCTTCTTTATTTAGTATTGTTAGTGGTGGTATTGTTCCACCATTATTATTTATTTAGTATTACTTCATTTGTATTTAGTTGCACAAAACCGTTATAAAAAAGGCAATGTTGTAACAAATTTTGAATGTATTTTAGACACTGATTGTTATTTTAGAGTGAATTTAATGGAATAATAGATCTTTTTCTGTTGAATGCTTTTTTAGTCAATAATTTTCTTGTTGTTAAGCGAGCTGTGGCATCACGTTATCGACTGTAGGTAACCTCATTTTGACTTGTAAAGCCAATTTTATATACTGTTTATATTGCAGTTGCATGTTTAATATAGCGGGCGAATCTTTTTTCTAGTTCTTTTAAAAACAAAAAACTATCAGCTCTTGAGGGCTTCTCGAAGACGAATAGAGGTTAAAACGTGTTTCTTTACTTGATAGACAGTGCAACGATTTGCAAAGATATAGTTACATTGGAGGGGGGGAGTACATTTAGGTAAACGATACTGGATAATGCCTAAGAGCATTTTGAGATCTAATTCTCCGGTCTACCCATGCACCATATGGTACCCAGCTTTGAAGAGATTAATATTACATTACCGAATTAAAGCAAATGTAAATAAAAATGCATTAAAAATATGTTGTTGAGATACAATTTATAGACGTATGTAAATAACAACTGATGGAGTAGCCTCATTCACAGGAAGGAGTTGGTGTTCTGACTCTATGTGATAGGCGATAATGATCTTCCATTTCGTTTTCATCAATTTGGATTTTGTTGCACAATAGTAAATATGCCCCATAGAATGGATATGCTGAACATGTAATAAATTCAGTCTGAGGTTTTCTAAAATGATTAATTCGTTTACAGCTAAAAGAATCATCTGAAGAAGAAATATGTAGCCTACATGGAGAATTGTTGTTTTAATGCAGATGTACTCTAGCCTCGAGAGGTGACTACTTGAGCAGCTGGATGAACTTCAATGATGATTTATCGTTCTCAGCTGCTATAACAGAAATGTTAAATGAAGTAAATTTACAGCTGTAAGGAAATTCTAAAATCAATATGAGGGATAATTGGCTAGAGTCAAGGTTTCACAAACAAAAATAAATGTTATATCATATATACTAAAAAGTTGTTAACAGGTTTTCTGACTCTTGTAATTTTGTATAGACTCCCACTACTTTCTTAATGATATTCGTTAATGTGTATTTATATTAAACGTTTCCAATCTCGTGCCAGAGCCTAGGCCTTAAAGCTGGATATATGTGAAGGAGGCTCGGCCTTGCCAGGACTCATAAATAATATACGAATTTCTTGGGAGATCAGTGTTCGAAATTACATTTTTAACAATACACTTCGTTATTTATCATCGTAGAGAGATTGCTTTCACTACATGCAGAATTGAAATCAGCAAATTTTAGTTTAATTTAGTTATAAGTTGAACGAAACACGACTTATGAAGAGAAAACTGTTTAAAATGACCGCTTTTGAATTCGATTTTTTATTATTTTTAATAGGGTTCTGTTAGTTCCCCTTATATAAAATTTCACGTGGGTATCTTATTTTTGTGATCGCTATCGTGGTTTCTTACAGACGACAACGACGATTACTTTTTATGTTTCCTGGGGCCATGCAACTTAAAGATCTTTTGAAAGCTAGAAATTTTTGGCGACTACAAAACTTACTCTATACTTCGAATATTGGTTAAGTAATAATAAAATAATTAAAAACATGAAACAGCTAATCTGTTTAAGCGTTAATACGTTGTTAATTGACAGTTTTTATAATCCAAATTTGTGGGATTATTTCTTATGATTTGCGAAGCTGAGGTTGAATTTAATTTTTATTCTTTTCGATTTGTTGATGTTGAAGTCTTATCTACCAATATGAAACTGATATGTTGTATTGACGTTGATATTTTCTGTGAAGCGATTTTTCTTCAAAACATTTTAAGAAAAGAACGCAATAGTGTTTGTTTTGTAAATCATTAAACCCTATACAGTGTGTGTAAAAAGTCTGGAACCGGTTGATTGTTGGACAAATGGCTGCAGGTATCAAAAATTAACCGACGAAACTCAGTACAAATGCAAAAATTCTCGTAATTTTCCGCCGCCATATTGATTTCTGCCATCTTGAATTGAACTTTAAAAAATTAAATGGGAATGGGGTACTATGACACATCATTTTAATGTGGAATTTCAATTGCAGATCGATGGTGAAGTCAGTTTTTCAATAAACCTATTCCCTCACGATTCACCAGCCATGGTCGAAACACTTCAAATAAAAATGTAGTTATGAAAATGCCATTGCATTAATTATACAAATAGCTGAAGGTATTAAAGAAAGGTGAAGTAAATTTACAAACAACTTTATTAATTTCATAATTTATTAATTAATAACAACATGTCAAGTACTTTTTAATGAAAAATATGTTGCCATTTGTCTAATTTTAAATTATCTTAAGCGAATCTCTGGCTTGTAGTTTTAGTTCCGCTGTTCATAAAAGATGCTAAAAATGCCTCCCATTCACAGTTTGGCAGTGCTGTGAGTGGTCTGTAAAGGTAATTAATTACATGTTCTATCATTTCTGGTGAAATCTGTGTTGTCTCTTCCAGAATATGGTGTTGTAAATCAATAATATTGTCTGGTTTATTTTTATAAACGTTCTGTTTTAAACACCCCCAAAAGAAATAATCAAAAAGAGACAGATCTGGGGACTTGGATGGTCACTGTTCGACCAATCTAGAGGCGACAGAAATAACTCGTCCAATAACTCACGATCTCGTCTTTCAAAGTGGGCCGGTGCACTATCATTGTAAATCATTAAACCCTATATATTAAATATAAGGATACTTAAACTATTGTTAACTAATTTTTATGTTGTAAATCTTGTTAAAATTTATTATGGTTATTTGGTTTTTAGCTTAATTTGTTAGTGTTTTTATGGTAGCTTATATAAAATTCACTGAAAATCGGTTTTCATTGTGGAAATTACTCTTAATTTAGTTTTAATGTAAAATACAATTTGTAGAATCTGATCCTGCAATCTGTAATGTTAAAAAACTTATTAAGAAAACTAGTATTAAAGTTTGGATCAGACTTTAAACGTTCAAAATGATCAGAACTCGTAAGCTCCATGTATATTTTTGATGAATGAAAATATTATGCTCAATTTTGTTAGAGCAATGGTTTTTCGCCTATAACAAAACAAATATTAATCAAAGTATTACTATGAATGGAGAACATATGGACATGGTATATAAATGTTTAGAGGAGTAAAATTAGAAAATTGGATGTAGAAGTACAATCAGGGTCAATTTTATATCTAGCAAATTTAAATATTTATTGAACGTATTTTAATAGTAGTTGATCAACATTACAGTCAATTTTTAATTCGTACAGAAATACAAGGGACGCAATCATTTTTTTTTTATACTTACGTGCTTGACACTGCTGAATTCAATTACCTGTTACATTAGTGTTGATCATTAGGCACTTTCAGGTCTTTCAATTTTTCATCAAAGTGTTTAGTTCAAAAAATGTCTACTGTTTCATAATTTTTAATCAAGTCTCTCTTTATCAACTCTTAATATTTTCTAACCATGACGCTTTTAAAGTATTCGAGGGCTGGGGTCTTTATTTTATGTTTTGTTTTCTAATTATTTTTTATAATAACGTGATAACCGAAAGGGTTTTCTCCTTTTAAGACACAAGGTAAATAGAAATTTAGTTTTTTTCTTTTACTTGTTATTTGGCACTCTTTCAGGTATTATTATTATTATTATTCCAAAATTATGTCGATTTTAAGAAATTAGACCTTTTATAAACGCATTTATAACACAATAGGGATTAGGGAATTAATGGAAAACAGAAAGCAAACTTATTTGGAGAGCATTTGGTTAATTTTTAAAAATGATTCTAACAAAGTGTAAATAAGGAAAATGAAATTGTTATTGATAAAGGTTAAATAAACTTTAAGATACAGTAAATTGTAAAGGAGCCAGCTGATCTTCTTAAACTGCTTATATTATAAATTAAGGTATTTTCCTGTTCATTGGAAGATTGTAGAGATAATAGTTATACCTAAGCCATGAAACCCTCAGTCGGTATAGCTTTTACCTATCTTGTCTAAGATTTTTGAAAACTCCTAAGTAGACTTTATCAGATAATTAGTGAAAGTAAATTAATTCCGTCCCACCAATTCGGATTTAGAAATAATCACTCTAATATTGATTATGTCCACCGAATTGTTAATACTATAGAAAAAGCTCTAGGGAACAAGAAGATCTGATCTGTAATCTTTCTAGTTGTTGCTCAGACCTTTTGATAAGTCTGGTATGAAGGGCTGGAGTATAAACTTCACAGATACTTACCAAAGTCGATTTTTGAAATATTAAAATCATATATTACTAATCTTAAATTTGGAGTCTGTCAAAATGGTGAATATTCAGAACAGTAAAATTTGTACAGTGAGTATTAGGTATTGACCCAAACCTCTGCCTCTGGGGTGTCCAAACTACAGCCCGCGGGCCAGCGACAGCTAATGGCTTATTGTTGTTATTGTTGTTGTGATAAGTTGGATAAAAAAACACAGAATGATAATAACTCGGGTTTATATACTTGCTACATAAAGAATCGCACTAACATTATAAATATTATAGCATATAAGCACATAAACATATAACATATAGACATTATTACACATGTAAAATACTAATGAGATTTATCTAATGAAAATGATCTATCAATGGCAAAAATGGCGTTCATTTTTTAATTCAGGAAGTTTAGATCATAGTATTTTTATCACTTTAAAAACAACTTAGCAAATTAAATTTTAAATAGTTTAAAAAAAGGGAACAAATAATCTTAAAGTATTTAGAACAGACAAAATTAGTATGTACAGGCATAAAAAGAGGACATTATTAATATTTTAAAATTTCCCCCCCTTAATTTTCAATTATTTATTTCTGTTACAAAATTGTAAAAGCATTTATTCAAGATTTGTTAAAGACTGAACTAGTGTTAAAGTCCGATAACCCTAATCTCGTCCATGTTTCAACGAGTACATGATAATTAACTAGGGACATTTTCCCCTGTTAAGTTTGTAATCGATTACCCGTTTCTTGTTACTATACAAGAACATTAACCTGAATACATAAATGTTTGATGTTGAATATACATGCAGTCAAGGCGAATCAAAAGACTGTCATTGACCGCTACAATTTTGTTACACTTCCTTGTCATCTTCATTCAATTGATTAGCTTTTTATTTATTAGTCTTAATCATTTTTCAAAAATATGAGTGTATAAAATTTTTTAACAAATGGTAAGATGAACAAGTAAGGTGAGTAATTTAAGAATAACTGAACTTGTTTAGTTGAAATTATATAAAATAAGAAAAGTTAGTACTGAATTACGTGTTTATTCAGACTAGCAATATAGTGATAGAAATAGTCACTTTCAACAACAAAGTAAAAATGTATATTTTCTAAAATTGTGTTTTTTCCCATATAGTGAAATCCTTATGGGAGAAAACGTCTTTCATATAGACGTTACTCTTCGTATCGACTTTTTGCGAATATGTTTAACTATTTCTGTGGTTTAAAAAAATTAAAAAATCTGGCTTTGTGATACACAACTAGACTCCAAAAGAAGAAATTATTAGACATAATATTATAATTGGGTCAGCCGATTGGGCTTGTTACAACTGAGTATTTGGTTAAGCTTCGGTTTTTCTGTTATGGTTTTGGTCTGAAACTAATAAAAATCAAGATTTTTTCTTTTCAAAGTTTTAATGTCGTCTACAAACTTTCAGAAGTGGGAACATACTAACATTTTGTTATATGTAAATATCGGTCTTCAAAATTAGCGGTAAGGACGATTTAATTGTTAAAATTTAGGATTAGCTTGGATTTTGTGTGTTCTTTAAAAATTTGAATTAAACAGTTTGAATAATGTATTTTTAATATTTCATGTGTGGCTCGAACAGTCAGCATGCTAGATTTTTGTTGAGTTTGATGATATACAAGGTTTGTTCAAAAAGTAGAAGGTTTTTCCGAATTTCGCTGGTTGTAATAACGCGATTCGCAAGATTGTCTCGTTGTTGTGTTGGTAAACATGTCTGAAAAGTATTTGTACATTGTTAACCATTTGGGATTTTTATTCTGTTGTCAGCTGTCAAAGAGGTTACATGAGTTTAGGTATGATCGGCTATTATTCATTTCTTAAAAAAAAAAAAAAAAAAAAAAAAATGGATCAGAGAATTTGCATTAAATTTTGTTACAAGAATGGTATAAAGTGCAGCAATGTTAAATATTGCTTTTGGTGAATCTGATATGAGTAAAACTAGGGTTTACGGGTGGTATAAGCTTTTCCAAGAAGGTCGTGAAGGAGATGAAGGTGATGAGCGCTCTGGACGCGCCAGCAATATCAATAACCGATGAAAACGTGGTAAAAGTGAAGGAAATGATTATGAACGATCGGTCGAAACAAAGTCAGAGTAGTCGTACATACCTTGAGTTCAGGGGCTTTGAAACCATTATGCATAGTAAGGATACGGCCGGCATACACTAGACTTAGATGATAATCATCATGTTAGCCAATAGGAAGTCATGTTATGTCGAGTTGAGCGATTGCAAACTTCTATTACCCTATTTGCGGGTATGATTCGTTAAAAGCTACTGAATGAAACTGCTTATGCTTATAATTTCACTTTATTGAAACAAATCCTTCGATTTTTTTTAGTCGAAAACAATCGCGGTAATTATCACCTTAACAGAAACAGAGCAGGAGATGATCCTTATTATAAAACCAACAAATGAAGCAAAACCAAACAATAATATATAACAAGTATTGACTTCACAGTCAGTCCTGGGGATCCGATCCTCTGCACTGAATTTAAATTATTATTTATAGAGACCCATAGCTTTTGCATACTCTAATATGAATAGGGTCGAAAGAGAACAAGGTCAAGAAAGATCTGATAGGAAAGATGAAAGAAAAGGAAATATCCGAGACTAGATGAAGGAAGGTGTAGATTCTTCTACACTTTGTAGCTACCACACCCGTACTCACTAAAAGTGAGCCCATAAGTAAACCCTTCGAAGTATAGGAATAAATGAGAGCACAACCTCATACTCATACGTATCCATTGAAAAAAATGAACATCTGTTCTGAACATAGCTTTCTGTATTTGTGGGATATACAATATTAAAAAAAAGTGTAGTTTATCATTGGTCGACTCATATTTGAAGATGGGACAACTATTAATTCATTTAAAATGTATAAATTAGTATAAAACTCAGTTAGTTCCACATATCAAGAATGTTGGGTTCCTTTCTGTTTTATTTTAGTTTTGCTGTTGATGTCTCCTTCCTTTTTCCAAAATGATTGTGGTGAGTTTTCCAATGTTTTCCTGTACAAGTCGATCAGGGCTGTCCGTGCAAAATCAATTTTAGTCCATGGCACTACTGTTGATTGTCACACGTCAGGATATCTTGTTAATTTTGTAAATACACGAATATCACATTTTCTTTGGAGGTCAAGTGTTAAAAATACATTTGGTTTGGTTAAGTCGTTATTTGTAAACTTAAAGACTTGGGGTTTGTCCCATTACATTCATAATTGAAATTTTATATCTAATTTAATATATTATAACTAGAGTAACACACGAGATGTTTAAAACGGTAACTGTTTGACATTTTTGATTAAATTTTTCTGCATTTCAATATGAGGACATTATAGGCCTTTATACAAAATTTCATCTTCCTATTTTCTTTTTGCGGCTGGTATTGTAAAGACGACCACGATGTCGGCATGTCAAGTATAACTTTTCGGTTTCCTGAAGCCATGAAACGTGAAGATCAAACTATCCTATACTTCGTACAAAGGATTTTGTTTTAATTTGGTTAACTTCCATTGAATTTATAGCGACGTGAATGTACTCACTCAAGAAAAAGATTACCCTAACATTCGATCAGTTTATTTAAGCTTGTGTTGGTAAACCCTAATGATATTTAGTCAGACTGTCCCAGTCAAAGTTTGTAATTTAAAAAGAAGAAGAAGACAGACGAAACCAAGTCAAAGATGACTTTAGATTAATAGAAATCATTAATATAACGAGATTAGCCGCGGGTCAGAAGATTGAAGTTCATTGCCAGCGTCGTTGCATAACTGTGCTATGCTAGTTTTGCCAGACAGCCAATTAGCTCTTTAACCTAACTTTTTTTTGTAAAAATTACACGATTTACTTTTATCTACCGTACTTTGTGTGATTTGGATGTGGGAGGTTCAGCATACGCTAACCTCATGACTAACACCACTTCCGTCTACTTGTACTTAGCGGAGTCAAACAAATTTTATTGTTTCATTGAATGAGAGGCAATTTCATGGCCTTAGGTAACCGAAAAAGTGATTATTGATATTGCGTCTGTCTATTGTCGTCTGTACGTAAGCACGATAGCGGCCACAAAAATTAAGATAGAACATGAAATTTTATTTAGGGGACTATAGTGTGCTCTTATAGAATCAAAATGGTGGCTATTTAAAACAGTTTTTTGATCATATCTCGTGTTTATTCAACTTATAAACACTACATTAGATAAAAATTTGTAGTTTTCAAATGGGCTAAGAACCCAACAATCTACGATGACAAATAGCGAAGTTAATGTCAAAAATGTAATTTAGAATCCTGACGTCTGAAAAAAAGTGATATTGTATTGTTACAAGATCCGTCAGAGTCGCTTTACTGACATGAATGTTGCGAGTGGAGGATCCTTACAGATGTACAGCTATGAGGCCCACTAGGGCCGAGACATTAATCCGTGACTGGAGACTTTTTAGAACACTTCTCCTAACGGGCCTAATTGACGTCAATAAAGGTTTAGAAAACCTATGTAACAACTGTTATAAACAAACTTATCCTACTGGATAAGAGTCTTTTATCTATCAATGCCTTTAATATAACATTTACTACAAAGCTCAAGAGACCAACTTTTGGGCATTTTACTTAACACTTGTATACATTGTATGATGGGACTGGTTAAGTGTTATTAAATGTGAAAAAAAAAAGAATAAAAATCTTTTAGGTCAAATCATATGCGAAGATTTGATTGAAAACGACATTTAAAAAGCTGTACCTTTTTTACTATTTTGTAATGCGAAAACTTGTAATGTGAAAATTTTGTATGGAACGAAAACAAATATCCATAGGCTTTTCAAAATTTGAAGTAATCCTCTGGAAAGCACCACATAAGTTGCTAATGAAATAGCATTACATAATATTGACTGCACCTAAAACGTATGGTAATATTACATCACAAACTATAAATTCATTTCCAAGGAATGAAATTCAACCTTTCCCATTTTATAATTTACGCAATTCAATAGTAATTAATTATAAAATATTGTATTGTCCTTTAAGTAACCTTGTTAGAAATAATGTATGCCTTGTGATCCTAAAGAAATGTAAATGCAAAGTCATGTGAATATAAAAATAAAAACATTAATTCATTTGAAATAGTGTTAATGTATTTTTATTATACTGTAAAACTAAGTAATTAATGTAGTGACAATAATCTTGCAAAAAGAAAGCTTTAAAAAAACAAAAAGAATCATCATTCTCGTCCTTCATTTTACAATAAAAGGTGTAAAAATATTACACAAACTTTCTCACTTACCCATCTTCAAAACGAAATAAAAATAACCAAAATTATTTGTCATTTTTGATTTTGAGTATTGAACCGGCATTTTTGGTAGAGTACCAATACGTTTTGTTTGTGTCAATAGAGACTACAGTTAGCAAATTCGTTGTTGTAGGTTTTGAATAAAAAGTAAGTTTTTGTTTATTTTTAAAGTTTTATTTTGAGTTATCAAAAAATAAATAATAAAACGTCTTGAAATATGGCCAAAATATGTTCAAATACCAAATGCGTTAAAAATAAATCCACTCATTTAGGCTGTAGAGATTATTTAAAAACCACATTTTGCACTCAGAACACTTCAGAACGTATTTAACTCATCATATTTTTCTCATCACGTATATGTGAGAAAGTAAAAAAAATAAACATATTACTTATTCCTTACACATTATTATTCAATATATAGATGGATATAGAGTTTGTTCATGTATATATAAATAAAAGAAAAAGTAGAGAAAAGAGTATACTAATATTTAGTTTGTTAAAAACTTATTCGTAGCAATAGAAGATAACAATTTATACAAAATTAAAATCAACGAATTATGAAATTAATTGACTACACTTAAATATACAAACTTCCAGGAAGGGTAATTATAATGATAATACCAGGTCTTTCAAAAGTAAGTTAAAACTTTAATTGACTATAGTTTATTTGTTTTTTAACACAGAACAAAATAAATTACATAACATTCCTTTGGAATTAAACTGAATTGAATAAGAAAATATTAAAATTAAGCCAAATTCTTACTTGTTAGGGTTCGAAGTGTCCTGGAGAAGCAACTAGTCTTTCCTCTTGACACTACATTCTCAGTATTCAGTATTATTTGACAGAACATTGTGTTCATTTAAGACTTCAGCTACCAGCTACCGGTGATCAAACTTATTAAAAAGCTTTTTATACGCGATTACACTGCACGAACCGTCTCTCAAACCGTTGCGAGTCGAAACTTTCTTAACTCGGCTGAAAACTTGGTTTACATTCTTGTAAATGTAAAGTCATGAGGGAATGAAAAAAATATCAAGTAATTAATTGTAAACTACTACTACTTTACCACCTACTAGATTCCAAATACCAATGAAAATAACAGCTGATGTTTTAATAAATCCCAATTTTATATGCATAGGTTACAATAAAGAGTTTTCTAGTGGAATGAACAGCAAATAACGAAACTACAACCATTCACAGTTTTAACTTACTTTTGAAAGACCCGGTATAACAACTGAGCTTAGAGTAACTGTTGTTAAAAAACTTACAATATTGTAACTCAGAAGATACACTATAAAGTATATTGCAATACTTCAATTTTCCACTTATTCATTCACTACTCAACATCATTACATTCATAAATTTTATATTATTACACTATTTTTTGAATTTATGTATCCTTAAGAAAACCTTCCGGGTTACATCCATTTGAGTTCAAAAGAACAAGTGCATAATTGAAATAATTTAAGATAAATAGACAGGTAGTCTTAGAACAAAACAAATAATTTACACGTATCCTTCCTTATGTACACAATTACACCCACATACACGTGCAGATCAACACTAAATTATTTATAAATAGTTTTCATCAAAGTTGAGCAAAGAAAGATTTTCAAACATTTTTATTACTCTATAATATATTATAGAAAAGATAGGTTATTTGATATCTTATAGTTATCATGTACGCAACAAACTGAGGCTTATAACATTTTCACCGAAATTCCAAATTTATACATTTCTTAATTTTGAGAACCAATTTGAAATTTGACGTTAAATAAGTTAAATCTGACTTATAGTTAAAAACAGCAGTTATAAAACATGGAAGTTAATTTTCCAGAATCGAGCTAGGCATAAATCATTTTGAATTTCCATTTTTAAAGTTTTAAAATCATATTTTTAAAGACAAAACTTGACCTATGTGGTCAACTAACTGATTTATGTAAAAATGTTTAAATTGTATACATTTTAAGAGGACCAGGTTTTTATTATAGATTCCTGCGGTAAAAGTTCAAAATTGACACTTTTATTAAATTTTTTAAAGTTGGTTTACACAGGTTAAATAGTAGTTAATACTAGTTGATAAGCCAAACCAAGAAGTTTATGTACTTGTAACAACTGAGGATTATTACTTGATCATTCAAACGTCACGTCGTCGTCTTGAACAAGTGTTTATTGTAGAAAATTGTGTTTTATTTCATTTGTCACTACACAGCTAGCTGTTAATAAAGGTTAAATTTAATTGTTGCAAGTTTGTTGTTATTGTAATCTCCTTAGTGTTTTATTCTACCAGATAAGAAGATGCCACTGAACTAAACAAGATTGTATGTATGTATGTCGTTTTACTATCAGTGTCTGATATCGTCCGCCAAGTAGAGGCAGATTTCAACGAGCCTCATCAAACTCAAATAACCCATTACACAATTACAAAACTTTAAGATAACAGAAAACGTCAAATACAAGATATGTGAGGTCCAGACCACGAGTGAAGGTGCAACAATGCTTCCATATATGGTTTAAGTCTATAAATATGTTCTCTGATTTTAGCTGATATCAATAAAATCAGCAACATCCCTAGTTTTTCTACATATAATGCCATTCATACAAAATACAATAACGTCAAATCATTAAGAAGGGTAATCAGGAGCGAAGAATGGAGTTTGGTAACCGAGACTGCAGTTTCCAAGAACTATTTTGTTTTCCGATGAAGTCAATTTTTACTTGATTGTGGAGGCACAGACAAAACTAGCGTTGGTGCAACAGCAACCCGCATTGGATGACTACCAACAAAATCAAAGGCGTTAATAAGCAAATGGTATGGCGCAGGAAATGGGGTAGCCATTATTGAACCCATTTTTCATTTACGGGAACCTTACCTAAACATTCTGCAGAAAGTCATCATGCCAAAGTTCTATATGCACAAGCTTCAACAGGATAAAACTCCTCTGCAGGACGGTAAAAAAGCTCGTAGTGACTTGACGTTCAGTACCCTATCGTTGGAAGGACGTTCTGCAGGACGGTATGTTCGTAGTGACTTGACGTTCAGTACCCTAACGTTGGAAGGACGTTATGTTCGTAGTGACTTGACGTTCAGTACCCTAACGTTGGAAGGACGTTCTGCAGGACGGTATGTTCGTAGCGACTTGACGTTCAGTACCCTAACGTTGGAAGGACGTTCTGCAGGTCGGTAAAAAAGTTCGTAGTGACTTGATGTTCAGTACCCTAACGTTGGAAGGACGTTCTGCAGGACGGTATGTTCGTAGCGACTTGACGTTCAGTACCCTAACGTTGGAAGGACGTTCTGCAGGACGGTATGTTTGTAGTGACTTGACGTTCAGTACCCTAACGTTGGAAGGACGTTCTGCATGTCGGTAAAAATGTTCGTAGTGACTTGACGTTCAGTACCCTAACGTTGGAAGGACGTTCTGCAGGACGGTATGTTTGTAGTGACTTGACGTTCAGTACCCTAACGTTGGAAGGACGTTCTGCAGGACGGTAAGTTCGTAGCGACTTGACGTTCAGTACCCTAACGTTGGAAGGACGTTCTGCAGGACGGTATGTTCGTAGCGACTTGACGTTCAGTACCCTAACGTTGGAAGGACGTTCTGCATGTCGGTAAAAATGTTCGTAGTGACTGGACGTTCAGTACCCTAACGTTGGAAGGACGTTCTGCAGGACGGTATGTTCGTAGCGACTTGACGTTCAGTACCCTAACGTTGGAAGGACGTTCTGCAGGACGGTATGTTCGTAGCGACTTGACGTTCAGTACCCTAACGTTGGAAGGACGTTCTGCAGGACGGTATGTTCGTAGCGACTTGACGTTCAGTACCCTAACGTTGGAAGGACGTTCTGCAGGACGGTATGATTGTAGTGACTTGACGTTCAGTACCCTAACGTTGGAAGGACGTTCTGCAGGACGGTATGTTCGTAGCGACTTGACGTTCAGTACCCTAACGTTGGAAGGACGTTCTGCAGGACGGTATGTTCGTAGCGACTTGACGTTCAGTACCCTAACGTTGGAAGGACGTTCTGCAGGACGGTATGTTTGTAGTGACTTGATGTTCAGTACCCTAACGTTGGAAGGACGTTCTGCAGGACGGTATGTTCGTAGCGACTTGACGTTCAGTACCCTAACGTTGGAAGGACGTTCTGCAGGACGGTATGTTTGTAGTGACTTGACGTTCAGTACCCTAACGTTGGAAGGACGTTCTGCAGGACGGTATGTTCGTAGCGACTTGACGTTCAGTACCCTAACGTTGGAAGGACGTTCTGCAGGTCGGTAAAAATGTTCGTAGTGACTTAACGTTCAGTACCCTAACGTTGGAAGGACGTTCTGCAGGACGGTAAAAATGTTCGTAGTGACTTGATGTTCAGTACCCTAACGTTGGAAGGACGTTCTGCAGGACGGTATGTTCGTAGTGACTTGACGTTCAGTACCCTAACGTTGGAAGGACGTTCTGCAGGTCGGTAAAAATGTTCGTAGTGACTTGATGTTCAGTACCCTAACGTTGGAAGGACGTTCTGCAGGACGGTAAAAATGTTCGTAGTGACTTGATGTTCAGTACCCTAACGTTGGAAGGACGTTCTGCAGGACGGTATGTTCGTAGTGACTTTACGTTCTGTACTCTATCGTTGGAAGGACGTTGGTGCTGTAGTCGTAAAGCCAAAGTCCTTCCAACTGACATACATCTAGATTTTACCCTTGGGAACAACTTAAAGAATGGTTTATCAGAAGAAGATTCGAGACATGACTTACCTTCGGCAACGTATCCTAGATAATTCTTTATGTTTTGTATGGTTGGTTATATAGATAGTCGTGCCCCTTGACCTCCGTGGTGAACATATAGAATACATTTCGTAATCTTTGACACTTTGTTAAAACTATTATATAATAATTGTAATAAATATTGTACATTTCGTAAATAAAATGTTTCTGTGTTTGTATAGAGACTTTTGGACCACTCTGTATTGTAAAAAAATCGATAAAGTCGATAAATGCGTGTTGTACAGTTTTAGAGCAGTTTGAATAATTAACTGTGTGATACCAACATGAAACCGCTTCCATTGAAACACTTACACACTTGCTGCATCATGGTTTTTTCGTGTCGATAATAAAACTGGCCCTGAGCTATTCAAGGCCGATTAAGGCCAGTGCCCCTATGTCATACAGGCATCTAGTTCTAGTTCAATGTGAATTAAGAAGTATAATTTTCTTTTAGCAAACATAATTATCTATCGTTTGGGAGTACATTTTTTTTAAAAAAAAGTTTTTATTATCAGAAGGTAAATAATCTATGTTCAAATTCAATGTATTTGTTTTTAAATTAATCTTTTTAGAAAGTAGTTAAGCGAAATCTATTATAATTCGTTCAAGGGAAATAAGTCGAAAATAAATATATGTAGCCTACACAGAGTGTATCTGAAAAAACACAGACAAAGTTTGGGAAGAAGTTCCTTAAGATAAAATAATCAAAAAAGTACTTTAGAAACATATATCAAAATCAGCTTCCTTTTTCGTTTATCTGTCTATTTATGTTTTTGATCAAAATATGTATACCTATTATAATGGATGAGATATTAAGCCGAAATTTCATAAATGAATTTTATATGTAATTTTTTACTAGTATACCCCAAAACCAAGACTTTTTTCGTACGTTTTCAAAATGGCATTTCTTTATAAACTTATGACATTTGTTCTTTTTATCCTGACTACTAGCAGATATCGAAATGGGGTTCTTTTACCATCAATTCAAGGTTTCTCCTGCCATTTAGAACGAGTTTTAGTAAACAAAAAATAATTGAGCGGAGGCGATCCTCCAAAATCATATTGAATTTCCCAAAAGATTATAAATGTGTTACAAGCTGTACTTAATAATTAAAAAAAATCATTTAGACTTTTTAGGGAAATCCCAAAAAATTGTCAATATTCACAAAAACGTGATATAAGTGACTTGATTAACCTTGATTTTTTCTTTAGTCAAAAAACAGTCTTTTCCAAACCATTTTTTTCCAACTTTTTTTAATTAACAAATAAAATTAAGTACTTATGTTTTTTGTTTCAGGTATGTAAACGATACATTAAAAGACATATTCTTAAAGGTGGTAAGTATTTTATATAGATTCAAATTACTTTATGCAGGGCTAACTTAAAGTCTTCATCCAATACATACACGAAAAGAAATTCATATTTTTAATTCTTTATTGTTTAAAATGTATTTTTGTGTGAATATTTGTTAATTTTGGTTCGGTAATTATTTGGCAAAAGTAGCGTTTCGAATGCGAACTTTCTAATATACGCTTTCTCTCATCTCTATTCACGATCTTGTACATGAATATTGTTGTAAATTAATTCAGTCTTAAAGAAAAATCGATTATCGAGTTAGATTACATATTTTAATCCAGCATTGCTGATCTCTTTTTTGTGTGTCAGTCATATGGTTTTACACAAGTTAAGACAACCAGTCATTAATTACAGTGGTAAAGACTCAGATTTGATTTTACAATAAGAATAATATTTCATTGCATTTACAAGCGACCTGAAGCGATAGACCAATAGACACTTCAAACCGAACACATGTTTAATCACTAGTTAGAACCAACTGAACTGTTTTCCATTTACGAAGTTTCTAAAGACCGTTATTTTAAAAACGGAAGTTTTCAGCCATTGATTTCACTTAATTAATAAACAGGTTTGTTCGAATTTAATATTAAAGTCGTGAGTTTATAACCGTTTCTAAAAAAACTCGACTGTAATCAGGTGGACATAAATGGAAAATTTATTCATTAAACACGATGTTTTTATGTGCGAAATGAATCTTTACGTTTTACAAAACAAGCCATTTACCACCATCGACGAAGATAAAAAGTGTTTGTAGGTTGAAGAATAAATATTTACTTGAATGCCAATTGAGATAATTTACGAACGGGCGAGTAAGTTAAGAAGAAATTATAATATCTTGGATTTGTTTCAATAGGTTTCTTAACTTAAATCAATGATTACCCAACTAACGATTTTCACGAAGAAAAGGACATAACTCACCTTATCTACTCTCAGGATACATAGGATTTTTTTGTCTTAATAGATTTATCAGGGTGGTGTCTTTTCTCTGGTATCATCTTTAATTAAATCGTAAATTAAGTTAAATGGTTCTTTGTCACCCAAATATACGTCCTGAAATTTGATTATAAATTGAACATTTCCTTTTCCTGCGTTTGTTTTATACAAAGGTACGTCAAAATTGAAGTGATATTTAAAATAATTAATTTTAACGCTTATAAGTTTTTTGTTTTTTAACAACTAGTATTAATAACTAAATAATTAAAGGTCCTAGGTTCAATACCCAGTCTAGGTAATATAGTTTTCACTTGAAGTATTATTTAATTAAAAATAATATTAATTTCATTTACATTTACATGAACGAAATTATGTTCAACATAATTCCTTCCTAATTTAATAACATTTAGTACTTTTTGAAACAAGCTTTGAATTCCTTCCTTAAAGAAACTTTGGATTTCGTGCGTGTGGTCCAGTAGTTCATAATCACGATATTGAAGGTAAAGGGTTATCTTGTTGGTCTTGTGAGGTCGAGCGTTATCCTAAAGCAAAATCACACCTTCTGGACTTGATTTTTGTCTTCAGAGATCGTAGTAGCTCACAGTAGTTTTCACTATTCATAGTATTACCGTTAGATAATGTGAATACAAATTAGACATTCCATATCCCAGAATGCCGTCATCAGCGACTTACTTGCAGATGTGCGAATTTTGATTTTATTGCTGTTGAATATGAAGAATGTTTCCAGAGTAAACTTTGTCGGTTTCTGAGTTCAAAGTATCCATGACTTATCAAAGGTTATTACTCGGCTCATAAATGAGTCTCTTTCATCATGTCGAAACGTTTCAAAAGTTTCTGGGAGATTTTCAAATGATTCCCTTAGTGGATCTCTATTAGTGGATGTGAAAATCAACGAGCACAGGTTTTTCTAAAATTTAAAGAACTGTAGATGATTGAAAATGCCGAGCCATGTGTATCATTTATGCACTCACTGGAAAGTTGAATGCGTGTTATGATAAGATCATATGGGGAATGATATTCATCTTACCTGGACCTTGATCAACTTTAATTCGTCGATTATTGAGAGTTATTTGTTTAAGCGCTTCTATATTGTCATTATTTCTTGACAGGGAAGGCGTACCGTTCCGTTGTTCATAACAGAGATAAGTCTTGCCTCTTCTAAAGCAATCAATCAATTCGTAGATCTTGTTTCCACTCAAACAACACTCTCCGTATTTTGGCTGTAGGCCTATATTACGTATTTCTGCTGGATTTACCTCTACTGAAGTTAAGAGACGTATTCCTTGGTTAAAACCTACAAATAGTTTTTAATTTATTCTTAAATACAACAGTGACAGTGAAACAATACTGCCAACGAACTGAAGATATGAGGTTATGATTTATAACATTCATTGTTGTGTGATCAAGAAGGAAAATCTTTAGTTTTTTAATTTAGTTTTTATGTAGTCTGTTACCTAGAAGTTATTCATAATTTTTTTTTTTTTTTTTTTTTTTTTACTGAGTAGGCCCTACTTTGTCTCCTCGACTCTTAATTATGTTTCTCAAAACAAGAAAAGCTTGTTTCTCACATTGTCTACCTAATTTTCTATCAAAAAGGGGGGGGGGTACAAAATGAACAGTAGCAGTCACATAAATTACCGTAGTATAGATTAGGTTTAACTTCAGTTGAACTTGTACAAATTTTAAAGAATTACACAAAATATCATGGCCTCATTTAGCATATCTTGCAGGTGTCTATCCACTTATATAAGTATGTTGGAATCAATAGAGAAAGCTAGAGAAACCTAGAAACTTACAGTTCAAATATTAAAATTAATGTTCTAATAAATATGGTGTAAGGAACTCAAAATTTGAAACTAACTAAAAACTAAAAAATTACAATTTCCTTAAGAAATTTGTACAAATTTTGGTAGAATGTAGGTATTTTGCCATAAAAAAAGATATTGGTTACCATCTCCCCAAAAATGCTTGTTCTGAAGTAATCGGTAAAATAATCCAAAATTTCGTTATAAAAACTTCATTTCATAATATCTGTACTAACGACTTTGTTCAAATTTTGATGAAATATGAAAGACAATGACATAGATCAATGTGCTAAAAATCGTAAGTAAAAGATAATTTAGGTTTAGAAATAATAGGTAAACAATATATATATATATATATATTTTAAATATTTAAATAATAAATAATTTAAAATATAAACATTTTACAGACGTATAGGAGAGAAAATTTTTATATCAAATTATCTCCCAAAAGAAATATACGGGGTATACCACAGTAATAAGAACTTAAATTTTTTAATATTTTTTTTTCTTATGTAAGTAGTAGAATTAAATAAGTAGTAGAGTTTTTCTCATGAAAACTTTTTTTGGAGAGTATGTGAGGAATATTTTTTTGTTCATTGGTGTGTGAAAAAGTTTTGCAACGTTTATTAAAGACATGGACAGACGTTGTTTTTAAAACCACAAAGATGTTTAACATATATTTTTGTCTAGTCTACGCTATGTTAAAATTATTAGGTAATGAATTTGATCTTCCAGTACTACGGTATTGTTAGATAATTGTTCAAGTAATCAGAATAGTAATTACATTCAGCAAATTAAACATTAATAACTAGGATCACAGAGAAGAATTAAATTGCTTGTGAACGATAGTTTAATTAATATTTGTTTTTACGTAATTGGAAATTATTTATGTAACATCTTGATGACAACAAAAGACCTTGGCCTTGGAAATGTTGAAATGAAAATAGAATCGTATTAAAGAGAGCCAAAGCTAGATCTTGCGCCAAGTACTGTAAAGCAACGTATTGTGTTTCATGGAGGCGTGTTCTGATGGTTGTTCTAATTAGGTCTACAATGATCGTCCAGTCTTACTTACCTTCATTCATAAGTACAAATCACAAAATATAAGAAATAAAGTAAAATACTATTAAACAAAGAAAATAATAAGAATAGTACAATAAACCAAATCTAAAAAGGCGAAATTAACATACATTTTAATTAAAATACACTTAGGTTTTTTAACACACGGGAATCGTGTGTACAATAATCGTTGTAATTTTTTTTAAATTCGCTTTCAATAATTTAAAATACAAAGAACAGTACACACCGCACCAATAGCCGGACACTATCTCAGCGCTTTGTCTACCAGTTCTGACATCCATTTTGATATGATTTTGCTATAGGTTGAAATGTACCAAGAATATAAAATCATACAAATAGTTCAGTATTTTCTAAAACAAAATTTGATCAATGTAATGAGCATTTGTAGATTTTATCTACTTTGGAATTCATATTCTCATAGAAACTAAACAACATGTACTGTAACACAAAATACAACTTACAAATAAACTACTGAATTGAAAATAGCCGTCTTAGGTTTGCATACTTCCATACTGATTTAAATATAGTTTTTTTGTTTATATTTAAAGATTCTAAAAAATAATTTATAAACTCCATTCTTCGTTATGATTCCCTCCATAAACAAATCACTAGAGCACTATGGTGACTGTATATGTACAAGGAAAAACTCCAAACCACAAAATAACACAACTACACAAAACTGTATAATGCTTTTATATTACCTTATGTACATTTCGATAGCTCTGCTATCATCTTCAAAGGTACACTCCATAAAAAAATCAATTGACAAAATGACAATAGACAAAATATGCTGTATTTATTTTGGCGACAGGTACAGAAGTAATTGTAGAACCTCATCAGATTTCTAAAAACATTGCTAAATTTCCACACCTTTACCCTAATATTATTTATATGCACTATCCAGATCCAGTTCAACCTTTTATTGAACATAAAAACGTAAATATTTATAGGATTTCAATTCTTCCAATGCTTTCGGACGTACACAAATGATTCAAATGGTTCTCACGTGCAATTTTAAACCACGTAGTCTCTGGTCAGCATTATACTGTGGCAAGATATGGATTTTGTTTCAGAAATATTCAATGCCAACAAGTTTTGGCCTAACCAGCGTGCAGTGAATGAAATATCCTTAACTGCTTTATTTTGAACTTCGTCGTAATTTTTACCGTAGAATAATATATGTGTAATACACCAACATCTTTTATGTATTTTCTTAATGCATTTCCAAAAGGTCGTTATTTAATGGTAAATACTTGAGGAAATCATGCTGCAGAGTAAATACTGTATATTGGTTTTAGTGACGGAAAATGTAATTTAAATTAGTAAAATTGAGTATGTAATGGGCGGTTTATTGATTTGGAATGGAAGTTTCATTAAACTTAGTATACTTGATATATTTAATGAAGTTATAACTTCGATTCTAGTCATCAATTATTTAAATAATGTTTTTGGTTTATACCACGCTTTTTAAACTAACTTAAAAGTATAAAATAATTTCTCGTAACCCCATACAGATTGTCCTGAAAATTTGTGATTGTGAATTTTTAATAGCTGTGAAAATACTTGTAAGATTTAAAACGAAAAAGTGGGGTGCATGAAATAGATAATAGAAGATGATCTCCATCTATTGAATTAGGAGGTATCTCAACGACAACGACAGCTGCTCCCTACACTCCTTACTATTTATTATCTATGGGATGCGCTCTTGCGATACGTTTTAAATCTTACAAGTATTTACATAGCTATTAAAAATTCACAATTTCAAATTTTCAGGACAGTCTGTAAGGAATTAAGAATCTGTATGGGGCTACGAGAAATTATTTTATACTTTATTCTGTCAAAAAAAAAAATATATTGTTATTATTTTCTGCTTTTTAGTCTTGTGTGTGTGTGAAATTTTGCAATCGTATTTAAACATCTTGATGAGGTTAAGAAATCTCCAAAAACCATAATGTTGATGCGACCGAATGGTTCACTTTCCTTTTTTTTTTCAGTTGTCCCAATCTAGAATCCATCATGCAAAACATTTAGTATGTAACCATGGAAATCTCATGGATGAACAGCGATGGATGAGTTCGCTGTCCTTCCAATGATTTCGCAAGACATTCAAATTTACCAGTAAATGGTCTCAAATTCCTACCATTTATTTTTCCATCCTTCTTAACTGGTAATTTAAATAATGCGCAGCGTTGTTCCACTAACAAGTCGTGCCGCTAGACCGGTCAATACGCCAACTTTAACTGCTTTCTTATCATAGCAGCTATTGACGGACAGACAAGAATGCGAGTTCATATTGCATTGTCATCCAGTTCTGAGCTATGTTTGAAGTTTCATGTCTCTAGCTCATCGGGAAGTTAGTTTAAAATCGATTCCAAAATTTGTACCGAACAGACCGACAAGGAAGCAAGTTAATAAAAACGTGTTAAAAACCGGTTTCTTAAGTCACACAGTCGAGTTATAATTATTATATATATAGAAAATCATAGAGTCAAATTGTTTTCAAGATACAGCTGTTGATACATTTCGATTTTAACCAGCTGGATTGTGTTCGGAAAAAGTAATTTTCGAATTATTTCAAATTGAATAAAGTTGCCATAACGAGATGGATCCTAGATGGGTAATACTAGTTGTTCTATGAAATTCATAAAAATGTAGGCTATTAGTTTAATCAAAGAGTGAAACCGGCTAGAAAAGTAAAAATAAAGAATAATATAAAATTATAATCTGTAGTTACATGGTTTTACTTAATGGCTAATAACTTTAGAAGGAAACAAGTTTTAAAGTTTATTCAAAGTAGTAGCCAAAATCATTCTCCACGTAAAAAAAAAACAGTCCCAACTGTAACCTACTGGTGTTTGAAAGCAAGTGAAAAACTGTCATATCTGAACTGTACATTTATGTAAACATGGAGCTTTCTGTTGAAATAAATAAAGAGTTGGCCTACCTCAAAGAAATATTTAGTTTTGGCTTGTGACATACAATGCTATCTTAAGATATTCCAATACAAGTGTGTCGGATGGAGGCCATATTTGAAGTTTAAACATACGTGCCATGCAATTAATTACGCTGACATGATATTAAGCGATTCTTTTTTACGAATATTCCAGTTTGCCGACTTTGATATAAACATTCGGTATATTTTAATTTGCACATTTTTTTTGGATTAAACTGAGTAAAACGGAGTCTACGTGTTAAACTTGAATGAAATGTAAATAGCATTCCGACTGCTAAAGGTATTACTATTAATTTAGTCTAATTTTGAGGTTAGGTTACTTTCGTTTTCCAATAACTAAAAAACTCTATAATTTGTTTAGTAAAACACGTTCGGCTGTGGTTGGATCCCGATTTTAAAGTTGCATAACTATTGAGAAGGTGCAAAACATCCGGGTAAAAGTTATCGTCGAAAAAAATAATTTTGGAAGTTTGAAATAGGCCTTTTTAGAAATTACAGATTTTTCTAGCTAACAAACCTGGCAAATGATTAGTAAAAGTGAGCAAAATCATATTTGAATAAAATTAATCAAAAATTGTAATCTAAAATCACAAAAAAACACAAACTTATTTGTGAGAAAAACAATAAAAAAGTATACTCGTCTGGTTATTAAAGAAAAATTCTCCAAATTACGAGAAGGAAAATTATAAAAATGGTTTAACCAATCAATCAGCTGTTATATGAATTATATCATTACGATTGTTTTGAGTTCATTTTTGCTATTGTCTTAATTTCTTCTGGCGCGTTTAGAAAATTAAGTTCATCCGAAATGAGTTAGCAAAAATTAAGACAATGTTAGGACTATGACGAAAGAATGTACTTAAATCAATTATATAATGTCATAGCAGAAATATAGAATAGCATAATAATCTCTAACATTATTAATTAATATGATTTATCATCGAACATTCAGAAATTTTTGCGTGACCTATTAATTATGCAGTGAGCTTCATTAGCTAACTTCATTATATACATGTTTACCAATAGGAATAACTTGGTTTAATTTTGGAACCACTGTATATATTGATAAATTCGCTATTATAAAGACAATAATATATAAAGAGTCGTCAAGAATTAAAACTTAACAAAAAGAGAGGGTTCAATTAATTGAACATCAGTTTATATTGGCAAATATTTAAAACTAGTTTCGAATCCCTGAACTTGTATTCAGTGCCAAGTTTAGCTTGATATTATCAATGAATGGCTCACTTGACTGTTGTACTATTCCAACAAACTTGTTATGTCGCCAGGTGTTTTATGACGTTACCATAGCAAAACTCAATTATAGATACATCGAAACAAGTTTTAAAATATTTATTTTATACGGAATTTCCAGTATAGCTATTGTGTCTATGGGCACACCGACATTTGAGACCATGAAATGTCCACCGATCCTACCCATTCAAATAATTTGGAATTGATTGTCAAAATACTGTATATATCTTGGGTCAAAATAAGTAAAAAAAGTTTATACGAAAATATGTCCTAAAATGGTTATTTTTGAGTCTGTCCGCTATATTTTATGCTTTTACAAGAAACATATTTTTTAATAAATTAATATTGAGTCCAAATTTGGTATATATTATGTATGCGATCTTTTATTAATGAACCAAAAACTAGAACTTTGTTTTGTAAGTTTTCAAATTAAAATTATTAATGTTGAATTTAAAACCATTTACTTTTACAAAATTGTTTTAAGAGACTAAAGGTTTTTTTTTTCCAATGGGAAACAAAATGAGTTTTGTAATTTTTCAGTAACCGAGTTTTTGTCAAAAAACTTAAAACAATTTTTTGGTAATTGTCTACAACACCTAAAATTAGCCTAAAACCAAAATATTTTTGAGTTGTAATGTTTTTTAAATAGTAATAATACATCCATTGGCTAGTTTACTGGCTAGCAGACATTTAGTATTTTTAATCAAAATAATTCAAGTTCATGATTTTTAGAACGGTTTATAGTAATGAAATTTGGCTTAGTAGTTGGTAACATTGAGAATTGACCATCTATTTCAAGATGGCGACCATTAAACATTTTCTAAATTGAATAGCACTAAAACTGCTGAACTTGTAAACGATGATTTAGAATACATTTTTCTAGAATTTTAAATTTAAAATTAAACATTTTATGTTTCAAATAGATCGGACGACATATAACGAATTCCGAATTCTTCGTCCTATCTATTTTAAACAATAACTAAACATATTTAATCTTATTACTATTTAAAAAAACATCAAAATTCAAAAATATTTAATTTTAGGTTAATTTTGGGTGTTGTAGACAATTACCAAAGAATTATATTTTAAGTTTTTTGACGATAGCTCGATTATCTTTTAAGCTACTAAAAAAATATAAAACTCGTTTTGCTTGCCATTAAAAAAGAAAACGTTTTTGTCTTATGTAAATTTTTGAAAAGTTAATGTTTTTTGATATATTCCACTTTAAACATTTTTAACGGCCACCTGTTTGAAAACATGAAAAACATTGATAAAATGTCGTGGAAAAAATATGTGTGCCGAATTTGAACTCGATTTCTAATTTATTTCTAAAAAATGATGTTTTCGTAAAAAACACAAATTGGCTGATAGACGGAAAACTAAGCAATGTTAGGACATATGTTCACGGGAACATTTTGAACCAAGGAGCCATATCATGAAGTTTTGGAACGTAATATAAAACACTCTGTATATATAAATATTGTGTAAGTAAACGCTCTAGAGGTCGCAGTTTTTATTCGATTATGTTCAAATATGGTGGGTAGGCTCAATTTTCTGCATCAATTGGGCAATCATTACTTATCTTTGCACGTCAGCTATGAAGGCTTTCCCAATTGAGGCATTCACATTCCAAGTCAAAGTACTCAGTAGTTTCCTCTTGTAACCACAACTTCATGCACAAAGGTTTTCCAAAAAATAACTACATCACAAACAAATTAGAACGATTTTTAGATTCCTACATCGGTATGTTTCCTAGGCTAATTACATCTTTAGTATTTTTCACTTATAGTGAATTTGTATTTACCAGTCTTTAAGTGAAATTTTAGTGTATTAGTTGTTTATGTTATTTAAATTCACTTTTTCTTAATATTGTTTACGTTGACTATTACATATTCACATATAACGTATTGAATTTCCTAGACTATCATTTTCAAACCGTTATAAAATATAATTGTTAAGGCCGACCTTCTGTCTAGTCATTCTTGCGGTTAGATATTACTACTATGTGTACTCTGAGAAGGAAGACTTGGTTTTTTAAAACCACGGGACAAGTTGTACCTTGACATTTTAAAATTACGGTCGATTTTCAAATTAGAAAACATCTTTCCGAGTATAATTTCTTACCCGAAGGTCTTGCAACGATCCACAATAGCTCATTTTGTGCAGCTTTAAAATCTGCATTCAATGAAGGACAAATGTGTTTTATTTAGAGAGTTATTACTAAAAAAAATACTTGATAATAAACATTACATTTGTTAAAAAAATTTTAAATTATAGTTCTAATAATCGGAAGTTTAGTTGAATTTCTGCCAAACGTAGCATGTAGGTAGACTATTATTGAATAGTATTACTATTGTCACATCATTTCCAAATGACGCCTTTGCAGTGGGTATTTGGTTATTATGTCTAGAATTTACATAAGCTTTATATAACTCATTTGGCATAACTTATAATTTGCATATATTAGCCTAATACCCAGCTCAACATCGGACACAAAAAAAGGGGGGAAATCGTGTTCTATCATGGCAGGCCATCAGTTAAATGCCAACAGTTTATAAATGTTGTTAGAGAATTTTTATTTACGATACTTCGACTTTAAATTAGAAATTTTATGGTTGATTGCTTGAATATGATATTGTGTATCATTATGTGATATTATTTGGTGAAATAGTTATTTTATTTTTTAAATAGCCTTTCGATATTAGGGGACGAGAATCGTAGTATGGTAATGGAGTTGGTGTTGGAAGTTATTTTATAATGGTGCGGGACTTGTACTTCCTCCAATGAATGAGTATGCTCCATGTTTTATTCCTCCATAGTTCATTAAAATGCCAACTTTTTATTTTTTACTCTCCAGGTTCATCAAGCACAACACTCCTCATGTAGTGCATCTTCAGGAATTCCTATTATATATACTTGTTGAATAACCATCTAGTGAAATTATTTTCACAGATGGTTCTAAACAGAACAATAAAGTCGGTTGCGTATATTACTCATCCGGTCCGGTACGATTACCCTCAGCTTATAGTGTTTTTCTGACAAACTCTTTGCTATTTTGAAGGGCCTTAATACTGTTTCATCTGGTTTCTGTCACTATCTTTTATGTTCCGATTCCAAAAGTGCTTTACAGGCTATCCAGGATATGTATTCAAAGATCCCCTTGGTTGAAGATATTCTGTATTCCATATACAGACTTCAGCTACGGAATGTCGGAGTATCATTTTGCTGGGTACCTGGGCATTGCGGAATTTCGGGAAACACAAAAGCTGACGAAGCGGCAAAGGAAGCTATAAGTCAGATACCAATCATACAGCGTGTTATGGTATCTGATTTTGTATCGACAGTTAAATTAGTTTTGAATATGTGAGGAAGAATGGACAAATATACAGTTCAATAAGCTGAGGGAAGTAAAAGACACTGTCCGTCCCTAGAACCATGCCAGTCGTCGAGAAGAAGTGGTGGTTACCCACGGTATTCGTATCTATCAATCCATGATTACTCATGGATTTCTGATGGAATACCACAACGCCCATTTTGTCAAGGGGTGTTGTTAATCAAGTACATCCTCACAGACTGTATTGCTTTGAGAGATGTGCATATAACATTTTCCCTTCCCAATTCCATTCAGACGATGTTGGGGGATAATGGCCAGATCCTTGATCGGGTATTGTCCTTTTTGCGTTGTCTGAAAATTATTGATAAAATCTAAAAATATTCTAGTCAATTATTCCCGTCATTTTACAGCTGTGATATTATGTTTAGTTTTTCTTTTAAATTTTATTCTTGGTAACTCGTTGCAGGACCCTTTTACCACCCTGTAGTATTTGTTTTTATTGTTGTTAATTGTACTGTATTTTCCATAGTTTATTATTGTTTACTCATTGCAGGGCCATTTTACAGCCTTGTAACATGTTATGCTGTTGTTTATTTTCGTCAAAGTCTTGGAATTTCCCCCAAGGAATTGAAATTATTGTCCCAATAATAAAATTTGTATTCACACTTAGAGATACTATAGAGATTACAAATGCCACGAGTTCACGTGATCTCGCCGACTTTGATCGTGTGGACTCACCGGCTGCCAAGGATAACGCCTGGCATAACTTGTAAGCTATTTTGGGAGATAATTTAATATTGCATAAAGGCAACATATAAAGTTACTTTGTAGTCAAATACAGAAATTATAACTAGTGCTATCTTCTCATGAAATTGTTGTCATCATCGTGTAATGACCACGTTAGATTTTGCTCAAATTAGGTGTGTAGGTTGCTTTTAGAAACCCTTGGACAAGTTCGATAACAACAAAAATTAGTTGTAAAATTTCAAAATGGTAGCCAATTTACAAGTTTAAAATAAATTGTTTACGTCTCACAACAGCTCATTTGGACAGCTTTAAAATGTGTTGATATGCAAACGTGTTTTGTACAACAAACAAAATACGAGAGTTATATGGGAAAATCAAAATCGTCAAAATAAGCACGAAATTGTGAAAATCAGGAATAATAGCTTTCTTAATCAAATTTAATATTTAAAACGGGGTTTAACATTTGCACATAAGTAATGGATTCACAATTTCAAAATGATGGTAGTTTGAAAAGGTTTTTTGGTAGACCCATTTTATAGAATTTTAATAAGTCTATGTTTCATTTTGTGCGGGACAATCTGCATAAAATAATTATATGAATAGTGACACATTTTGTATCGAAAAGCATTGTTTAACTTTTTATAATAAGGTCTAGGCAAATTATAGATTAGATTTCTTTAAACTCACTATAAAATCTAGTCCTTAAATTATGAGTTTTGAGAATTTAAAAAATTAAATTAAATAATAACAAACTTTGTAAGAAATCATCAAAAAGAGGAATTTTACATTTTTTGAACAGCTGTATAAAAAGTAATTTTGATAGAAATAGTAACTATTGAGGATAAATACAAAAATTATAAACGAACCTTTTAGAACTTGACTCTCTTGAAATTAGATAAACGTTTACATTTAATTTTAATAAATAAAAACTTAATTTTGTACGATATTACTTATTCAGATTATAAAAGTTATTAATCATTTTTAAATTTAGAATATTTATAACCAGGTTTGAATACATATTTTATGGACGTTTGTTAGCATAATCTTTAGAACAGACTTGTCTCCTTAAATTTATGACCAATAAATACATACTTTAGATATTAAGAACAATTTAATCTTTTTGTAAATATATTTAATTATTACTTAATCGATGATGTAATGTTTATCCGCCAGACAACCTGTTAACCCGAGATTAAAGACAACTTGTGCTAATTATTGAATCCGATTAACTTGTAAATAAAACATTAATAAATTGTGGTTTATTAAATTTTAACGACGAGATTATATTGGTTACTGAAAAATAAAGTTGGTTTTGATTAAACAGAATGTTGTAACTAAATTTTATTTTGTTTTATTAAATTTTAGAATGTATTATATGAATTGTATTAATTGAATACTGCAATTTTGGCTCCCCAATGTGAGACAGTGATAAAATATTATTAAAAATTATATATCTACATATTTATAAGCCAAATTCACGCATCTCTGAAACCAAGTGACTTCAGAGATTGAAATTTTACACAAAGATTGTTTTTAGGTCCTTAAGTAATGACTCTTTAGTTAAACAGGTTAATATTGTATTAATTTTAAACAGTTCATTAAGCTATATAAAACAAAATTAATAGGTAATAAATAAATAAAATAGCTCAATACATTCCAACCTAAACCATTATTAAATTTAAATCTCTTCTAATTTTGGCATCCTTTCGTCGGAAACTACTGAATTGATTTTGATGTATTTTATCTTATACGATTTCTTATGTCAAAGGTATTAGACAAAAGAGTTGGTTAGGTTATACAAATTTCTTCCGAATTTGCCAAACATTTAAATTTGTCTATATCGTTTACAATATCTAAGATGAAGTCCACGATTGATTGTCACTTTTTTACTGACAACTACCGAGCTGAAAGTTGTGGCAACGATTAGTTTGTTTGGTTCAATTTAAATGGGTGTGTGAGAAAGTTTGTGCAATGTTTTTGCGCCATTTATTTAAATCCTGAATAATAGCAGCTTTTCCTAGACTTGCCACGGATTGTTTTCAACTTACGAGCTGTGTATGATCAGGAAGAAGGGGAATATAAATACCGTGGGGCACATTAACTGATTAATAAGTTATATTACATTTTATTTGTGGTTATTTGTAGAAGATTCTTATCCTACGGACTGATGACATTTTGAACATGATTCGTAAGGAGAGTCAAAATGAAGGGGGGGGGGGGAGAGAATAAGGGCAATGATTGTCGTAAACAGCTCCATTAAGTAAAAATTCACGTAGAAAATGTAATGATCTTTATAAATGGCAGCTACGCTTTCGTTCTGTGGGGTATAATATAGATAACTTCCTGTGCTCGCGGTTTAGCCAGTTTGGAAGTAGAGCTAATCGATTTTCAACATATAATAGCAATATCTATAAGCACGCCATTTACAAAGGTAATTCTTCTTTGCCTTTCTAAACCAGGGTACAAAAAACGTAGGCCTCCTATAAAGAACGGTAAAAGAACAATAACTGTTTAGACCGCGCTATTTAAAGCTTTATCTTCCGAGTCGCGTCCTATGGCAGCGTTTTTTTAAATCCACTTACAATTTGAAACTTTTGAAGCAATTTTAATAAGTCTTTCAATTCTGATTACCGTTTTAAATTATATGTAAACTTTGAAGATGATAAATTGTATGTTATTTGAACTAATTTAAATTAAACGTATGTTAAAAACTGACTAAATAAACTAACTGCACAGGAATGAGAAATTTATGAATATTGGAGCAGTGGTTTTCGATTTGTTACCTGACAAAGAGACAGGCAGAAAGACTGCGTTTTATAAGATTGAATGTTTTTAATTTGTGTATCTTGAGCTATAAGTTGCGTTAAAGGGGAAGAGTCTGGTATATGGAGGGGGCATGGCGGGCGGGAAGTACTGAAAATTCTCAACTACAAATATAAATGGTAGCTTGTTGTTTTAATTATCCGTTAGTTAATTATAATAAATGACAATAATAATCTGTTGCAATAGGTACCAACCTTCTTACTTGATAAAATGTAGTTTATTGTAGCTGAAATATCAAACTTTGGTTTTTAGGATATGGATTTCTTTTTAATTGTAAGCAAAATATTGTAACTTGGGAACTATTACAGCGTTTAAAAACATGTTAGTTCCAATTAGCATTTAAATTATATACTAACTCTCTTGCTGACAAAATATGTTTGGTCGCTGAAAGTGCGTAAAATATGTTCACAAATCGAGAATTTCTAATTTTCAGTAGCAAAACAGTTAAACCTCAGATTTCCGAATATTTCAAAACATTTTCAGTTCCAATTAATTTTCAAATCATAAACCAACTTCTGTCATATAATTTGTTGTAGTTGAAATTTTAAAGAAAATGCTTAAATTAAATTGAGAATTTATGGTTATCAAATTACCCGTGCAGACAAATATTGAAATACAATATATCTGATAGTGTTATATAAAATTGACAAATATTAATATACTTGGGAACTTCTGAATTAATTTGATTCAAAAAAGACTGAAACCTGATCAGATATCGTACCTACAAAGGAATGAAAATTGCATGAGAATTGGATTAGCGGTTCTCGAGTTATAACTGTAGCAGGGATCGTTTTGAAATTCACATAACCTGGTTAGTTTTGTAATGTACTATATTAGTATTTTTAGTTTTGTTTAAAAAATCAGAATTGCAACAGTTTTTAATCTGCAATTCATATAGACCTAGTGTTTGGATTATATTAAATATTTTTCTAAATGAAAAGAACCCGAGCCAATACAGTTTAGCACAGGAGGTTTACTCAGAAACGAGTCTTTATTCACAGTTTTATAATATTTGTCATTTTGCGAGACGCGATCAAGATTATTTCTGGAGATGAGTCGTTCACCTCGTCTCTTCTGCGAGGACGAGGGAAACCGCTTTAAACTGGTTCATTTCTAGATTCGCACGTCTCTCTGTCCTGTATATTATAAAATTGAAAGTCTACAAATATAAACGAAATTAATCTCATACTATATTACTTCTTATTGAATATTTTGTAAAAATTAGATTTATTAGTGAAATTAATTTAATTTTAGAGTAGATGCAACACAGAAAATACTATTATTAGCAAATTGGGAAGAAAATTAAGTGTCGTACAGTGAATGATAATGGATTAAAGTCATTAATGATACGCACTATTCTTTTGTTGTTAAGCTGTTAAATATATTTATTTCCTCCATAGAAGTGATTTTTTTATTTATTTATTATTTTTTATTTTTTTATTTATTTTTTTTACCAAAGCGAGAGCCAGAAATAATAATAACTAATTTTATTCTTACTTTTATTTTCTCATATATACAAGAAAAAGATAAGTCTTGAGGTCTCCTGTGTCAAAAAGAGTGGCTTTGCATTGTCTGTCGTTTGTGTTTCTACAGCCCTAAAGAGTGGACAAATTTTAATTATATTTGGCATATGGGCACATTGTCGTTTTATTTCAGGACGTTATTTTCATTTTATGATAATAAAAAATTTGGGGTAAGAAAAAAAGTATAAAATTACGATTTTATCAAAATCGTTTCCAACAATTATGATTAAATTTTGCTCAAGGACACAAACAAATCGCATTGGTCGGAATCTCTCTAAAAATGCCGCTTCATGAGTTCTCGGTAAAAGCAAAAAATGTCTATAGAGTTGAAAAAAAAGACGTAGTTTCTCCGAATTCACTCTACCAATCCATCAGGTGGAATGTGAAGATTGGTGAACCAAATCCGTGAGCGAAATTGCTGGTGAAAAAATATTGCGGTTTAGGAATAATTGGCAAAAACAAATAGTTATCTCGACTTCCGTCATTAAAAGGTTGTATGAAGTAAAAAAATGTATGTTGTTATTTTTAGTTATAACGTATTAGCAATATAAATAATATGAAGTAAATCGCGTCACGTTATTTAAACTCTATTGTTCTGAAATGTTGACACGGCATGTTTGCATCTTATTACCCTGGTTTCTGTAGATTTTACATTATTATAAAATTACATTATACATTTCTTTCTCAAATTAGCCTACATGCGATGGAGTTCTCAAATGTTTTTCTCCTCGTTTTAAATCAATAATATGACGGCGATTTTACAGTTTACGATATTAGACCACAAAATTCCATTATGTTTTCGTTTATTATTATCCAAGTCATCACTCATAATTTACGATGGAAACAATGCCTGTCAACATTAAATTTATAATTTTGGTTGGTAGGGGAAGGATACTGGAAAGTGGTCATTATCATAAGAGTACTTATCGGTGTATCGGATCCAAATATAACCCAGCTGATAGGCTGTTTGAGTGTTGTTAATATAGCTTAACCTGAAATAACTACAATGGAAGTGTTTATGTACAATAAAAAGTGATTGTACCAAAATAAATCACGGACAATGCGAAACTCGAAGCTTAGTTTTCATGTTGTAGTAAAATGACGTTAATTTCCCAAGGTCAACTAAAATATTGATTTGATTTATTTAAAATAACTGAGTAAATTAAATTATTGTTTTTGTGAATAGCGCATATCATATCGAGTTTTGTTTTGTATGGGAAAGTATGTTAACATTGACCTTGCGATGCGAATTAATTAATAGGCGCTTCACCCTAAAGTAAGTGGTTAACGTTAAAAAACGCAGTGCGTGTTATGGCGCGTGAATTTAATAACTGGCCAATGCACTTTATGACGTGCATAAGGAATAGATGAGTTTGTTACAAAAATATTTCTCGTTTGTAACTTATAGACATTTTAACAAACTTTCAGTAGACAGAAAGAATTCCTCTAGATGACCACGAACATTCAACCAGACTGCTACCTCTCGTTGCAATTTAAAAAGACAATTGATGGGCGAAATTTGGAACTATAAAAAGTTTACGATTAAACACATCCTAAGAATAGGTCACTTTATTTTGAGGCGAGCTCTAACTATGCTAGAATCAAAGCATTTAATAATAATAATAATAATAATAATCATAATAAAAGAATATCAGGGAATAAACATAGGGAATAGTAAAAATATAATCACATGAGTGGAATCTAAATAGTAAGCTAGATTGAAAACTTTGCCTATGACAAATTAGACTTAAAATATGGCCTAAACTAGTTAATATAAATAACCATTTTGAATAATTAAAGGGATGTATATATATAATAAACTAATAAAATAATAAAGAAACATGGGAAAGAGTAGAAGTTTAAAATAAAAATAATCTAATAAAAGTAGATATGACGTAACAAACCTACTTAGGTTACAAAATACTGATTAATAAACAATATGTAAATTCATAATTGAAATCCAAATGTAGAGTTTACACATAAATAAGACTGTTAAATCATTTTAACATTAAAATGGGGAGATTATATAATAAATAAATAAAGAGAAATAACTTCATATTAGAACTAGTTAAATCAATGGTTAAGAAAGTATCTAAATAAACACAACGGCCATGATGTAACGTCGGTGCTGATGAATCTTTTCACGAATGAGATTAAACTATCTGCCGGGACGAATACCTGTTGTTATAGAGATGATTCGGTATACATGAATAGATATTAATTCCCTATGATGAATGCAGAGCAAATATTGAAACATTAAGGTAGGATATAAAATTTGAAATCTTTAATTTAAGGTTGGGTGAACAATTAGCAAAAAAATACAGTTTATTTGAAAGTACGATATCAGAACAACTTCTTCGATGACCTTGAAACAAATACTATACAGTTCAACGGGTTATAATAAAATTTACCAAATTTAAGAAATAAAATATGCATATAATCATCAATACTTCCAAAGAAAACTAAGATTAAATCTAACATCCCAATTTATGATTGTTTGGCGAGAGAAGTGTTAATATTTTTCTGGTCCGTTAAAAAGTTTTACACCACGTTCAGTATAGGTCGCAGACGCAAAGAATATTAGGCACTTCTATAATGTCTAGCTAATACCAATGACTACATAATTTATAATTATAATAATACATTTATGTAGTCATTGCTAATACAGACCTCTAACAAAAACATTCGCTCGGTGGCCTAAAAGTCCTACACCCGAACCCCTGTGTGACTTGGAATCAAGTGAGTTTTATAATATATTTGTTTATTTATTGGTAATACTTGTATTTTATTAAAGTAAGTTATTAAGGTATAATTTTAGATATTTTATTTTCCGTTTTTCAGCTTCTTCATCAAATTCTTTAACAATAATTTTATTTATTTCTCTTCACGTTATCATGGATAATTTTCTGTTTTGTTTTCCGTGCGGATGTCATTTAAATAAAAAACAAATTGACGCCAGTATTTAAAATATATTTACAATGCTATAAAGTTATTAATTAAAGCAATTAAAAATAATTATTAATTAATAAAAATCAAAATATAGTACAATATAATATACATATGAAATAAATGTAAATATATATATATAGTTAGACACAGGTAATAAAAAAGTAAATATAATTAAAATTAAAATACACCTTTAATTGATTGATAGCAAGGGAGGACCACTGCTACTCGAGAATGGTAGTCATTTGTTCAAAATTAACCAGTAACTATCCCCAACTACCCAACATTTTCTGCGCCTGCGACTTATACAAATCAGTCAAATTTTGATCTCTAAAGAGGGAAATTTAAAAAAATCCGATGAAGAAACATTATCCAGTTATACGATTTTTATGTATGAAGAACACGGATCTTTTTCAAGCTACTATAGAAAACAAAATTTAAACCCATTTTAGTGAATAGTGGGAAAACAAATTACTGCTAGATATGATCTCTTACTCTTTCAGAACGGAAATTCGACCGCTCATCAAAATATTGAAGCTCAATTCATAATCTCAATTCAGTTGTAACGCTTATTATTTTGGACTTATGTAATTTATCTTTTGTAAAAATTTTCTTAAAATGTATGGTAAGTTTAGCTGAAATGCGAGAGAAAACCATAATTTCTCAAGTTGGGTGAGGAATACATCAAAACTGATATAGAGTTTTGTTTTGAGATTTAATGAGCCTATAAGTTTGTTTTGTTAAGAAAAAAATTGTTTGTCTGTCGTGTACAAAAAAATTCTTTGTAGCCCTATCGAAAGAACATCTTTTGATACAATGTGGTATATGGGGATATCGCGAGATGTTAATTTTTCATTCTTAGGCAACTCAATATTTGGAGGTAGTTAGCATAAGAAAAAAAACCACAAAATTTCGAAATTCTCAAAATCAGCTACCTCCTACCATAACAAAACAATACATTTTTCTCAAAATTACCTAACGATTTTGATAAAATTTTCCTAGAATTTACGACCTAAACAAAAGGTATTGTATTGATTGCCATCTACCAAAAAATTGCACCTCAGGAATTCATAATGAACTAATCTTAATTGACCGAAATTCCTATTTTTTGGGAATTGATTGAATAAATATCTGGTAATTAAATCAGTTTATTCGAACTTTGTACGGCTAGTTTGAACAACCAGATACAGGCCTTAAAAGGGTCGTATTTTCAATAAAATTTGTATTTTTAGAAATGTGTGTGTGTGTGTGTGTGCTTGCTTGTTTCTAATTTATTTGTAAATATTATTTCCCTTGTCATTTTAAAATATTTATATCAATTAATTTTTTGTACAATTTTAAAGTTTTTTAAAAGATATATATATATATATATATATATATATATATAATCAACTTTCTATTAAAACATCTAAGTTGCTTTGATATTCATAAGATTTTTTGGTGTTTTGTAAATATTTTAGTTAATAATTTTCGCAATCACGTAACACAATCACGGGAAAAAGGTTTCAGCGGATATTCTACCTTTGACATTCAACTATATGATAATATTGTAATAAATATAGTGGCTAGGCTAAAAATATAGATGCTATAATAACCCGTTCCTATGATCAGGTGTTTATCACGTGATCATCGTGTGGCTGATATTCAAGGTCTACATTTAGGCAATTCTAGTTAATATTTGATTGAATAAATTCTTAAACTTGCGTCATTGAAATGCAAATTCCAGTCACATTATTTATTCCATCCTGTTCAGTTTTGAATATTGCAGTTTTTTTCTTCTAAACTCAAGATGTAAGAAAAATAAATGCATTGAAGTAGTGTTTTCGTCTACTTAAATCAACCTATTTCTAAAATAAGTCTCGTGTGCTAAATAAACAGAAATATAATAATGAATTAAAAGTGACTTATCTACCAATTAGGTTGTTCATTTTTTAAATTAGGAGAACATTTTAGTTAATAATAGATACAGTAACTAAAATTATTTGGAATATATATTTTTGACAAATAAAATTAAATAAAAACTCTGTTGAAGAGTAATTTGAAAAATCAAAAATTGAATCCTGACCGTAGCGAGTTGAATTCGGTAGGCTACTTTACAAATTATTCGTGGCCAGTGATTTAATTTTAAAATGTGATTACAACATTTCATCAGAGTTTTGTTAAAATCGCTTGAAGGAATTTCTACTTACAAGTTTTGTACAAAAATGACTGTGTCCTTGTTTCATTTTCACTTTTTAATTTTAAAATCTCGTTTTGAAATTTTCAAAGAGATTGTCTCCATATTTATTTGTCACCACTTTGGTTATGCTTTATAATTTTGGTCATATATTTGGATTATTATTGTTTGTATTTCCATGAAAAAAACACTTGTTAGCAAGTCCATTTTATGATAATTACCTGCATCTAGCGATGGTGCTGCAGCTGTGATGCTTATAATGAGCAGAACTATCAAGAACCTGTACATCTTAACAATTGGGTACACCGGTGATGGTGTACAATTACACCCTTACCGGGGTCAGGTTTTTACACCATCTAATGCATTAATAAAGTGTACAAGTAAATTTGAAAACGTCATTTAACAATTCGAACATGTATTAAACTAAATTATCTTAGATTTTAATTATACTGTATTCTATTTCCTGACTTGTACTAACTGCAAAAATAAGCAATTTTATTAGTAGATAACCAACTTGTAATTAAAATGGCAATTATAATTAAAGATTTAATACCATTTTGGAAAGGGTTTTCCATCATTTTTATAGTTGTAATGTAACCCCTAAAATCAGGAGCCAAAAAGAGGATGTAGATGTTACAATTTAAAATTTTAGAGTTGCTCCCATTCTCCTCTCTTCAGAATAAGGGGAGGGTGTTAGGAATTTTGAAAACTGAATAAAATCTAGTGTAACTGATCTATGAAATATTGTGAAGGTGATCTTCTCTATTATCATTACATAAATAGTTAGGGGTTTCAGGAGCTAATAAATACATGCCTGATTATGTATTTATAGTACAGGAACTAGAGATGCAACTTTGAAAAAGTCTTATTGATTAAATTTTGTTTATAAGTAAATACAAGGAAACTTTTCTAACTATGCGGATGTTTATAAAATATAGGGAGTTGTCTTGATACCTTTTCTGAGGAAAAGGAATAAAAATAAAAAAATGTAATATTTAGAACGGAATGAGAATCAAATTAAAAAATATTGTATGTAATTTTTCATATAAGTGGTAGTTTAAAAATGATAACAACTTAAAAATTGTGAAATAACTTTAAATTCCAAGAAAGACGTACCCCAAACGGTTTTCGTTGATTAAATAAAAACCTAATAGATGTAGCAATAAACCGGAAAGGGAGTAAAGTTTTTAGGTGTTTCTATAGTATAGAAATCAAAGTAAATATGACGGAAGCCAAGTATGTTTTCCTATTGCTTTATAAAAAAAGTCGCTTTTTGTTTTGTGATTAAAAATAATTTTCAAATACTATTTTTAGTCAATTTATAACATTACCTAGATGTTCAATACCCCCTCCCCCCACCTTGACAAAAACCGTAAATTTTTGCTTTTTTGCAAGTATTCAAACCAATATTTTGTTTTTACAGAAAAAAAGCTTTTAAACTGCAGATAAATTGGTTTGTTTTTTCAGTAGGATTAATATTTTTAAATATACGGAATCTAAAAAAAAAACACTACAACATTAATATCTAAAAAAACAGTGACTTATAAAACCAAATTAAATATTTTTAATTTCTTTCCATTTTATAGTTGTATACTACAAAGCTGATTGTTGAATTTGGTCTTAAAGGGTGTCAGTTTGTTTTCATTTTTCAGTTTCTCTTTATTGTAGTGCAATTAAAATTAAAATATCGAAATTTAAATTCACAAAAAACAAATCAAAAGTGCCATATATCTAAGCATCGCCTAGATAAAACATATATTTATCCAATAATACATTTTCTTTATTATTAGATTGTATTCAAAAACACCTAAACACACAAAAAAAGTAGTTTTGATGAGTAAATTCTAATTTTAGATAGAAGGTTAAATGTTTGATATGACTTGTATAATATGGTTTATTATATATTTTATTAAAAACTACATATAAAATCTCTCTCATATTCACATACAAACACATAAATAATATGGGAGTGAATACATTTTAAGAAAAATAAATATACAATTTAGTCAATTTAATCCTTTCAACAAACGTGTAGCCAGTGCCGCAAAAAATGGTTAGACTTCACGCTAACAGTAATGTATCACAGGTGTAGTCTACTCTGAAATTGGAAGGGGTTTAAAGTTTCTATTTACCTAGAAAAAGTAAGCGTTCGTTTATACAGTACATTAAATTTTAATAGAACAGCAAATTATTAATGTTAGAATTCATTAGTAATATTTCGTAATAAAGATCCCTTTCGTATGTTCTACAAATTATAATTCAAGAGTGACTGGCGTGGCTTCACACCATTATAACCAGCGTTTTCAAAAGATAAAAAATACTAGTATTGGAATTGAAATCATATTCTATGACAAAACATGTATCTAGTTTACTCAAATTTTCTCGTAGTTGTTCGTATTTTTTGCCATTGTTATTTAAAGGTGGAAAACCTCTCGGTTAGTAATAGCAATGACTACATAAATACTATAAGACACGACATAGGATAGGGAAATAGTCTACGCTTTACGGGTGCTGTTCGTCACAAGTTTGACACACAGCTATCAGAAAGCGCTAGCAGCAGGTGCTTGACTGTACGCATCCCACTTGGTTGAGACTGTACAACTGTTGACCTCTCTCTCACAAACCTTCTCACTTACTTCCGTCAGCATAGTCAGTGTTGTCAGTTCGTGCGCTGAGATAAGCGATTCTCGACCTTCCCTCGCATCTCTGGTCCCATATGTGGCATCAGTGCGTTTTCTCTTACCCGCCTGAAACATTGTTTGACCGTAGAGCCATCTAGCGCCAGTCACATCAACTTCAGATTCTCTAGCAGCACACCCTAGCGGGTATTGGTCAACTCAAGAATAAGCGTAGAATATTTAACATGGCCATGTCGTGTCTTATAGTATTTATGTAGTCATTGGTAATAGTATCGTTTTTATAAATAAGAAGGAAATAACCTAAAATAAGAACAAGAATACTTTAATAACATCAGGATAGTAAAATAACAAGAGCAGTCAAAAGAGACCTGTTAGGAAACATAGAAATAGAGGAATCTAACCAAAGACTACATGAAGAAAGTTGTAGATCCAGCTAGGCTTCCTTGGGTTTACCACTCGTACTCACTATGAGTCTCCCCACGCTTTACTCGTATTTGTTTCTCTGACTTTTCGGTCCATCTTGTTCGGAGTGTTCATGTAACACTGTTTCTTCATTCGCTCTGCTCTTATAGTTCACATATTAGTTAAAAGTCAATATTTTCAGTTTTCAAAATCTGACAATACATTAAATTTTTTTTAAATATTTTGTCATACTGCTTCAATAGCAGCTGTTTTCAATACATGCATTGTGATGCTAAAGTTGTTCTTTTTAAAGACCTAAAAACATCAGCTTAGGTCGAGGTCATCAGCTGTTACTTCACTTATACGAATTAACGATTGTGAAGAATCTATAAAAACAACCGATACACTCGATTGTAAATAACAGATAAAACAGCTGTTACCATCGATTTTATTAATAAGTACCACTAACAAAACTAAACAGCTGTAATAGCTACAAACTTGTGTAACTTGTACAAACTATTGGTGGTAAATAGGTTATAACATTTTAGTTTTTGTAAAATTGTTTTCTTATATTGTTTGCAGTACAACGAAAAATATAGTTCATCACTTGGACCAAAAGAAGCTTTTCAATCCTCGCTCATTTTCCTCGTTAAACTTAAGCTTGTTTCAAAAAGTTTTACTTTTTGGTCCTAGTGATGAAATATACTATTTTTTTATTTGGAGGAATTTAGAAAGAAAGTATGTAATACTAAATGCCAAATTCGAAACGAACACTAAATAAAATATTTATCGTTATTATATACTGTGTCCCAAAAGTCCCACCCCCTATTATTTTTATTGTTAATGGAAATAGACAGATTTGCTTTGGGGAAAGTTTAGATAATCAAAGGAGGAGTTTTTTGAAGTAACAAAAATTTCAAACCTTACCCCCAAAATGGGGTTGTTTGGGGGTAAGTCAAGAATTTTAAATAGCAAACCCTATTGAGTGAATGGCGCAAACTAGAGGTCTCTAAGTTCATCCTACCCAACATAGCGACCAATCGAATTGTGAATGTTAACCTACAAACTTCGGTTGTTTTTATTACATTACAAATTACTCTATGTTGGTAAAATGATGGTAAGAACCTTACCTTGTTTTTTTAGCTCAGATCAAGTTCTCGAAATGGCTACCATTTACTTCTTGACAGAAATAGATTCTGGACTCAAAAGCTTGTTGTACATTTCGTAACATTTCCGGTGTAATTATTAACGTAAAATTCACAATTCGATTGGTCGCTATCTTGGGTAGGATGAACTTAGAGACCTGTAGTTTGCGCCATTATTCTTATTTTTAAAATACCTTTAAAATGAGGTATCACTCAATAGGGGTTGCTATTTAAAATTCGTGACTTACCCCCAAACTACCCCATTTTGGGGGTAAGGGTTGAAAATGTTGATACTTCAAAAAACTCCTCCTTTGGTTATCTAAACTTTTCCCAAAGCTTAGACTTTTCCCAAGTCTATTTCCATTAATAAAAAAAATAATGTGGGGGGTGAGACTTTTGGGACACATGGTATTCTTTAAAAATGGCTAAATAATTAAAATATCAAATATTTTGGGAAATTGAAGACCAATTCAACCAACTATTTGAATATCGAATTTGAATTGGAACTAATTGACGTAAAATATATAAATAATTTTACAGTAGTTTTATTTTATTCGACTTGATAGTTTTTTGAATATTTTGCATTTTATAATCTGATTAATGTCGGAATTATGATCAAATTGGTGTGTTGCACAATATTTTATTTACGAGTTGTCAGGTTATTTTAGTGTCGGTATTTATCGTCCTTGTTTTTATTTTAAGATTTGGACGACTTTTGAACGTCCGTTGTCTTTAAATTGAGATGTAAACTGAAAGTCCGGTTTCGAGTGTGGCAAGATATAACTGTGATTACAGCATCAACACAAACTGTTAGTTGTAGATAGTTAATACACACAAGCACACACATGTGGATTCATTCAAAATTTACATTCATATTGGGCAAAAGTCTAAAGTATATTTTCGGCATCTTCTAGTTTACTTCGAGAGATACCCAGCGTTGGAGAGTTGCGTTTACAATACAGAGTGTTCAACAATTCACGAAACAAAGTATAATGCTATTTGTTTACATTTAAAATAAAAATAATTATAGTCATTAGATATCATACATTTGATCATTATTTTTTTCTACCAGGTACAAAGTTTAAATTAAATTAATAATAACCTAATAAAATTAATGATCCTGATAGCTACATTTACTTTCTTAAAATGCAAACAAATGTAATTAAACTTTGATACACTTATTTTTGAACACTAATCCATGTACTTAAGCGTTAAGTTTCACCTAGTCGAGTTGATAAATTATATAAATAGCTTTTCAAATATTGATTGTATGTG
Source organism: Aphrophora alni (assembly GCA_963513935.1). Taxonomy (NCBI): domain Eukaryota; kingdom Metazoa; phylum Arthropoda; class Insecta; order Hemiptera; family Aphrophoridae; genus Aphrophora; species Aphrophora alni. The sequence goes on from OY740767.1 coordinate 126,355,969, forward strand.
TTTCTATGATTGATATACTTACATTAAAATAAATTATATTGTTTAAATTACGTTTGAACATCTTCACTGTATTTTGAACGCAGTCCCTTCACACTCTGTTAAGCTCTATTGCCCAAACCTATGTAAGTTATTCAGATAACCTAAAATCCTTTCTTAGTGAACGAAAATTCAAAGAAAGAGAATAATTTTGTATTTATAAAATTCTTCACTAAAAAGAAGAACGAGTGGTGTAGCTATTACTCATTTGATAGATTACTTATGCTATGACATTTCCACGTTTATCTTTTCCCTTTTTATACTTTAATTGTTCTAGTGCAAATATATAATTTTACGAGATTTTTAAAATTAATTTAAATTGATATTTATTTAGGTGATGTTAATAGTTTCTTTCTTTTGATTTTCGTGCATGAAACATCATGTGAAATCTAATAAAGACGAATTAGTGAACTTTAAAACTGTTTAGTTTTCTATATACTGTATTAAGAAGAAAAAAACTTGAACTTTTATTGCATCATTTCACAACAGTCTGTTGATCTAAGCTTCGTACGTCGTGCTGTTATCACACCTCGTGCACTGAGTCAGCTGTTAGATATTTTTTGTACAGTGATTACTTTAGTATAGTAAAATCTCTAATGTCTTGTAAATAAAATCTTGTAAGGAACTGAAGTGATGTGGTCCATTTTAGGTTTAAAGAATTTAAATTTTGTAATGTTATTTCTAATGTGATGGATTCTTGTCAAATTCCATATAACTTTATTTTGTTTAAATTTTATAGTCATCTTCGAGACCATTTGTCTTAAACGTTTAAAATAACGACTTTCTCATTTAAAAATGTTAGCTATTATTACGCGGTTCGTCGTGGTAACGCTGATAGCCAAATGTATGATGTAGCCATAAAACCTTATTGACGTTGTGTCTATGTGGGGGATGTGGATGCGTTTGAGTGGGGAGGCAGTCCTGTGTGTGAATGTTTTCTAGTAAACGCTCTAGAGATCGCAATTTTAGTCAGACTTGATCAAATTTACAATGGAGGTCGGTTTTGCAAATTACGAGACAAATTTATTAACCACAAAAATAGGTTACTAAATTCTAAAATGGCGACCAAATTTCAAAAAACTTTTGTTTCAGAATAATGATTCACTCTTGAGTCCTACAACGTCCCCTTGTAGCTCTTTTCTGTATCCAAAAGTATCTGAACGTGTTTTGTACATTAAAAAATAACCTCAAAATAAAATATCAGCAATAATAACACAAGTAGCTGAAGTTATAATAATTTAAACTTGATTTTAATATTTGTTGAAAATGATATTACTGTAAAAAATTGTCCATAATTTCAAAATAGCGTCAGTCTTAAAAGGGTTTTGGTAATGTCTTCTTATCTAGTACCTTCTATATAAATCATATATATATATATATATATATATATATATATATATATATATATGCACAGGCATATGTTATGAACCAAGGAGGGGGGGACCTGAATGTGTATTTTTATTAAACTTATAGAGGTCACAATTTTATTCCGATTATTCCGAAATTTTTAATTTAGGCACAATTTTACAAATCGTTACACAAGTTCACTAATCATAAAAATCCGTTTCTAAATTTTAATTTGGCGGCCAATTTTCAAATTCCAAGACTCATTTATCAATAATAACTTTTTTTAAGCCTTTATAATGTCTCACATTATATAGGTCTTTACTGCAGCTTACAATATGTCTTTAAAAGAAACGCCTATATATATATTGTAATATTTTCCTTTTTATCCTAATATATTTTTATTTTATTACTAATATTCTCTAATACCTTATTAAACATCCTTTCAACTAAATTATATTGACTAAGATACCATAATTAGTCAACCTCTTAGTACAAATTATTTATTCACTTTCCTTTTTACATTAAATGTTATTTCATTTTAAATGTTTAATTATTGCTTTAACTGTCCTGAATTAAATAAATATAATGTATAACTCTTAATTCCGGGTTTCTGGTACGTGGCTTTATTTAAAAAATTCCTTGGTTTTCTTAATTAGTCCTAATTTATGCAAATTTCAAGATTCTAAATTTATTATTATGCTTATATTATATCTCTAAATGTCTCTATTATTAATTATTTAATTGTTCATTATACTTATAGTTCATGCTTATTTTACTCTCACAGTGGTGGTTTCAAGTATTTTCCTTTTAATTTGGCTTGTTCAATTAGTATGGATTTTTCTAGGCTTTTTCTTTCTCACACATTCAAAGTTCAACTTTACTTTCTGAAATCCTCTTTACAACTGCTACACATTGTTTTCATATATCGCGGCTAAAATTAGTTCTTCCTTTTTCTTCCTTATCCATTTATATTAATTTATTCTAACCTTACTATTTCTATTTTACATTTAGTTGTTCTTTTGACTCTTTTTATGTTTGTACTACGAATTCACCCAAGTTTATTTTCATCCTTACTATATCGTCACAATTTATATTTAAAAAATAACTTCAAAATAAAAAATAAAAAAAAACAATAATAGTCTTAGTACCAAGGATTTTCTATAATTTAGTATTTTCATTGAATATGATTTTTCCCCCATACCCCAAACAAAATGACATATGTTAAAAATAGTGGCGGTTTGAAATAGTTTTTGGTATTTCTTTCTTTAGCTTACTTTGTGTGCTTAAAAATATACAAAGTCAAGTTTCGGAAAATTGTGGGCTATTATGTCAGTGTATCTGGTGAATGAAGAGTATTAATAGAAATAAAGTTTCATGCTGAAGGGTTTACCACTAGACTATGATTAGGAATAGCCCTGAATGTGCTGAAGGAACAACCTAGAGACTTCAATTAGGTAGTGGTTCTGAATGTGTTGGAGGAGCAGCCAACAAACCACAATCAAGAGTATCCTGTACTGGAGGGACAACCAACAGACGACATTTAAGGGGATGAAGGAATTTACAGAAACAATTGAACCCTACGACTCTGCAAAAATAGCTTTAAATCAATTAAAAGAGCTAGCAAGTGATCAAGCCGAACTCTGTGACATCTTTCCATAACTTAGGTTGCTTGAGGCCCCATTTATAGGTAAAAAGTAGAGGGGGAACTCGCTCAACAGTGGGTTTTTGTAATAGTAGTCACATGAATTGATCCATACTCTAGTAGGACTGTCGTTTATTAGTTCATTTTCACACAGAACAAACAACGTGAACCCTATTCATCATTACCTTAATATTTTGTAACACAACGTAAACTTTTATTACTTAGCATAAACGTACACACATACACACTCACTAGTTTTTTATCTCTACTCTCAGTTTGAGCTCACGTTTCAAGTCAAGATAAATTACTCCCCATTAGAGTTTTAGACCTATATTTATCATTAAACACAACTGGGTGGAAATGAAATATACAGGCGTTACCCGCGTTCAACGAACCCGTACGAATGTTCCGACTCTAATTCCGAATTGTTACGAGTTTCCGTTACGAATCTTAATGCCCTCGTTTTTTCACTAGACGCTACGCTCTGTGACTCCTATTTCTTTTTATTTATAGCTTCCCGTGAGATTTTCAATACATGTCTTTGTCTGAGAATAACCAGCCTCCCTTTAAATCTATTTATTATTTGTTTATTTTAAATTTGTTTCACGATTGTAAGATATCATTTCAAGTTACTTAATAGTTATGAAGCTATTATGTGTTTCATTATGTAAATGCTTATTCTGAAAAATTATTTTGTAACAGAGTTAAAGTCTGATAAGTGTAACGAGAGGCAATGCAAATATAATAAACCAACATTGCACAAAAACCTTTACACAAATATAAATAACAATCGAGGACAATATTTGGGGGAAACTGAAAATTATATTTATTTGAAAAAAAAAAATCAACTTTTTGATGATGTCATTTAAGGTTTATTTATTTCTTTTTTGCGTATTATTAATGAACCGGACATTTTTTTTCTGTCAAATTGTCACACTGATTTGGCCAATCGTCACCATTTACAAACATTTTACTATTTGGTAAAACCTGTTATAAAAAACAGTTCCATAGGCGGCTTTTTTTATCTATAACTTCCGAAATGATATTTTTTGGTATAGGACCTCAAAAGAAGAAGTTGTATTCGTCCCCACTTTTGATCAAAGATTAGTTGGCTTAAAAAAAATTGGTTTTTTTTTATAACTAAAAGTTTTAAATTATAAAAAAAAAAACAATGTTTCCATCTACCAAATTTTATTAAAATATATCCACGAGTTTAGGCTATAGGACTATAGTTTGTGTATAGACAGACGGACATTATAAATAATAATAAATATTTTCTAAGTAAGGTATCTAAAAACGAACATTTTAATGAAATTCTTGTTCAAATTTACCTTGTTTATTTTGTGTTCGCACTTTTTTTTTTAAACTTACAAAAATACGTGTTTTGTTTTTAATTTCTCACTTAGACGGTATGTGATAAACAAACAGTACTAAAATTCTAGCAGATATGATGCATTTTTCGTCAGTTGATTCTATTGTTGATTTATGTTACGTTACATTGATTATAATTAATTTATAATTTGAGATTATTTTACGCTATGAATGGTTCTACCAAGAAAAAGTTTTTATTATAGAGTATCATGTCCATTCATACAGAACAGACAGTTCGGATGGTCCAAGTTCAGCATTAACTGCTAGTGATTTTCAAGAATCATTTCACAATTAGCCACCAAGTAAAGCTGTAATGTTACTTGTTGAAAAGTGCCGTAGTTTGGACACAGCGGAAAGTATGGAACCTTGAAAAAACGTCAGACTTCTTCAGCAAATGTTACAGTTTCTAAAAAGAAGCTTCTACCGGACATGTTTGGTAGATTTGCGTTTAAAATTAAAACTGATCATCCTTTAAATGGTCAAAAGCCAGTTGTTTATTGCGATTCAATGTTAGCAATGGAATACAAAACCCTGAGTCTATCCAATGTATTGTTTTAAAATAAAAATCATGTTCATTTAAACGGGGTTTTTAACAAACAGCCAGAACGTTATCGGAAATACTGTTACAGCAAACCAAGTAGGTTACAGAGAAAATCATTCAACCTTTTGTAAGAGATTTCACGAGGTATTGTCGTGCTAGAAACCTGGATTTCGGTTCCCAGTGTTTCCAGCAAGATGTGCCACCAGTCATACGACCGACTTGTTTCCCGAGGAACAGATTTTTCACAGCATTCACCTGATCTTTAGCCACCTAACGCCTATGTTTGGGGAATAATGAAGGCATTTTCCGAGACGATTCACCAACTACCATCGCCGAACTTCGAGAAGGGACAACTAGATGTTAGAAGAATGAAACAATCCCTTTCACCAATGTGTTTCTAAGTATCCAAGAAACTTAAAATGGAGGGTATTTAGAACATGTGCTAACACTAAAAGTCTCTGTTCACTCTCACTGTTGTAGTTTTGTTAAAAAAAAAAAAAAACTTTTTAAACGTATAATTTGGGTTTGTTTTGGCTCATATTGTACGTAGTATAGAGAAAGTTATGTGATGGAACAAAAAATCAGTGTCGTGTTTGTCATTAAAATATCCGTTTTGTGGTACTCTGAGTAAACAAAAAGATGGTTTTGGGATAATTGTCCGTCTATCATCTGGACTGTACAGTGTTCTACAAACATAGAACTAGAATACAACTAACACTTTTATTGTAATATGGACATATTTTGGCCATATCTTGGGACTATTTCCTACATTTTTTCGATAACTGAAAATTCTATAATACAAAATAACGATTTTATAAAAATTGGTTCTAATGATTTTGATCAAATTTGTTATAAAATCTAGCCCCAAGTACCTAATTAAAACGTATGGGTTACAATCTCTCAAAATAGCCGGTTCGTGAGTTATCGATAAAAACAAACAAACATTAGCCATCAGTCAAGGAGCAATAAAGTCATGAAAATAAAAGACGTTTTTTCTCAAAATCGGATTTACCGATTTCATTTAATTTCGATGAAATATGAAAAATAAATTACCAAAACCAGTGTGCAAAATTGAAAAGAATAAAAAATTATCTTTAAAAAATAATTTCTAAATAACGAATCTTGGTCGGCGGTTGAAATTTTTGGCGATTACTGTATACTACGTACACTTTAAAAAGAACGTAATTTTTGAACTGCTGGAGGCATAACGAGAATAAAATGTTTTATGAAGTTTGGCAATAGCTTATTTTCTCTTAAATAAACCCAAAACTGGATCGAAGGTTCAAAGCAATCCTGTATTCAGTATCTAGAACAGATTTGTTACTTTTTCCAACTCACGTAATCGATCTTTGTCTTTTCTTCATATTCTTTCTGAAGTAAAATCTTGAACATTTATTACAGCTAATGGATCGGATAATTACAAATTATGCATGCAGAGAGCAGGTATAATCAAGAAACTAATGTTCATTATAAAAACCGTATCTAAACTGTAGGAAACAATAAAACAAAATATTAGCTCCACTAATAAATTGTTTACAGTTGCACACGAGCGAGCGATAATTGATTTAAAATGTTTTGAGGTAAACATTGAAGCATTCAAGGTTGCATTTGGATTCTCACTCATTGTTTAATAACATAAATGTTTCCTGCTATCTTCCAGCGCTAGCCCAACTTCCAAGGTAAAGCCTTCGCCTTGGAACTATTTCTTCATTTACCTACTTACAACAGTGGAACGTTAACCAGTTTGTCTTGTCGAATTAAATTTACAAGGAAACTGACCTTCGTATGTTTGTAATTGTTTAGACAAACTACCGGTAGTTAACAATGTTAGATTAGCAATTCATTATAATTAACTAATCGGATCAGCTGACTGTCTTGATTCAAAATAAAAATAAGTCTGCAAAAAAATTATTTTAATTTCAAAGGCGAAAAACCATCATCACCTTGTTAGAAAAGAATTTAAAACAAAGACCCCAACCCCTTAGTTCTCTAATACTCTAATAGTGACAGGGTCGGAAGAGAGCAAGAGTTAACCAAGAGAGTCCTGATAGGAAAGATGAAAGAGAGGGATCTAACCCAAGGTTGCATTAAAAAAGGTATAGTTCTAGCAAGAATCCTGAGGGATTGCATTGGTATTGCCTAAAGTGAGCCTCTGAGGGTTGCAAACATTCTAGTCTCGTACCGGTTACATTATTCCTGAATCCTAATATTTTTCCAAATTTCCTTTAAATTTTAGTAGATCGTTAAGATTATTGATATTCCCATTTTGTATAGTACAGGTAAGGAGAACTAACATTAAAAGGTATTTTTAACAAATACGTTCATTCCTTGAAGAGAGGTTGATCCATTCTTCTCCTGACGCAATCTTCTCATGCAGATTACCATTGGTTGCCGGTAATTAATTGTTGTAAAAATAGCTTTCATCAGCATTTCCCAAATATAAGTACAGGGTGCTGTTGAATGAGAGGCGTAGGGAATGTCTGCTCCACGAGATATTACGCGGTTCGCAAAAGGTGGCGTAAATCAACCGAAGTGATTCCCTCGTGCGTCGTAAGGCAAGTATCCCCTATCATGATGGAACGATTGGACTAGAAGAGGGAGGTTTTGTGCTCGGTATCCGTGATGACTTGATCTTTTTATCGCACTTGATTTACAGTCAACAGATTCTGTTGTTCGGTGTTACATCAGACTTCTTTTGTGGCGCCTGCAACACCTGATCAGAGTTCACAAGATTTTCATTAGTTGTTACTGTAACTGGACAGCCGGTGTTACCTTCACGCTGTATCAGTACTCTTTCAGTTCGATGGAATTTTTCTACGGCTGAGAACGTAACTATGTTAGTCGGTGCTAGACGTTGAAATGGTTCCTGAAATTAATTTGCAACGTATATTAGACTAGGTCCAGCCAATTCCGTATGAATGAAAAAAAAAAAGAAAAAAGAAAACGATACAAACTTTATCTTCTGTTGTCAGCACCATTTTAACCTCTTCACTGCCTACTATCAAGTAAACGATGAATACTGTTCCTTAGGCAATAGTAAATGAAATGATCAGCGGGGAGGTTGTAATTGTTTGTATTGCTTGTTTTGTGCCATACTGTATTATAAGTGTTGAGTGATTCGTGCCAGTCTGAAGATGTTATCTGTGTTATGATAAAACGCCCGTATTAACTAGCTATATACAAATAAATGTATTTACAATTTAAGCTCTTCGATATAACAGTATAATGTTCAGTCTATATCTATATGTATTTGCCTAGTCTTTATAAATGTTTAAAGATCTAAACGACCTTCAGTTTTTGTTTTGTTATATTAACATATATATTCCAGATATTCAATGAAAATCTAAAATTAAATTATAGAACAAAGGGTTCGCTTTCTTCTTTATGGACGTTATGAAAGTAGGTTTACGTCACACTTCTCGTTTCAACGAGACCTTTAAACTGAAGCATCACTTAACCTTCTTTTCTATTTAAGCCTTACAAGTTCACTACATAAAATCCTCACTTGTAACATATAATCTTGTTTGAACAGGATCAAGTTTTGTTCGATTGCTGATGTTAGTAAATTTATAAAATAAAAATTTCAACTATGGAATCGGTGTCATTAGAGACCATTAGGTACTCACTGATCACCCTTTGGAGTAATTTGGCGCCAATTTTGGTTCATTGTATATACACGTAAGAAAACTACGTTACAATAAATGAAAATGTATATACCGGGTGGCTAAGAAGTATCTCACCTCCTTATGTTTTTTTCACAATTTTCGTCATATCGATTTGTTACTAAATGATTTTTGACCGCCAATGGTTGTGTGACATGTGTGTGTCGATAAACATTTTGAATGTCGTATTTATGGACTGTTTTTGCTCATATGTATGCTTGGTTTCACGAATTAAGACAAGTAAGAAAATCTTCCTAAAAATTCAAAAGAGCAGACGGTTTTTAAATTTCTACATTCTACAAAGGGCCTTGATAAGAATGTTTCACTCTCTTGTACAACGTCTCACAATAGCCCATTTTTTTGCAGGTTTTAAATTGCGCCCACTTATGTCCAAACTTGCATTCTACAATAACAAAATAAAAAATATTATTTAAAAAAACTTTTATAAAAAAAAATATCATACTTAAAGCTGTCAATAGTAGTCTCCAGAGAAAAAATATCAGTTCAGATTAAATTACTCCTAAGATTCCTCCCCTCCCTCCGAAAATGTAGGTTTTGATACAAAGATCTACCCGAAAATGTCGTATCATATTTTGACAAAAAAAAAAAAAAAAAAAAAAAAAAAAAAAAAAAAAAAAAAACACGATTGAAAGTCATAGGCTCGCGCAGCCAACAGATCAGAATTCGGCTGTCAATAGTTATTGAATTCATAGATGTAGGATCACAAAAATAGATATAACTCTGTGTAAAATGATCGGAGTGGTGTAAATTAAAATTAAGGAGGAAAACTTGATTGAAGAGTTAAATATATATTTTTAGTGATGTTCATTGCATTAGTGAGCTGCTGTGCACGGTTTTGTCAGCATCCTATAGACTAGTCTTCTGTCAAAATTCTGACACTTTTATATCTATTTATGTTATACTAGCATACGTTTTAACTATACCTAATCAATAGTGTTTATATTTAACTTATTCCCTATAATAATATTTCTTTTTAAATTTTCATTAAAAAGACCCAAACAATAATTTATTTTGTTCATACAACAAATAATCCATTTTTAGGGCCTTTTTAGTTTATAAATTAAAAATATAAATACAAAGAATTTTAGTACAAATTTAATATTATTACTAAAAATGTGTAATCTTTCATCTTTACAAAGATTAAAAATTAAAGGAGTTAATAATCACCAAAGTTTGAAGACGAAAATTAAAAAGGAAGTGAAATTAAAACATAAATTGATTTTATAGAATAAAACTTGAACACGAATTCTCACAAATATTACGTTTATTATTTTTTTTTACGCTTTTTAAGGACAAAGTCGCCATCTTCAGAGATGCAGAAGCTTCAATAACTAAACTATAACAATTAAACGCGATGGCGACTTTGTCCTTGAAAAGTTTGAATAAATAAACGTATAATTTGTGTTCAAGTTTTATTCTATCAAGTATACCATCTCACAAGTCAAGCTCAATATTTATTTATAAATTGATTGGTTTTATACCAATAATAATGGAAGAAATATTTGCACACTTGAAAGATCTTAAAAGCAAGAAAAAGAAGTCTTTGGAATGAATATACAGGATGTTTATTTAAAAACTTTCCATATTTACTACTGAAAATCTATACAATTTACAAAGATCTACGAAATTATTTGACACTTCCTTTTTTGTGTAAAAGTTCATGCGCTAATACTATTTAATTACTTCCTGGATTATTGAACTTAGATCCTATTACAAACTGCCTATGAACACATGCAGTTTTGTTTATTGCATTGTACATAAAAAGGCCTGCACTTTCTACACAAAAATCTGCGACGACTCTGTACTGTAATTAACTGCGATGTAAACACACATTGTTATCAATATTCTGGATACTGCAGATTATACTGACCCAGTCACTATCAAGCCTCGTGTCATTCTACTTATCACTTGTCTGGTGCAATATGGCCTTGCAAAATAATAATATTTACATGCCGAGACGTATTAGAAACGTATGTCTGTGCTTACAATTGATTCAAGGAAGTTTCAGTTTTTGATTCCTCAATTACACGAAATTAGGGAAGATTATTGTGATGAAAAAAAAAAGGAATTTAAGTTTTCATGTAAATGTCAGTTTTGGGGTACTCTGAAACTCAAAAAGTGGTTTTTGGAGGAATGTCTGTCGTTTGTTGCCGGATCAATGCTCTAGAGCCCTAAGGAGAGGCCTGGTTTTAAATAAAATTTGTATTTTTGTCTTATCTTATGCATTTTTCCTATTTTATTGTATACCTCACTACTTCGGTGTAACTGCCACGATTTTTGACAGATTTTCGTCAAGTATAGGGTCTGAAACAAAACATATTTGTTGATTGCCATGTACCCCAAAATGCCTATTCGATAATTATCGCTATAAAGGGAAAATGAATCACGAAAAACTAGATTCAATCAAATTCAAAATTATAAATAATATTACAAAATCTGAGGAATTTGAGAAAAATCGTAAGGAATCGTTAGCATCAGTTTTGTGAAAATGGAATTTTTGTTTTCGTCTTTTAGCAGTATCCACTTCTTTTCCGAATTTTGGGCTAGATTGGTATTTGGTTTTGTGTATGGGTATGTGAGAGAATGTTTGTGTGATTAAACAATTCGGGCTTTTTAATTAAATGAAATTACAATGAAAAAATAAGATCCAACATTGGAAATATCTTATTTATTTTATAGGTATTTTAGTTTATGCATTTAGTATAGTTTCAACAAAGTTATTTTTTGAACGTTATACTAAGCTTTCAACACTAATAATTGGGTATTAACTCTATAGGGTTAAATAGTACTAGTTGATTTTATTTTTCAGTTGGGAGAGATAAACATTGAACATAAGTATTATTCTTTATGTCATCTAAAACGTAACCCAGAAGGTTGAATTTCTCGCTAGTTCTTAATGGAGAGGAGAGTTATCTAAACAAATTATCGACTGCAATTAAAAAAAAGAAAGATAAGTGTTTGGGTAAAACATTTAAATTCTTCTGTCTGTTTATGGTGGTGGTAATAAAGTACTCTGACACTGGTCCTACTTTTAGAAAACCAAATATAAACTGAATAATGTAAGGATCTACATTTTGACATAAGGAAATCATAATGTCAATCACAACCGGGAAGTAAATATAGAAGACTTCACTTCGTCTATGACATTTTTTTATTTATAAACATTCGAGCGTCGAATGTTTAGTTTTGTCTAAATATTACCAAATTATTTCTTCGATTAAAATTGTATTTCATTCACTTCTGGATATTTTAAAAGTTTTTCCCTGAAAATAGATAATTTGTATGGACTGGAATAGAAGGTATCATCTATTTGTATCTTCCAGTGTTAACGAGTGCTTGCTTCCTGGTTGACTAAACTCTGTTCTATATCAATATTCAGCAATCTACCATAACACTAAAACTAATTAGGAGAAACCATAAAGAATGTAATATTAGAAATGTAAATAAAGACATAATTAAAACCGTTCTTTTATCAAAAGAAACTTTACTATATTTTAGGCACATCTACAACTCAGTAAATTTCTCTAATTTTATTAACTTATTTTTATTTAGGATGGGGGGAGGATAAAGTTATATGGTAATTTTACGGAAAGATTTTAAGAAATGAATTAAATGTGGGCAATAAAGATAATACTATTCAATCTGTTTAAAATAAATGAACCAAAAACTTTCTCCCCAATCACAATCTAAATTGGTCGCACGTGTCAGTTTTGGTAGTTGTCAGTAAAAAGTGAAAATAAACCATGAACACCGTTTTAGATTTTGTACAATGTGTGAGTATTTAAATAAGATCTAAACTTACTTCGCTAGTATCTTAAATTCGTCTTATATATTAAAAGTAGAAATCAAATATATATGACGACGTGCAGTGTTCGATTTATTTTTTAGAAATTATTCCTTAACGGTCATTTTTATTACTTGCTCATTAGTTTAGGTAATTAATCTTAACATTTCATCAACATTTAAAGTAAATAGCTCCTTAACTTATTTCTGGGATTCTACTCATAACTCACCAACCAGTTTTTTGAAGATATGATTAACAATACGTTTTGTTTAAGTATTTATGGGCTACATTTTGGCAAAATTTGATCAAAAAGTTAGGGTGGGTCTTGTAAAAAATCGAAAATATGTGTTCCATAACTCATTAATTAAAGTTATGGAAAAAACTGAAAAGAATGTTCCGAGATATGGCCGTAATATGTGCACATACCAAATTTGATTAAAAATGGGTGCACTAGTTTGCACAGAGGGGCTGCAGAGGAGTGCACAGATGAACAGACAGACATCATTCCCAAAACCACATTTTAGGACCCAGAAGACCTCAAAACAGATGTTTCAGCAAGAAACTGGATACCGATTTATTGACTCACCGCATAACTGCCGCTGTCCTATGTATATTTTAATAGTAAAATAAAACTCTATGACGTGTCCTTTCTCTTACAAATAAAATTAACACATGAACCCGTTTATTAAAATGATTCATGAATAATTTCTCTTTCAAAAATGTACAATAATTAGAGAAAAGTTGCTTTGCAAGTACTAATATTAGTTTAGGTTTATACATGTCCTATACCTAACCTAGTCGTGAGGCGGTCAACGCACCTTTTCCTTGCCCGTGAATCCACTGACCTTCCCAACATGATCTAGTCAAAACCTGCCACTGACCTTCTCTCCGCCATATTTGGTGTGGCTGAGTCTCACCATTGTCAGCATTATGTGAAACAGGTGTGACTTTTGACGATATCATGAGAAAAAAAAATACCATTGTAATTCTTATGGCGCATCTGGAATTTTCCAGTAAATTACTTCACAAGGTCTTTGAAATGACGAGCCATGTTAGAGTATTAAATGGTTAGCTAAAGTAATAGCAAAGTATCTCGGAAGATTTGACCCACAGTGCTTAAATGTTTATTTCGTATCTAGCTTTTTAAATTTATCTAAGAGATTTATATATTTAAATAGAACCTGAACTTGCTTAATTTGGGCCAAAACCGCGTCCTCACCGTTAATCGTATTTAATTAAAATTGAGGTTTTAATAAGCTTAAGGTTAGTTTTTGTTTTTTATTTCTGAATCATAATATTTTTACTTACGATTTTGCACCCAGATTTGGATTATTAATCTTTACAGTCTACTAAAATTTGATCGAAATCGGTAGAGCCGATTATGAGAAATTACATTTTTCATTATAACCACATGACCACATGGCATTTTTGGAGAGATGGCGACCTATACGTTTTGTTTGGATACTTAGAAGCGGCACTTAAAGGAAAATATGATCAACATCATTAAAGTTGATTTTTCCTTAAAGATACCATCAAATTTTGAGTTGACGAGAAATTTTTTGAAAAAAAACGGATTCCAAATGAAACCAAAAATACCTCCACATACCAAATTTGATTAAAATTTGTCTACGTGTTTAGGTTGTATAGCACAGCACAAGCGATATCATCACTTATTTAGAACTCAAAATTTATATCTCCGTGAAAAAAATAGACACCAGTGTTTGACCCACCACACAACTTACTCTATATTACGTATATTTGATAAAGTAAAAACAGGAAAATAAATTCTCCCCCTATCTGTCCGTGTGTCAGCATTTAATTTATTATGACGTTTGTCATGAACCTAATTAACCCAAGAAGACAAAATACGTCAATGTTTGTCAATAGACTATTAAGCCAAGTTGTTTGTCAAAGTTGTTTTGCACTAAAACAGATTTAATAACGGGACTGAAACCGCCTTTAAATTATTGATTTTGTAATTAAACGTTAAGTATCTAGCGCCCTCTGGCTGTAGCGCCCAACGCAGACAGATTCAGGTCGAAGACTTGGCAAGAATGTGCGGTATTCAGACGAGATGCGCGCCAGTTTGACACGCCTTCTTTGACACCTATTGTCTGAAACCGCAATCTTGGTTAGAACAATAATGATAGAATGGTTACAGTGTTTGGTACCTTAGTCAAAGTAAGCCCAGAAGGATTGGTCTTTAATAATTAAACTGTCGTGTTTATCTTAATAGGTATTTTATTTTTCTATACGCGGTAACGTATAATTGTCATGAAATATAACGGAATATTTCAGACATTAATGAGTACGTATTATATCGATTCATTTCAGTTTTGCCAACTGTGAAACTGAGGTACAAAATACTCCGATGTAGACACGGTCGGATGTTACTTCGAAATCACTAAGCTGCAAAACCTATTAAAGGTTTCACTCATGTAGCATTTTAAAGATAAACTACACGTAATTACGCTGATGTACATTCTCAAAACCGGCTCTACCGATTTCGTAGTGAAATGTGAATGTTAACTACCCAAACCGGTATGCAAAATTATTACGATTCAGGAATGAGCAAAACATAAATATGAATCTTGACAGCTAATTTAATATTGAAGGTTGATTTTAATCAAATACTATTTACCCTCATTTTACGTTCTAGACAAATGCGAGGTTACTTTGGATCTTATTTAAATATATCAAGATAGTTTTTTTTTTTTGGAAGAAGGTGTCCATTGTTCACTTTACATTTTTTTTATGACAACTACCGAACTGACAGTTTTGGTGATAGTTTTGGTTGGTTTTTATTTGGTTCTAGGGATTGGTTTATTTTCGTTTTTGCCAATTATTCCTTAACTATAACATCATTTTAGTTTCGGTTGTGCACACAGGTTTGGGTCAATTATCTTCATATTTTACAAAAATTCAAACGAAATCTTTGAACGATTGAGCATTTTTGGAGAGATGGCGACCAATACAGTACCCTCAGACCAGGAGTGTGTCTGGTGTAATGGGCGTCTCCTCCCTTCTACTTGTTTCCCTAACCTGACTTGATGGTACAACCCACCCCAAGAAAACTAGGTACACAAATTACTGCTTAGCTACATTTAATTCCCAAAGTTTAAGTACAAGTTAATTCTTGAAAGTTTAATTTTGTAAACTTTTATTCTTATTTACACCGATAAAAGAAACGAAAGTAGGGTAGGCGTTTACACAGAAGTATTTGAGGTATATATATTTTTTATTGGGGTTATACCGCTGAAAGCAAACGCAACAAACGAAGTGTGGGGGCCCCTATTTTCATATCAACCCCAAACACATTCCTACCTTGAGGATACTGTAAGTTTTTTTGGGTCCTTAGAGGGCTTGATCAAAGTCGTTAGAGCCCACTACCTAATTAAATTGAAATTGGTCCACCAGTTTGGCTTGTAGATAACTGGACAGTCAACCGATAAAGAACATTCCCAAAAGTTTTACTCCCTCTTCTTCATGAGTTTTTACTTATTTTTTTTTTAATTATTTTTTTTTCATTTTTTGAAATTTTGTGAAAAAATTAAAAACAAGTTTTTTAACAATTTTCTTTTTTCATTTGAACTCGGAGGGTCTCAAAAAACTTGACACTGGTTTTTGTTCCATCACATAATTTTCTCTATATTGCATTTATGTGAGAAAGTAAACAATATGTATTCTGCATTGTAAACAGATAAATCCATGAGTTTTACGTTTCTATATATTTACTAGTCAACAGTTCCATTTCAATTAAACCATCTATTTCCAAGTTGATGTCATTCATCTGTGTTGCTCTAGTTTCGTTTCACAATAATCTTGTTAATTTACAGCAATATTTCATTCCCTGATGACCAGCCTAGACTCTCTATTTTTATTTATATCATAGAAAAAAGAAACGCCCTATATTTTATTATTTAGCATCAAATGATAAATGGGTCAACGTTTATTGCTTGGCATGTACCAAAGTGAAGATTCCTAGAGTCTTGACAATCAGAGTTACCTCATTATGTATAATAATTTAAATAAATACCCTATTGGAGGCTTCGATCTGAATCTGTTTGTCAGTACAGGTTTCTTTGAATACATATGTGTAAAACTCTGTGGATGCTGTACTATTTTAGTAATACCCGATTTACAGTTGATATAAGTCATTCTTGCAGGTATGTTACTTGTGTAACTTGCACGTGATAAGATATCACCCTATCAGCCAACAACGACTCTCTATTATTTTTAGATTATAGAAAAAAGGATTGCCCTATATTTATCTTATCTTCTTCGCACCAAATGATAAATGGGTCAACGTTTATTACTTGGCATGTACCAAAGTGGAGATTCCCTGAATCTTGACAATAAGGGTTACCTCATTGTTACTTACAATAAAATACCCTTTTGGAGGCTTAGATCTGAATCTGTTTGTGTATAGAGGTTTCTATGAATACATATATGCAAAACTTTGTGGACTCTGTACTATTTTATTAATACTCAACATACATTTTGATGTGTCTATTGACAATCTCGTTCTTGGTATTAATATATATACAAACAACCAGTTGCACAAAATGAGCTCTTACAGGCTAGTGTAGGAAGGAGTGGATTTAATGTTATTACTCCTTCCTGGAATAGAATGGATTTAATGTTATTTATGTATGTGCTCGAATAGGGCCTCGAAAATCCCTCTAAGTTCCTTCTATAAGGCAGTAGAAAACAACGAATATTCCAATTTAACCAGATGATTGAAATTGTATTTGTATTGTTTAACGGAAACACATCTAGTCTATTTTCGAGTATGTTAAAGAAGTAAACACCAAAGAAACAATTTTAGAAGGTTCTCTATTTGTGATCACCTTATTGTTCAACAAATAGAAAAAAAGAACAGTGGCCACAAGCAACATATTTGATTTCTGTATAGATATTTCCTTAGACTCTACAAGCTAAAGCGATACTGAATCTCCGGTGACATTCAGAAAGTTGTGGAAATTTGAGAATATGGATTCAAAGTACTTTGAAGTTGAAATTAGTGGGAGAAGAAGAAGTTAAGATTAAGCAAAACACATCACAATCCTCCATCAGTAAAAATTTTACTAAACCCAATGAAAAGTCCTCGATAAAAATCTAAGTCCTTGGACCACAACTTATTACACATAATTTGGCTCCTGCCGAAAGCAAGAATTTTGATATATTTAAGCGTTTTCTTAAAATTTTCAGCGACAATATATATTTTATAAACAGCGAAAACACTTGTAATCACTTAAACATTTTTAACATTATCATCGACAACATGCATTTTACAGTAACAAATAAAAAAAGTTATTTGGAATTGAAAAAATTATTTGAGGTTTTAAAGTTGTAAGTGTTTTTAATTTAAAAACCGACATTCATTGTCAAGGTAGCTTTGTATTAATCTACGGAGCCCATGCTTCTGACATGGACAAGTGACATGTTCGCGTCAATTATATATATATATATATATATAATGATACATATTTTAGGGGTAAAAAAATCCTTGGCGTGAAACTTTTTCAAAACCCTTTCTTCTTAGTACGCGTCTACAGACCTACCCCAAACCATGTTAAAAAATTCATCGCTCTAGGCTTCTTGGATCCAGAAATATGCTTTAGGGATAAAAACACCCTTAGAGTGGAACATTTTAAAAGCCCTTTCTTAGTACGCGTCTACAGACTTACCCCAAACCAAGTTAAAAAATTCATAGCTCTAGGCTTCTTGGATCCAGAAATATACTTTAGGGATAAAAACACCCTTAGAGTGGATCATTTTTAAAACCCTTTCTTAGTCATAACTCTAGGCTTCTTGGATCCAGAGATATGCTTTAGAGATAAAAAAACACCCATGGAGTGGAACATTTATATATATAGATTATTTATACATATTAGTGAGCAAAAACTATTCACCAAATTACACCGAAGGGTAGGATCAGTGGTCTTTTATGATCTTAGGTGTCAGTGTTTTCATGAGAGAGAATTTCTAGATTGCTAGAATTTCAACGTCATTTTACATTTAATTTGTACATCTCATTTAAAAACATCAAGTTGTTTGTATTGGCAGTTGCTTTACCAATGCTATTTACACAGTAAAAATCTGGGCTACGTATTGTATTTCTCTGTCTGTGTACCCTTGTACTTCGCTCCTATTAAATCTATTCATATATTTGGCGACGATAAAGCTTTTGCGTCACGATGTCCACACACTTGAACTAACAAACCCTTGGTTATGCGGTTCATTGATGGAGGCGTCAGTAATCCACGGCGTCACGAGTTTATCAATTAATTGTGAATGCATTCATTTGGAAACTCAAAACAAGATTATAATAAAACACATGGCACATTATCAGGTCTCTGTAAATAATACGTTGTCCAAGTACGTCAGTCGTGTGGAGTCCACCTCCTCTTGGGGAAATCCAGAATCAACAATCTGGGAACCTTCAGTTTTTTAATCACGTGTGATATACACTACGTTGTATGTAACGTGTAAATTGCCATTCATATTGTGAGTTACTATTAATGAAGATGTTAGAAGTTATAAAGAAAGCGACTTCTAATAGATTATAATGTCTTTTGGAAACCATTCTAGTAAAAGGGAAGCACATAGAGTTTCACCTGTACTTTTAGGGAAACCACAGACAGGATGAATAATTGGAACATTTCTTTTAAGAAGAAAGTCCGAGTTTTTCCTCTTTTCAAAATTCCTCTTTACATTTAACAAATTCCTTCTCAACTTGGCATATGAAAAATCACTGCTGACTCCATCCTACGAGATAGAGGGTACTAAACCGTAAAGTCATGGCTAGATGAGGGTGCCTTCTTAAGTTAACCATTACCGGGACCTTGGCGGCACTAAGAGCCTCATTTAAAGTAAGTACTACTCCCGATGGACGCAAGATGGATCTAAACCTTATTCCATGTAGTCTTGGGTTAAATTACTCTCTTTCATATTTCCTACCAAGTCTCTCTTCACCAACTCTTGTTCTTGTCTGACCTCTCTGGATTTATTTACTATTTGGAACTTCTTTACAAGGGAACAAAAGTTGACGGAAATTGTAGTTGAAACATTAATAGGGAAAGCTAAATGGAGTATATTGAACCGTTTCAACAGTAAGCTTTGAATATAACGACTTTGTGTTTTAAAAACCCTTAAAACGGATGTTAAAATAGTAGACTTCTCTAAATTTGTATATGTAACTAATAAATAATATTAATAAGTAAGATTTTCATTTAAATCGAGCTATAACATGCAGTCTTAATTGTTTCTCTTTGGTAAAGAAAGCAAAGAAAGAAACAAATAACATGTTATGTTTTTCTTTGGTTTTGAACGAAAGAATTTACATATTGAAGTATTAAATCAAACTATAACTAACGTAAGTTCGTTCAAAATAATATCCTCCAAACTATTCCTTCTTCAAAATAAATGTTTTGTTCCTTGTTAAACAGATCCACAGAGGAGAACAAATTAATTTATGTAACAAGGACTTTCGTTGTCACTCATTTGTTTTATTTTGTTCTTTGACTGAAAAATATCTATTGTGGAATTTTCTCGTTGGTCTCAAGGTTGTATAAATTATTAGGCTTAATGTTTAACAAGTTCAACGTGTTTGTTTTGTTCGTCTGAAAGTGAATATGAAAAAAGAACTAGGATATACAACTAGCTTGTCATAAAACTTATATTGATAGGACATATTTTTAATTAATTGTAATTAAATTAATAACTATAACAGACTTAATTGAAAATAGTTCTGATTTATCATCATACAAAAATTTGTTTTTACTATAGAAAATTGTGCGATGGGTCAAAAAACAGGTGTCGAGTTTTCCGTGGAACTATCAGTGTTGATGTCCCCTGAGTCTAAAAAAGTGGGTTTTCGAACCAAATCTGTTTGGCGTCTGTCGTCTGTACAATGTTCTAAGTGTTGTACTGCCCAAACAAGTGGATCGATTTTAATTATAGTTGGTATGTGGGTATATTTTTATCATATCATTTTCTTATATCGCCCAATAACTGATATTTTTTTATGATTTGGCACATTTGGCTAACGTATCATTTTTGAGAAAAAGCCGGTTCGTTAGTTATCGGTAAAAAAATAAAAATAAATAAAATCAGCCGTATACCTTTAAAAAAAAGTATAATGTCTCGAAATTGGTTTTACCGATTTTATTCAAATTTTAGTGGCATATGAAGAGTAATGATTCAGTGTGCAAAGTCTCTCAACAAATACGGTCTAGGAATAACTAAAGAAAAAAAAATTATCCTTGACCACCGATATTAAAAGCTCACTTTCAATTATGTACGATTTTCGCTTGGTTTATGAGCTAGTATAATGGGCTATACTTGTGGAAAGTTCAATAACCAGGTGACTGAAAGTGCCCAAAGACAATTTTCCACACTTTTGCGCAAATAAAATGTTTTTTCCCATTTAAGTGTTTTGTATAAATCTAAGTCGTTTTGTCCATGCTTTTATTTTTTGACTGACAGTTACCGACTGATAATTTTTAACTAATAGTTTTGTTTCTTTAATATTATTTTTTTATATTGGAGAACGTTCGTGCTTTAGCACTGTTTATTATAAAAAATTGTGTTGTTATAATGTCTAAGAAGTTAAAAGAAAACATATTGAGAACAAAATTAACAATGTCACAACAGCCGTAACAGAAGTTACAACATCAAAAACATAAATTGATTGCAACAGACAAGTGCTATTATTTAATTAGAATCGTTAACGAATAGTAAATAATTCTGTTATGTTCCTATTGGGCAGACAGTGTTTTAAACGTTTATATAAGGACAACCACTCTTTGCTCGTAAATGTAGAAACATCATTGAAACGTGGAAATTGTAGTAGTTTAGTTAACTATCATTTACAAACTTCCAACTAGTCTTGCTCAATATATGTTTAATGTTTTCCTTACTATACTAAAATGCACTACAACTTCACTTATGTTATTATGTTACATCATAATTGTAATAATTACAATTTTTGTTATTATGGTAAATGTTTAAAATTTGTGGTTAGTAGAACAAAAATTAAAATTGTTGCCTATTATAAGTTTAAAATTTAAACGAGTGATGAAACGTAAACTTAGGCCCATTGATAAGACAATTTGTAACATATAAGTGGCTTCCTTAATATGATGTATATATGTAAATTTTTAAACACAAACAACCCATTTTAAATATTTAATTTCAAAAGGCTATTTAGAAGAAAACAATCAAATGAAGACTTTTGTACGTTATTACAGCACAAATAAAACACACAAACTATAGTACTATATAAATAATAAACCATTTTTACTTTCTCACTTATATGTAGTATAGTGAATGTAATGTGATGCGTCAAAATTTGTGGTAGAATTTTGGCGGATTGTTCGTAGTCATACGAGTAAAAAAGTTGGTTGTTAGATTATGTTTATCTGTTTGTGCACTATCGTTGTGGCCTAAACGTCGCCTTTAAGGAGTCACACAATCCATCCATCACTCCAAAATTGCCGGCTCGTACGGTGTCTGTAAAAAACCCAATAATACGGCCACGGGACTGTTATAAAATAGTTTTTTCACAAGCAAAGCAAGTTTAAGCGTTATTTAAATCTATAAATATTACGACCATGATTCTTTCACTCTTAGCGAACTGACATTTTTGGTGACAAATAATTTTGCGAATGGGTGAATGAGAAATTTTGTGTAAAGTTTCGCACCATTTATTATTATTAGCTACGAATATAACTATTTAAAATGTGTGGATATTCAAACAAAAATTAAAATGGTAAATTATACGGAATTTGTTTTAAAATATTAGGAATATTGTTTCTCGGAAGGTTTAAAATGCAAACATGTGATATGAAATATAGACTCAGGACGAATTATTAGACAATACAATGGTGGCTCTGTTATTTTTGGGGCAAAACAATTTAAAAAAAAATTATAGACGATTCTGTCACGAAAGATCAATCAAATAGCGACTTTTTTCGGTTATTCCCCAATACTAATGAATCACCCAAATTAGACTACGACATAATAAACCATTTTTAGAAGTGGTTGCCATGTTAAAGGATTTACACACTTTTCAAGGTCGATAATAGTTTCACAAACTCGCTTCGCTCGCAAGCTCGATAATAAATTCTATTGCTATTAAAGAATACGGAAATATTTCTACGATTGAGAATAATCCAAGGACGTTTTGCATCAACAATATAAACCAGATTATAGTAGGCGACGTCGTCAAAGAAACTATTCACATAGCTTAGTTTACGTGCAGTACATTTATATGGAACATTAATAGAGAACCAAGCGATGACTGTAGTTACGTATATCTAGGTGTTTTGAGAAAAAATACAATCTTCCGTGTTTTTACTTTTTCATATACAGTTTAAGTAGAATAGAGAAAATGACTTCAGTTATGGGACTTCAGAGTATCATTTTGCGGATTGGATACCTGGGCATTGCGGAATTCCAAAATTAGACGAAGCAGCAAAGGGTTACAAGTCAGGTGCCAGACACAAAAGGTGTTATGTCATTTGACTTTGTATCGACCGTTAAATTCATTTTGGATAGTCAAAGGGAAGAAGAATAGACAAATATAGAATCTAATAAGTTGAGGGAAGTAAAAGCTACTGCCCATTAATACCTGTCGTCTTTGAGAGGAGGTGGGGATTACCCGTCATTCCATGAGTTTCTAATGGAACACGGGAATCCGCCACAATGTCCATTTTGTCAAGGCGTGTAGTCGATCAAGCATATTCTTATTGACTGTGTTATCTGAGGGATGTGCGTGGGACATTTTTTACCTTACCAAATTTCATTCAGGCAATGTTGGGGAATAATGCTAAGAGGTATTATCAGGAATTATCTTTTTACGTCACCTGAAAATTGTTGATAAATTTTAAAAAAACGTCTATACGATTATTGCACAGCTCTGCAATATTTTGTTTAATGTTTTCTATTTAAATTTTTCCCTCGTAAACTCAATGCAGGAGTCTTTTACCGCCCTGTTATATTTGTTTTTCGTTGTTGTTAACGGTTTTTATCATAGTATATTATTGTTAACTTGTTTCAGGGCCTCTTTACAGCCTTGCAACATGTTATTTTGTTGTTTATTTACAAGTGTTTACTATTTTTATTATTGGCCAGTCCCTTTCTAGTCCTTCCATTTGGATTCAAACTTCCTGGGCTGTCTTCCACCACGGCTCGCGACGCAGCCCGTATATTCTAACCTGAAAAGACCCCCTCTCCTTGGTGCCGGCCGCTTAGCCTATACATTTTTCATCGCCCGTGGTGTTCTACTCCGGTGCAAGTCAAGCATTTCAACACTTTTTCACTTCTTTCACAATAGTTGGGCCATTCTGAGTGTCGTATGATTAATACATTTAAAAAATTTATGATTACAATATACTAAAAAGAAATAATTATAAACTACATTAAATATATTCCTGACAGTACAGTTGTTCAAATTTTATGTTAATTTCCTTGTGATATTTCTATTTACTGTTTTTTTTTAATATGTAGCATTTTATGCTCATTTCGTGTAGGCGATGACAGAAATCGCTTTCGCCTTTAAAAAGAAAGGTCAATTAAAATCAATTTAAATATCTGGTACAATAGTAGGCCTACTACAGTAATATCACTAGTATTGCTGGCTTCCTCTAATTTTGAGGTAATGTTCTAATTTTTTTTAAAGAAAATAATGTTCGTTTTTATCGAGGAATCCAAGTGTGTGCATTATTAGATGAAAATCTGTACAAAATGAGCTAATGTGAGATGTAGTCCTGGTTAGTAAAGAGTTATTTCCGAAAAAAAACAACAAGTTTTCTGAGTTTGAAAATTGGGCTGCTATTTAAAAATGCGCCAGCCAATTTTGTTCTGATAACGAATTTATCCAAAAGTTTATAAAAACGAGTCAATATAGAAAACTGAACTGATTTGCGACATTTACAGCCTTCGCTATCACACACGTACACTTGTATTCGGTGAGTCAAATTACTCCAATGGTGGGCGTTTCATTGGATGACGGCGTTTCCTGAGGGTGATTATAATAGCGAGATATTTGAAATTAAATATTCACTAATAATTTATACTAATTACTTCAGAAACCTTTTCCATAACCTCAAACTATATCATACTAATTAAATTGCACCAGAAACACACTTCTGGTTATCATTTAGATTTCTCATATGTAAGTTAGGGATTGAATTAACTGTTTCCAAATCGAGTCTGGTCCCTTAATTCACTCTATAAGTCGTAATTTCGTATTGTCACTTGTCCTTGTCACATGTTTACTTCTCCCTTGTTATCTGTCACTTATCCTTGCCACATGTTTAGTTCTCCCTTGTTATCTGTCACTTGTCACTTCTCACTTGATTACTTGTAACTTATCACCTGTCACTTGTCTGTTTGTTACTTAAGAATTTCTACCTCAACGATCTTGATTATTATTTTTTCTTTCTAGTTGCTTAAAGCGAAGAACCTCTCTGTCATCAAGGCTTTAATGAAAGGAAGAACATAATATACAATAAAGACCCCCTAAGCAATACTCTAATAGTATCAGGGTCGGAAAAGAACCAGAGATGGTCAAGAGAGACCCGATAAGAAAGATGAAAAAGAGGGATCTATCTTAAGACTACATGAAAAAGGTGTAGATCCACCTATCTAAGCTATCCGT
The DNA here is from genome assembly GCA_963513935.1 of Aphrophora alni. Lineage (NCBI taxonomy): Eukaryota > Metazoa > Arthropoda > Insecta > Hemiptera > Aphrophoridae > Aphrophora > Aphrophora alni. The sequence continues at coordinate 126,381,040 of OY740767.1, forward strand.
CCCTCGGGATTGTGACGCCCAGATGGTATCTTACTGGAATTAATATTTACTAATTAGAAAGTCGGTCAAATGGCATTTCAGTTTACTGTTTGAAAACTCATTACAATTTTATTTTATATTAAAAAATGTGGTTTAATTTTTATTCTACATTTTCAATGTGTAAGTTAACAAACGGGTACTATAAGTAGTTGATTCATACATTTTGAAAAACATGTGTTAACAAATTGTGCCTGCCAATGAAATGGGAGTTAGCTATATACTCTATTTTAAAAAATAGCGTAACATTTTGTCAAAAAATATTTGTTTTTGCTTCTTTTTTATCAATTGTTTTGTCTATTTCACAACACTATAAACAAATTTAATTTAAACATTGTTAGTTATCTCAAATTGTAATGTAACGACATGTTGAAACAAATAATAGAATTTATCCTTTAACAATTATTTTGCATTGACATAAAAAATACGGCAGATTTTTATCATCCAGACAACAAAACCTATCATAGACATATTCAATCCATCAGAGATAGGACAATTATTATAGGTTTAAAAACTTTTTAGGTTAGTTTTCAACCGAATTATATAAGTATTCACATGATCTTGGTTTTAAAAGCAAATATAAGCCAGAAGGTAAGTAACCGAAAAAGATTGAAAAATTGTTTAATGATTCTATGCTTTTCTGAATAGAATAGATTATATAAAATATAAAATGAAAAATATTAAAACGCATAAAATTTTCATTTTTAGTAGCCTATCTAATAACTTAGTTTGGGTTAAATAAAAACATAATTAGGCTATATTAGAAAACATAAATGTTTATTATTATTTTAACATTTTTTTCCTAAACTGAATTTCTCCGGTTTTGGATCTAAATCGAAGTTTCATAAGTATTTTCAATTTTCAACCAGTTTTTGTCTACTCGTGCAACTAAAATGATTGAATGAGGCGAAAATTCATGCATTTCTGAATCTATTGTACACTATAATCACAGTATGCAAGCAAAGTAGGTTAATTATTCTTGTTATCCATTTCTTGTACCAAGTTTACAATTTATCTCCCGGGAAAAGATTAATACTGAAATATGCTGCCATTATGGCGAAGTAAATGAGTATTAATTGCAGTAGTTGGCCTCCATTCCACGGCTGTTTTGTGACAACTTTACACGCTTTTCCCAATCTGTGTTTACACACAACCACTACTAGCGTCTTAACTGTCCATAAAGTCAGAGAAGCCTAAGTTGTTTTATGAAATATCCAAGTACACTCGGGGAAATAATTTGAATCAAACACGATGAAACATAATATGATAATATTCTCAACTATTTGTGATACTATTCCACGCTTCATGTTTATGATATGATTATTTGAGATTAGAAACATTACAAACAATTTTTAACCACAAAAATAATCGTAAGATTTTTTTATAGGCCAATGTTTACAGTAAATTTTGTATGCTGGACATATTTGTCCATACTAGGTCATATTCACTTCCAGTTGAGGTCTTCCCTTGCCTCTTCTCCCCTCTGGCTATCAGACTATTACAAAATATGTGTATCCTTTCTGCTCCCATCCTTTGTACACGTCCTTACCATTTCAGTATGTTCCTTCGTATGCTAATCAGAATAGTTTCCTCAGCTTCCATAATATTTCGTATATCCTCGTTTCTTACCCTTACTGATTTCATAACAGATTTTCTCCAGAAGTACATTTCAGTTGACAATAACTCCTATTTTTGCCTTTGATTCACTCTCCATATTTTTGTATAACAACATATTCGGGATATGGTTTTTAAATAGCTTTTTATAAATTTGATTATGTTTCCATTCCACGAAACAGATCCTACCCGCTTCTATTTTTGTGTTTTTTGTTGTTTAACGAGTTCACTATTTCCCATATTAAGAACGAAAAGCAATATCTGTATTTATAATCCCCCCCGATATTAATTCATATAATTCGTCTTGGTCGTTAGTTAAATATTAGGATTTATTATTATGTATGAGTTCACTATCTGTACTCCTCAGCTAGCTTAACTCACACTAATTGGCAATAATGAAATATTGAGATACATGTAATTGGTTTTTGAGAGATAGCGACCAATATATTCTGTTCGGCTCTTTAGAGGTTTAATTGAGCTAAATTTGATCAAAACTACTGAAGTCGAATTTTAAAAATTCGTAAATGTATCTTTTTTCCTTAAGGCGACTACCCTCAAATTTTGAGTTATATAAATAAATGTCTCGAGATATGGGCAAAATATACTCACATATACGTGTGACTGCTACGTATACAAGACAGACATACATCAGTTCATAAACCATTTGTTGTACTCAGATGACCTTGAAACGATTATATCTGCCAAAAACTTGACATAGATATTTTGACCTTTTCTCGTTTATTTGAGAAAGTACAAATAATCTACATAACTGTTGTCCTATTTGAAGTTTTAAACGTGAAAAAGTCTGCGTACTCTATATACGTTTTATACACCAAGTGTCCCAAAAGCCCCCCTATTATTATTTTTTATTAATGGAAATATACAGATTTGCTTTGGGGAAAGTTTAGATAAGCAAAGGAGGAGTTTTTTAAGTATCGAACTTTTCAACCCTTACCCCCAAAATTGGGTAGTTTGGGGGTAAGTCAAGAATTTTAAATAGCAACCCCTATTGAGTGATACTTCATTTTAAAAGTCATTTAGAAATAAGAATAATGGCGCAAACTAGAGGTCTCTAAGTTCATCCTACCCAACATAGCGACCAATCGAATTGTGAATTTTACGTTAATAATTACACCGGAAATGTTACGAAATGTACAACATGCTTTTGAATCCAGAATCTATTTCTGCCAAGAAGTAAATGGTAGCCATTTCGAGAACTTAATCTGAGCTAAAAAAAACATGGTAAGGCTCTTACCATCATTTTACCAACATAGAGCAGTTTGTAATGTAATAAAAACAACCGGAGTTTGTAGGTTAACATTCACAATTCGATTGGTCGCTATGTTGGATAGGATAAACTTAGAGACCTCTAGTTTACGTCATTATTCTTATTTTTAAAAGACCTTTAAAATGAAAGAGGGGTTGTATTTGAAATTCTTGACTTACCCCCAAAGTACCCCATTTTGGGGGGTAAGGGTTGAACATTTTGATACTTCAAAAAACTCTTCCTTTGGTTTTCTCAACTTTCCTCAAAGCAAATCTGTCTATTTCCATTAATAAAAATAATAATAGGGGGGGGGGACTTTTGGGACACATAGTATAATACAACTATAATAGATCAGACATTTCATATTCCAGGATTGTTATATCAAAACGTCTATTTGACTTATGAGCAGAATGTGACAAAATTACATCGTTTCAGGATTCATCATTTACCCATGCTTCATGGTGGTCTGTCTCCACTTTATTAGAGATGATTAGGTGTTAAAGACTTGCATAATTTAAGTTGTATAACTGTGTCCTAAGGTTTATATGTCTAATTTCAGATTCAGTATTTAAAATTAACAAGAATGGATATAAGATGTAAACAACTGAATAGTCAACAGGTTATTAGAATAAGCTTATCATCTTGTGTATCTTTACATGACCACAGATTTGGTTGTTAATTTATTACAATAGGTTTGTGTAACCTTCTGTCAAGTTCTCTGATTACAAGTTTTTTTTATTGACATGACACGCGATTTAATAATTATAGTGTTTATATTACCGGGAAGCTATATAACAGGTTCGTTAAATAAAAAAATACAATGAATAGTTAAGTCTAATTTTAAAATATATTTAATGATATAATAGTTATGATATGCGCAAATTGGTTTGTAAACAGATCTAGGACTTTCCCTTCAACAAAATTTTTCTAAAGTACATCCTTACAGTGATTATTATAAAACTTATTTGTCGCCAGGTTAGGTTATATTGAATTAAATTTATTGACTCTACTGTTTTTACCTAACCTGACCAACAGTTACGCCAAAAGTGAAAGAGATAAATGTCAGGATTTAAGTTAATGAAGGTTATATAATGTTTAGTGGTGTCAAGTAGCTTTAAACTATTACCCGCGTCAATTCTTAAAATATTCTGAGCTCAAATAATTGATAACGAAGATTTTTGGAGAACAGGGCATGAAATTGTACACAAAACCATTATAGAAAGAGATATATCATAATTTTCAAAATACAGAAAGAAGATTGTGGCATAATAATCACTGGATCAGCAAGGAAGAGTAACAGAGGGAGGCTAAAGAACTATGAATTTAGAAATTAAAAACATTAAAAAAAAAAACCAGATAAAACTAAAAGCTGTGGCAAAAATCTGAGTTTCTATGGAGGTGTGTTGTGGCGGTTGATGCTCCAGAGGGGGAGCGAAGAGGATAGATAATGTAACTTAATTCCTAATGAAACATGACTATTAACGCCAAAAGTGAAATGGCGAGGGTAGATGAGAAGGTTTTAGTTAATGTTGATTTAAATTATTTAAAAAAATAAAAGTTATTTATTAAATAATGAAGGTCCATGATAGGTGAAAATGTTGCGTATTTTTCAATATTCGATTATGTCTACTTCATCTTCAAAAAACGAATCAAGCCAGCTTTATTGAAGAAGGGCTAATTTAAGTTTATAAGTACTTTTATTTGGCTAGGGTCTTAGATAATAACAACATATTTTCGAATTTATCTGGTGATAATGTGTGAAAATAAATTCACTAATGTCTTGTTTCGACCTTAGCAATAGTTGGAATTATTATTATTTTAAAATAATCAAGAAGGACGGACTTGAACCTGAAGTCCGGTTGTTTTTAAGATTTGTACCCCAAATATGTCTTTAAAATTAGATTAGCTTAGGTAAGAATTTTCTTTCTTGTAAAAATTAGTAAATAACACCTTGATTTGTTTTCGTCGACAATCTACATTTGTTTTCTCTTTTAATTCTCGAGTTACGATGATTCAAAGTCGGCATAATGTTATTTAGAAAGCAGGTTATTGTAAAACAATTTTTGCAACACGTCATAAATGCGAGATTAAATGTATAATCTAATGATCCCCCCCCCCCTAATAACTAGTGACTAGCACTCTCGCTTGGTGTGTGATAGGTTGCAATTTCAATCGCTGTAGGGGTTTAAAACGTTTTGGTAACGATTTATTGTGAATTGTGGTAGCAATGGTTAAAATTACGGTGATTGAAACTCGATGTGCTGCCCACGATTACCTTACTGGATAGTCATCTTAGCAAGCCTATTATTAAATGGTTAAAACCCACTAAATACGAATAAAACACAGACATGGAAATAACCATATTTGTAGAAATTTGACAATAATATAATGGCTATACATGGTTAGAAATTCAAATAGTAATGAAACTGTATTAGGCCTAATAGAAGATAAATATAATTATTACGGGATCCAAGAAACGAGTGGTTTTCTTTTGTTTTAAACGTATTACATACATAAAAGTAGACGTGTAGAAAACATTTTTACAATATCCCTCTGGAGCTTTCTGAGATAACTTTTTGATTAACTCTGAATTTTTGTTTTTAAAAATAATAATTAGGTTCTTTTACCAAATAAATATAGTTATCGAAATAAATTTTATTTTTGTTGAAGTTTGAAGATTGTTTACGGATTGATCCAAATCCATGTGAACAATCGTGAGAAAAAATATTTTAGGTTACTTTTTATATTGTTTTGGAATGAGTAGGTTTGTGGAATGTTTTTCCGACCGTTTATTTATTAACAATCATGTCAACAATCGTGCTTTTGTAGAAATCAGTGTAACGAACGATCCTGAGGAATTGCCAACTATTTGACTTTATAATGAAACCAGTTACAAAACAATGGAAACAATAAGGTTAATCGAGCAATGTCATCAATCTCATCTCAAGACGTAGTTGATTTTGGTAAACAAAGACACAACGTGATAATGATACCTGTACTGCGTAGTTATGAAGCCGCAAACCAGATGTATTGTCCTCAACTACCTAATTTAGATTAACCAGCTTTATTGTCCTCAATTGCTAATTTATTTCCTTTGACGGCGTTACTTTATGATTAGCGTAGCTCACGGTACTTTACACAACATACTACAATTAAAGAACGACCAATAAACAAGTTTTATTTTCTCTTTGGCACTTTTTATGACCAGAAAAAACAGAACGCGAACTTAATAGGTAATAATACATATCTCACTTCGTGATTAAACAACAGTAATATTTTCGGTCATGTCTTATTTAAAAAGAAGAGAATAGTTGAAAGATAACAATTATTTTCTGTACTTGTATTTATTTGTTGTTTTCTAATTGCTTAAAGACGGAACCTCTCCATCATTATCACCTTATAAAGAAAATCAAAGGAAAAAAGAACATCAGAAGGAAAGCTAGTTGTCTAATAGTCTCTAATAGCGGCAGGATCGGATGGGAACAAGAGTTTGTCAACCTGATTGGAGAGATGAAAAGTGAAGGATCTAACTCAAAGTTATTACCTGAAAAAAGGTATAGGATCCGGCTACGGTACTTGGGGATTGTCAAGCCCTCAATAAGTCAGCCCCTGAGAGATTCAATATTTGTACTGAAATAATATAAGATTTCTTTAAACTTTCCAATACATTTATAATTTTATATGTATCAATTACAACTGACTTTTTCAATCATACAGTAATTTTTCCTTTAAATAACTTTTTCTGGGTTTATAACCTAGTGGCTAGTTTAATTTTAAGCGATTGTACCTTATTTTTACAACAGGTTTAATCCTCTTTAGTCGGCATGCTACTTCGGGCTCATTCATCATTCGTCTCATCTCATCTCATCTCTGAGGCCTTTGACATTTATTTAACTGTACTGTTCTTATGACCTTTTTGAAGGTATTCATCTTCTAATATGAGTGTAAGTCATCATTTCGTATATACTTATGGAGAATTATCTATTCTTCAAAATAGACCTTATTTTGGAAGGTCTGAATAATACTTATTCAGTTCGTCTTATTAGTGCAACCACCGAGCTGGATGCCGTACGCCCACATATGCATTAGAATATTCCGATATAAAGCGATTTGTTATGTACTGTCAGGTCAGATTGTTTACCAATGATATCTGTTGTAATGGTGGATGTGAAGATTTACGTTAATAACGGTTTATAATGTTATAACGGATAATCCTAAATTTTATGGTCACAAATAGTTTCAAACTAAGATATCGGGGTGAAAACAAGGAAAGAACCTATATACCTAGTGCGATTTGTTGCAAATGATCAGATTTATTACTCACATAATGAAAAAGGTTTATTAACTCTTCTTTGTTTATGTGAGCCTATATATTTGTCAGTATTCGCATAGGGAAGTTGTTGCGAGTAAATGTCTACGGGTATTGTGATGATTTTTCTTGTAAAATTTATTTGATTGGACTTAGTCTCATTCAGGTTAATTTACTAGTGTTTTGTACAGTATAGTCGCTCTTTGAATTGACGGATCTTTATAGTTTACGATAGCTTCTTCGACGTTGTCTCCATCTGTGATGATTATTGCTGTATCATCTGCAAATGTACCCATGCTACTACTGGAAAGTCATTCTTTGAACTTGAACTGTATATTATCATGACCAATTCACCTTGTTAGATTTTTCGTTTCATTTCATTCGTGAGATGAATTTATAGATTGTTTTTTCCATGGTTTCATCATGGCTTTACTCACTGGTGCTAAGGTATTTTCTTCTTTATCTCTTTTTGTATGTCATAGACGTAATGTATAACTACAAACAAGTAGAGGAAACGGGATTGTACTGGTAGTGGAAAGGATGCACTTCATGAATACTAATTCACAATTATTATTAGAACCTTTAGGAAGTCTAATACTGTACTAAGATAGTGATCGCATGTACACTGTGTATGCACAACAAATGTTGCTTTTAATGCTAATTTAATTTGACTATATATTCCGAGAGGCTATTCAGTCGTTGTCGTATAATTTGTAAACCAGTTTGAAAGCAATCATAAATAACATTATAATGTTAAGAATTGTTGTTAGGATCCAGTACGACGTTCTGACCTTGCACTAAACAAAAGTTATAGGTTCAGTACCAACCTTGACAAGGTACACGATCATTCCACCGCCATATTTTTTTATGATCTTGATCATTTTACGATTAATATTTTATTACGTTACTAATTTCCACAATACACTTTTGAGGGCTAACCTATCTGATTTTTATTCGAGTAGAATTATTAAAAAAAAATATATATGTACTAGTTGTTCTGTAAGGAGTAGACTTCACTCTATGATACATTCACCACTACTGGTGGGCCTCGGTGTCGAGTAGTCCCAATTTACCGGACGTGTAAAAAATCCGACTATTGATTATATTGAGTTACTTTGATGCAACATAGAGAGTGAGCCAAAGTCTGGAATATAATTTTTTTCTTCTCAGATTCTAACTGACGTGGGAGGACGCTAGAAAACTCTTTGGAAAGCTCTTGATTATATACACGCTTCAATAAAAAATATACAGTGTGTGTAAAAATTCAAAAAACGTATATTGATATTTCTTCATATTCTTTTTGTCCTCTATAAGACGGATATTTTGCTGAAAAACAAAAACAAAAACATTTTTTAAATTAAGGAAGTGTTCAAAAATATATATTGCATGATTATTAGGCTTGTAATTGACATAGAATATCATGTGACCCCTCTACATGGAAAGCTGTTTACTTTGTCTATCCACAGATTGAGATTCACAATTTTGAAAAAGTAAAGTAATTTCAAAATTAGTATTATTATGGTTTTTTTCTATGATTTAATTTGGATGATCATTAAACTGATAACATAAGGATTGTTAGGTCACTCTCAAATACATTTAACATGCAAGTATTATCAAGTTTTAAAGGAAATCTTAGGGACCAAACAATGTAACTGTTATATAAATAATATTTTGCTTGTTTATTTTGTAACACTATGAAACTTGAAAGGTTCTAAGTCCTTTCCCTTCCATCCTTTTGATGAAAAATGAAAACATCAAAAAAAGTAATCAGACTATATGGTTCCTTTAAAATTATTTGGTCAGGTAAAAACTTTCCGTGATAATAAAAACACTTAAAATTTTATTTTTCATTTGAAGTTTTTTTATGTAAAATGCTCTTTAAGCCTCTTTTAATAGTTTGAACTGTGCGCGTCCATGTAATGGAGCCGTACTGAAACTGTTTTCGTCATTTAAAAGCCTTGTACATTGATTGGTCTTGTTGCGAAAAACATATTTGTAAATTTGATAACGATTGATAGAAAAGTTTGCCCGTTACTGCGTAGCGTACAGGAATAACTTAGAGATGAAATGCCAGAGATCTCACTTCGCTCGCTGAATAATACGTGAAATCGGTCAAACAATCATTACGGATACTTACAATTACTTCAGCTTAAAGTAGTGTTTTCTCGCCTATTGCCTATGATTAGGTAGTACAGTATTGACAATTTAAAATTTATGTTTTTAACTGATAGTTTGTATGTTCATGTATACATTTTTTTCTATTAAATAGCTTTGTACAATATATATATATATATATATATATATATATATATATATATATATATATATATATATATATATACATATATTTTGATAAAAAAAGTGGTAAGAAAGCCGTCAGCCGTTTAGATCATTTTCGTCCTGGTATTTGTGTACTCTTAATAAATTATATTATACGGAAATTTTGTTAAATAATTTTACAATATGCCTATCCACATCTCCTTTCATTTCGAGAGCTTGAAACTTTAGTTCTAGAAAGGACACACAAAATAAAAATTTTATATAACCTCATATATTGTAAAACATTTACATGAAATGGGGGGGAGGTAAAGTTTAACAGAAATGACGTGTTGTGGTATGATTTTTTTTTTATAAACTTGCTATATGAATTAAATGCTGTATAAAATTTTAATATTTAAAACGATATCTGTTTTATTGTATTCATGGTTATTTCATTTGGTCGTGTTAATGTAGTAGCAAGAAAGATAACAGACCTCTGGTGTACAGCATCTTTCAACTAAAACCCTACATGTACAGAGATCAATGCCCGTTGTGGAGAGGTTGTTGTGTTGCGGTTTTTTACTCCTCTCTACACAATGATTTTCACTTCATTCAAAAATCAAATATCAGTGAAGCTGTAAAATTCTGAAGGCTGTGTAATTGAAATATACATCAGGGTAATATAATAAACATAACTACTAATAATAAAGTCTTAATTTTTGTTTCCTGCTTTTGTGGTTTGGGGATTCTGTTTTCCTCATTACATTATGTTTACTAAGCAATTTTCTTATATTTAATTCGTGACAGTTAATTATGGAATTTCTGCGACAGCCCGATTTTAATAAATGAGGTATCAAATTAAACAGTGTTACCTTCAGATTTACCGAAAATTATTCATTTCCCTTTGAAATACTTATTTTGTAATATATTTATTATTTAAATAACATCACTGTTATGGATAAATAACATGTTTTACAACAAAAATAATTTGAAACAGCTGTTATAAATTTTTTAATACTTTTTATTTTATTGGTTTGTTTGAGAATTTATAACAGCTGTTTTAAATTATTTTTTAAACTTATATAATGCTTACTTTATTTGTGGGGATTCTCGTTGTAGTGTGATTGATTCCTTACATTTCGCAAAACTGAACAGTTTATATGGTTAATGTGTGACAATTGGGTTGAATTTTGTATCTCTGTATAGTTAACGACTTTACTGTGTATACTGTCCATAGAGCTTTGTGATTTATTGTTTACATGTTGCAAAAGTTAACGGTTTATATGGCTTATTGTTAATGTGTTAAGATTGCGTGGGAGCTTAGATATTCCAAGTTTGATACGGTAAGGCCGCGTGGAAACCCTCGAACACTTACTGTTAGAAGAAAAAATGCCAATGACACAAATATAAGGATACTGAATAATGAAGTAAGCCAACAGGTGTTGACCTCAAAATTATTTTACAATTGTACGTTCATTTGATATTAACAATACATATTTTGGTGTAGGTAATCTTTCTGGTGAATGTAGATATTGCATTGCTTTGTTGTTTCATTGTGAGATTGTCAAAACGTCACTTAGTTGTTAAAAAAATCTGTGTCAGGGTTCACTCATCCAAACTTACAAAATATAATTATAATTGATAGACCACTTTCACAAAATTATCTGGAAAACTCCAGGAGCTACAACAACTTTGCTTTATTTGGAGTCGACGTTGAAATAACTCTTAGTGTATGCGGTGCCGTATACCACAAAATAACCACCTTAGAACCGCGTCCCGGCGTTCTTCTAGCTTTCGGTCAGGTATACATAATGGATATTAATGCAGTTAACTGTTTTCATTTTTCACTCCCTCAAATATAAATGTAGTATAGAGTACGTTATGCGGTGAGTCAAAAAATCAATGTCACTACTTCCTTGAAATATTTATTTGGAGGTTCACTGAGCTCCGAAAATGGATTGATGTCTGTCTGTCGAACCTAATTTGGCCGAATATGGATAGCTTATATTTTGTTTTGACAAGTTTCAAAATTTGGAGTATCTGCTTTAGGACCAAAGCTTAAATTTCTGATATTCCAATATCGGCTCTAACGTTTTTCATCAAAGTACAACCTCTATGATTTAAAAAAATAAATTATATCTCTGTGGAGCTATTTTATAAAAACGTAATTTCTCAATATTTTCGATGAATTATCAAAATTAACAACCTAAACCTGTATGCCAAATCGGAAGTAAACGAAAAATATGTTTCAGGATTAGTTGGAAAAAAAAACTAAAATCAAAACCTTAACCGGCGTCGTTAATACTTTATTGCAATCAAATATTATTTACTTGTAATACATTTTATGCAATAAGTAATGAAGAGTTGTTGAAACAAGCAGTGTATACTCGTATATGGTCGTGAATTACATTATTCCAGGAATAATAATAGGTAGATTAATCTACCATTTATCTAAATAATTTTTGAGAATTGTTCATAATAGCCGTACATCCATATTATACATTAGGAGAAAGATTTGAATAACAGTGTTTTTATGACGTCTCATTTTAAATAACTATTAGATAAAAATTATTTTTGTAAAGGTACTTTTGATCTAAGTCGTTTTTTCAAGTTGGAGACCACTATATTGGAACAACAGAATAAAAAAACAAACTTTTATTGACAAAGAGTGTGTTTTACATTATTACATGTTGAAAACGATTCTGTCTTACATTCGATCTTTTCTTTCTATTTTAAAACTTTAGAACACTTCGTTATCCTAAAATATGTTTCGTAAAGTAAAAACAGAGAAACAGATAATATTGGTGTGGAATATTTTGAATCGTGTAAAAGACAAAACAAAATTGAAATAAACAAATCAGCAAAAAGCTCAAATTGGTTGTCCATTTTTTATGTCTCACGAACCTAAAACAGTTTTAAATTCCAATCGATTGCCAGATGTGGCAAAATAAAACGAATATATCAACACTGAGAACCTATATATATATATATATATATATATATATATATATATATATATATATATATATATATATATATATATAAGTAAAATATGAATTTGAGAAATTTCCTAAAACGTGACAATATCAGTGAACATTTCATAGTCTCAGATTAGTGAATATGCAAGTTAGCTAAAAAAATAAGTAATTAGTGGAACTCGGATAAATTTTAATTTGTTGTGCCAGGAATGTCGAGGACTTAAAAGTGTGTAATTAATAATAATTGGAGTAATATAATTGATCTAAGAACTGAACAGATTGGTTTCTTATAAACATTATTGTCAGATAATTATAATTATAGGCAGACTGTTACGAACGATGATGAGTTTAAAGAAAATTTACATGTATATGCAGGATAGAAGATGAAAGAAATCAAATAAACTTGTACTAGCTGAAATTTTACAAATTCATTTTTAACAGTGGTTTAAACATTATCTGAAAATAAATGCAATAATAAATTTATGCCAGTAGTTCAGAAAAATATTAAAACACACAAAATATATTAAGTTACACTAGTTTTTGCTAAACTTATTTTTATTCTTAGTCCAGCAGCCAGTTGACAGCCGGGGCATACCCAAGTTCCTTCTTGGATTTGAATCCCATAAGAATGATGTTAAATTTGAGCTGAAGTTACTTCTATAATGATTGATGTCAATAGGTTCTGGTCTGATAATTAAGCAGAATCTACTTGATTGTGGTCCGTTTTGGCTCATCGTAGCAAACAGCTGGCCGGAACTTGGATCGTAGCTATGTTGAGTAGACTAAAGGGAGAAGTGATCCGACGGTCACGCAGCAGTCGTGGTGTGTTCGCGTGTGTATTTATTTATTTAAATGCTTAAAACTAAATTTGAACATGGCTGATTAATTAATTGGGGCTCGGGGTTCTACCTCAGCCCTAATCCCCAAATCAGATATGATAATTCTTAACTTTAAATTAAAGGAGTTTAGAATTAGCAAACGGCCTACTTCGGCTCTTTTAGTGATAGTGTTGTGTGAGTTGATATGTAGTAAATAGTCCTAACTCTGTAATCTAAGTTGGGTACCCTATAGTACATGGGTAGACCTCGAAATGGACATAGATCGATAACAGTATCGCTTTCCAAAATTGTAGTCCCTAAGCTAGGGTTACAAAAACATAGATAGGGCTAGGGTTGTTGTTTGCATAGCTCTGATATTTTGAGAGTTACAAATTGTTAGCATTCGGTGTAATAATAATTGTTTAAAATTTATAATTGTTATTGAATTTAAAGCAGCAAAAAATCTTCTACTTTTATATTTACTTATCCCAAAATCTTTAAAACACTGCCGTTCAGTCTAATTAATTATCCATTACTTTATTGATATTATAACCGACTGACCACCCCATATGCCCTTAAGAAATGTATATTCTTACAAAGTTTTCAATTTTACAGAAATCTGTTTTACATTAAAGCCATGACGTTTATTTTAATAAGGTATGGTTCACTAACTTGCCAATTACTAAACGTCTGATAAGGTAGTTTGCAATTTTGTTATATTGTATAAAGTAAACATATGAAAATTAAAAACAAATGTCAATATTCGAAATTTAATTTATATGAAATTAGTTCCAAAAATATCGGATAAGTTTGACGAAAAAATTTGGTTTGGAGTGGGGGTATGTTCGTGCGGGTAATTAGATGGGAGTGCTCATCTTAAAGAATTCTTTCTTGGTCCTGCCGAACCTTAAAACGTAGGCTTGCTGGACGTATTTTCTTTGGGTGGTGTGTCTGTGTGGTTAGCACAATGAGTTCTTGGCGCCATAATTCTAGCTTTCGTGGCCAGGATTCGCTAATAATACATAGCTCTCCACTTTTGCTCACGATGCTGGGTCAACATCGTTTTTGTTAAACCGCCACGAGGTTTTAAACCTGAATCTCTTACACACATTTACTAGACTATTATATTTTTAAACAGGAGTTTAAAAAATTTGAAACATGTATAATTTCTGTTTTAAATTCAAGTTGTGGAAAACACATTTTTCTTTCAACCATTTAGGTGGTGGAAATCTAAAATGAAACTTTGGAAATGGATGTAGGTTGTTAATAAAAGCTAAGGAATTATATATTTTCTTTGTTGAGAAAATTGTAGTACTAATATTAATTTTTAATATTCATTGCCAAATGTAATATCAAGACAAAAAAAAAAATCAAAATTGTATACCCTTCTTTAGATATTTCATAAGTCCGAAAGTGGCCAGCTGTCGAAAGTTAAGAATCGGGTTAACAAATCGACGTAACAATTCACAAGATGTACTAAAACGACACCTAGAAATTTTGGAAGTCCATAGCTTGTGAAAAACGTTTTCTTAAATATTTGCTGTTAATACCTGTTTGATGGACTCCTTTACTAACCTATGGACCGATGATTAAACGAATAGTTCAGATTTGAGAAGTATAACATATAATTTCCCAGGAACTGTATATGAAATGAATCTTTGGAGGTATATAATATTAACAAAATTGAGAAATGTTAGTAAAACATCCATTTAACTCACGAGAAACTGTTTATAACTTTTAATCTATAAAAATAAACAAAAACATTGCGTTCACTCTAAATTTAGCCGATGGTGTCAAGTAGAGTGACATAAAACATGATAAAATTTAAGCTGGGATAACTGAGATGATATTACAAAACCTTCGGACTGAACAACAGCTAAACTGGCCCACATTAGTTTTACGTCAGCTAAGCGTCAGGGGTTTTGATTTAAACATTTCACAATTTTATAATCTACAAACACATTAGTCATTATCAGAATAACATTAGTGTGTTTAATTTAAATTTGGAGTCTTCACGTTGGCGAACAAGGGTAATTTGTAAATACCCTATAGTACGGTTTATTTGGGGAAATAGAGTACTCTATCACACATATTATCATGTCGAAAAATATTAACAGCGTGAACAAATAAATAAATTGTTTTGGTTGATAACTCCCGACTTGGAATTTGGAGAAAGCTATATGTTTTATTTGGGAGATTGCGGGGGACTTATGGAAACAGAATGCAATCACCAAAATAGATCTGATTTTCACCAAAATAGATTTGATTTTTCGGAATAGGATTGACGACTGCTGTCTGTAACACGTTAGGGTTCCTGAAAGGCCAAATTTATAAATTTAATCCCCGGATTAGACTAATCTAACATAGGGTTCACTAAAGGAAACAAAGTCACCAATATGTGATAACTTTCTGACCAAACACCACTCTAGGCAACCAGCTGTTAATGAGTTAATTGTAATATATTAATATGTATGTTTACATTCTAATGAATTAGTACACTATACACAACTATAACTGTAATGTGGGTAGCCGAAGGATGTAGTCCTATTTGGAGCTCACATATTTAAACATATACAATTATTGCGGACCTTCACATTCTGTAGATTTTCCCGAGAATTACGGGAACGTCATTTTCCGAAAACTTAATAATTTAGAAAATTTCACTAAAGAATTAAACTACACAAATTGGCAGGACTCGGCTACCGTTGTGTTCAGTTCCCGGTCATTCTGCACTTCCCTGACGTCACAGGCTTTCCGTCTCAGCTGATCCCCTGCCATCTCAATACCGTATGGGTGGCCATCTGGGTGGTGATCCCGGTTTATCGTACAACCAAGATTGCACTGCCAACCAAAAACACAACCATAATCCAACCAAACCACGATCCTGTGTGACTGTTTATCGGAATACATTACATGTGGCACATATTATTATTAAATAGCAGTGTCCGTTTTCTAAGAACCGTGAACAAGTGTAACGAGTGTCAAGTTTCATTAAGGTCCGTGGAATCGCATAGCTTTTTCAGTTAGTGGGTAGACATTTCGTCATATGTTATTGATATAACTATTACGACATTTGCAATCATTTGTATGTGTGTGATGTTTCGAATGTGCTCTTAAAATCTCAATTTCAGCATTGAACCCAGTATAATTCTTTAATACAAAGATAACAACTTCTTTCATCTGAAAATAATAAAGCCTAATATAAAATTTTACCATAGATTTGTTAGGATTGCTAGATTTGCTAGGATTGATCTTTAATCATATATAGCAAACATATTATATAGAACAATTAAATTTGCAAAATAGGAGTTTGTAATGTTTTTAAAAAAACACCTTCGGACCTAATTGAAAGTTTTTAATGAAATTGGTGCACAATATTTTTTTATGAGCTTTTTACGTAAATGTTGCGCGTGTCGGTCTCATTCAGACTCATAATAGAGCTCATAATTAACATTTTGGCACTGATTTAAGTAAATTCTATCAACCAGACCTGAAATATAAATATTAAAATAAAAACTCTCTGTATTTTATAAATTTAATTATTATAAGCAATATAAACCGGACATTTTCTACACGGCGGAATGAAACTGTATCTTAACCCTCTGAAACTTGAAATTAAAATTAAATTATTTTTTCTTAACTGAGCTAAAATTAGAATATAAATTAACTCTTTTAGTCCTACAATTGACTCATTTTATGAGTGGCTTAAGAGTTCGGAGGGTCCATAAGAGCCTATGTTAAATTTGTCATATTGATGACCCATTTTCTCAAAAACTACTAAAGCAATCTGGTTGAAATTTTTGTTGTTGGTTTTATTACTTATTCTTAGAACTTTAACACAGGGATTTTTTCCCTTTTTATGATTTTTTTATAATATGTTATATTTAAAACGCAATAAAAATCTCACATTTTTAACTGTAAAAAGATTTTTAATTCATAAAACTGAAAAATCCTGTGTTAAAGTTTACATCCAAACTAGAATATTACATGGTAAAAATTTTGTACCTGTATCTTTTGTAGTTTCTGAGAAAACGGGCCATTTATACAAAAAAAACGAAGTTTTCAGAAAAACGCAAAAAAAGATTTATTATTTTATCACTGACGTGATTCAATGCAGAAAAGCTGGTCTGGATCCTCAACTTTAAGAAAAGCTTCTTCTAACTTCCTCTTGGTACTTTCACGATGTTGTCTAGCTTTTTTCGCAAGTTTTGAAAGCATTCGCTCACTTTTCCGTGTGCGTATTTTGTTCAGTTCACTCATCACTGTGGCTGTGCCTTTACTTACAGTCATTCCAAGCTTCTTCATAACAAGGCATCTTGTGACATTCCCTTTATTAAAACTCAAGATGGTATCATACACACCAAATTCCATGGTTTGTAGGCCTACAAATACTGTTTTTGGCAATCGTAACCAAATAAAGGCATTTAGTCACTCATTGGGATTCTGTGACTTCCCATGCGGACACTTTTTTAGCAGAGTAGGATTTGCTAAATCTTGAAAAATTGGCTTTATTGTACTCATAATAACTTCAGGTATATGTAAATGTTATGCTTACTTCCAATTATTACTGATTTGAAGGCACTAGAATCGCCATCGCCCAAGTAATATTTATACTTTACGCCATAGTCAGCCTCAGACCTTTGGTGGAACACATGACACTGCTTCACAAAAAGTGAAATAACTTTTGTTCCACATGACAAATATTAATGGGAGTGGTCTTAAATTAATTCTATGAAACAGAGGAATACTAAAATTCAATAAACAAAAATTCGAATTAAAAAAAAACCCTCCGAACCCCCACAATATAACCCCCCAATATATTGTATGAATTTATTATACTGTTGTTATTTAATGTTTTATTTTTAAGATTCTCTTGGTAACACCACACTATTATGATTGACCTTGACGTATTTTGTTTCAAAATATCACGTGTTCAAATAGATATTGTTAATCTTTGTTTACCTTTTAAATTTCTAATATAATACGAACATAATATATCGTAGCATAATACGCATAATTCGTTGATATAATGAATCACGTGTTATGCCTTTCATTATGATAACGCTTCAACTTGATCTCAAATTAACTGTTTTTAGTGTTGTAATCATACGATAGTTACAATATGCAATATAATCAGAAGACTGGGTCGTCGTGACCTTTAACTGCACCAGACTATCCTTGCATATTTAACAGTTTAGAAAGCTTTCCGATTGTTTTTAAATCATGGAATATTTTAGTCTTAATTTCATACCCAGAATGAATACTTTTTTAAAATTAAATGGTATCAAGATATTTCACACGCTTTCTACAAGACTGAATTGAATATAAAGCGATTAAGATTCATTTTGTATGAACCGTAATTCCCGACAGGTTGAATACATTTATTTCAATCAATAACCTTTATAGATATCGAATGTATTTGATAAATCTATTATAGTTCATATTTTATTTTTAAATGTAAAAGCGAGAGTGCTCATTCAAACGCAATTAAATAGGTCGTAGGCTATCCCACATAATGAACTAAAGGTTGATGTCACTAGTTCAAGAGATTTCTAGTAAATGTATTGTTTTTACATTTAAGTGTGGTAGAAAAGAAGGAAATTCAGCTTATTAAGAGTGTTGATAATCTAAAAAGAAAATAATAATAATAACAAATAATGCTTTATTAAATTTGATTATAATTAACATTATTAATTTTATCGTAAATTAGTCTTCTTTGACTGTTTGCTAGATTGGCTAGATGTTGCAAATATATATAAATGAAATATAAAAAACTAAATTAAACAAATATATATATATTCTTCTCAAGTACATTTTCACTTTAAACCAGATTAACGTAACAAATTTTAAAGCATAATAGTTAATATTTTGCCATTTAAACAACCACACACATTCACCAACGCACACATTGATATAAAAACTTTATTTTTACTTCAAATACGATACCTACAACCATACTCACATCCATGCACACACTCTAAATATTATAAAATAAATAAATAAGGAAATAAGTTAACTAGCCTACGTTAGTCAACTTCATTTATTAAATGTAGTTTATATTGTTATGATAGACGAACGTACTTGGCAAGACGCACCCAACCCCTCCCATTTATATATTAAATAAATTCTTTTCTAGATAATACGTTGACAAAAACCCGTTTTCGTATTTCCCTCAATATAGGATATTGTGCCACTGGAAAACACAATTATTATAATCTACTCCCTGGACCCACGGCCTAAAATTAAGATGTAATCGTTCTGCCTTGCATTTTAAAACTGTTTTTATTGTTGATACATCCTGATAATTTTGAAAATACGTTCCCTTACCCAAGTTTAAATTTAACGTCCTATAGATATTATGATAACGACCGTTCATTGCCGTTAAAAACAAAATACACAACTGTTATGCAGCATATTTATTTTGCTTTTTTTTTGTGTAACCCTTATTTGCTAACCTTAACCTTAACCTTAAGTATATCGCATTATTTTTAGAAAATGAACTATTGCACGCTCATATAGGTCCTAGATAGAATGAAACTACTTACTGAAAAACTGTTTCAAACTACAAATAATTTGAAATTTTGCAAACATTTTAAAATCTTGTTCGACGAATAGCAAAACTTAATTTTCAACTTAAATGTGACTAAAATATAACAAAAATTCTGATTGTTAGAGCTGTAATTGTCCTAATTATTGTTGTTTAAGGCAAATAACTTCTTAGTACATCACCTTATAAAAACCCCCTAGCCCTCGAATATTCTAATAGCTTTATAGTTGGAAAAGTATAAAACTTCGTTAAGATACAAAACCTGATACGAGTTATGAGAGAGAGAGAGAGAGAGAGAGAGAGAGAGAGAGAGAGAGAGAGAGAGAGAGAGAGAGAGAGAGAGAGAGAGAGATCCAGTAGAATACCTCGAGATTAGTATTAACACGTTCGGACATCATTGAATTCAGTTTTAAAAGTTGCACAAAAATTTGTTTGTAAAATCAAGCCTACAAGCTAAATTTGAGTAAAATAAAACTAAACTCTGCGACCTCCAGAACTTTACTAACAAAAATATATATTGAAAAAAAATTGGTGCTAAGATTACTCCAACATGTGAACATTTCACGACCTCAGGTGATTGTGATTCTAATAATTACAAATTAGTTAAAAAGTGTAATTAGGAAAAATGAGTTGTAACACTATACTGAAATTGAGTAAAATGCATCTCACAAGATTAAAAACATCTTCGTGTCTGTTTATATTGTCATTCATGTTGATTTGATTGACTTTTTATAAAAATATAAAAGCTTTCACATTTTATTTATACTATCGACCTTGGCACTATATTAAACCTTTTTAGCAAGTATTTATATGGCAGTCCCTAGGTACTCTAGCTGGCTACACATGTCTTCGTTTAGACTTGGTTAGATCCCTCTCTTTCAGTTTTCCTATCAGGTCTCTATTGACTAACTCTTGTTATCTTTCAATCTTCACATTATTATAGTATTCAACGGTTAGCATTATTAAACTATTTTGTGCTATTTTTTAAATTGAGGAAATGATGCCCAAGATCATTACACCTTTAAAATTAAATAAAAATAAATATATTTTTTTGTTTACAGTTGAAATATTCTAACTATTTTAAATAAATTACATTGTGTTGTTATTGGTAGAAATTTATTTCGAAGTTTTTAAAAATATTTCGAATATAAAAAATTGTCTGCATTCAATCAATACAAATATAAAAGAGAGAGAAATAGTTAAGCTACTGTGCTTTAAAATAATATCGTTATCAAAACCTAATCTGTTGTTTGTAATTACACATAAATATTTTACTGGTGTATTTATACATATTTCTTTTAAAGAATGTACGACCATTCACAAATAAAATCAATTTACTCAGTTCTTTATTAACCGTTAAAATATAGAAAAAAGTTATTGCCAGACAGTTAACTGTTGTATTTTTCTCCCTGATAAATAGAGATTATATGTTATTATTAGTGGTCAAATTTTAATCAAGAACGAGTTGCTTGTTAATCCCAGGTTTATTACTATAAATTCAGATTAAATTAGTTTTAGTTGATTAATTTAAAGAACACTATCTATTGACTCGAAGAGTTTATCGTCCTAATTACTCATAATTTTAGGTTTATTCCTAATAATTTTAATTTATTAGTTTAACCCCGAGACAGGTCTCCTACAAAGGTTCAAAACAACAAATAATGTTATGCCATTTTTACCATGGTTGGGAAAATATAAAGTTGTTTGTGATTATTTTCGTAATCAAAACAACCTAGAAAATATATTAAGTATACTTTAAAGATGTTGTAATTCGTTTCATGTATATCTGCGTTAATCTTCCTTTGTTAATTGTTTGAGTTTGTGTGTTTGTTAGTTTGTTTTCTTTTTACAAGTTTGATTTTATCGTTCATAAAAGCAATCTAATCAATATGTCGTTTCATTGTTCTAGGTATGAAGCAGCTATTACCAAACTGTAGTCTCCTTGGCGTACTGTAAGTAAGCGCCTTTTTAACCTACAATTTAATTAAAGCTCTGCAAATCTATCTATCTCTATATCTGTGTATAAAAATGGATGTATGAGTACGTGTTACACCATAACTCTGGAACGTCTGGAGCAATTACAATCAAACTTTCTACACATATTAATGTGTAAACCTGGAAAAAAATACTGTGGGATAAGACACCCCTAGACACCCTAGGCGTGGGGTGGGACATATAAAAATATTTGAAAACGGCCGATATTAGTATCGAATCCATAGTTTTCGGGGGTCGCTGAGATGATTGGTTGCAGACCCGATGACATTTAAGCCCAAGTTTAGTTACTTCCATTTTACGCTGTAGATAGAATTCTCTTTTTATCTGACTAATAAAAGATTGGGATTAATAAATACCTCGGGAAACGTCGATTATTCAGCTGGATATAGATGTCTAGATGGTGTATTAAATATTTAGAGTTTAATACAGTTCAAGTGTAATTCTTTTTTTAGAACATTAATCAGGGACACTTCCAAGTATGGCTAATAATATGATAGTACTAATTATTGACGGCAGTAGTAGTGTTGCTTCTTTAAATTTAAGTACTGAAACGTCACTCTCATCTTTAAATATAAATATCTCCAAACATTAATCTAAGCTGTTTTTACTTTATACTCTGATTAATACTCTTAAAATCATTGTAAGTATAACTTCTCTTTTTAATTGTTTGAAAAATTTATAAAATTTGCTTTAAGTACAATGTTTGTGCACATACTCCTAAGTTTCCTCAAGTTGATTTATTAATTTGACTTGATAACAAAACCCAAGAGATGTGTGAAAAGGTGAGTGAAGGTTAAGGATGAAAGTTACACATAAATTTGTTAGCTTTTGAGGGTTATTTAAGTTTATTAAAAGGCTCCTTATAATTTTCTGATTATTTTCCAATATGATAATTTTTATTTTTTTGTTTTTCAATGAATGTAATATTTACCGCGTTAGTAAACAAATTAATGTTATAAATCAGTATTGAGCTTGACTTGTGAGATGGTATACTTGATAGAACTCGGTTATATTTAAGTTATTGTAGCTAATGCATCACTGAAGTTGGTGACTTTGTTGTTCAAACGAGTTAGAATATATAAACGTACTACTTTTGAAAATTTGTGTTCAAGTTTTATCTATCAAGTAAACGTTTAATTTGGCGACCCAGAATTGTAATTTTTTAATTCATGATCACTTTCGAGATTATTGTGATCCTTATTACAGATAATACTGCGGTAGATTGAGATAAGGATTTTTTTTTTATTGTAAACATAAATAGTTTTCTTAGTTCTCTATAAATTCTGAACTCACTGATTTACAAGTTTTTGGGTAGTTTAATCGACGGAGGCTTATAACAGTAGCCTAATCTTGCTCATGTCTTTGATAGTACAATCATAGTCAAGGTTGAAGGTGTTGTTTATAAATCCAGAGTTAAAAAGTGGAAAGTTTAACTGAACAGAAGATTAGCTTACCACATCACTAATACCTTATGCAACCTATGTAATAAAAATCCTTGCTAAAAGTTGTTGTTACTACATTATATAGAAATCTATCTTTCGTAACCATGTTGTATATTGTATTTGTGGTTTTTCATGGATGTTTGTAATTGAGATATTAACCTTAATTGGAGAACTTTTTGTCCTACAAAGAAGGTGGAATTAGTATTGTGATTTATTAGGAGGTACAAATTGGACATCAATGAAAAAGGACACTGAATATTAAATATAGTACATAAAGTTCTAGAGGATATGGATGTGATATTGTAGGTAATTATTTAAAAAGGCAGTTACAGGTATTTTTGGCTACTTTGTTTTTAAATCATGTTCTACATACCTTATTTCTTAATAATAAAATAAGTTTTCAACGCGGAGCTAACTTTTTCACCGAAAAATCACAATTTCAAAACGTGTGGCTTATATATATATATATATATATATATATATATATATAGAGAGAGAGAGAGAGAGAGAGAGAGAGAGAGAGAGAGAGAGAGAGAGAGAGAGAGAGAGAGAGAGAGAGAGAGAGAGAGAGAGACCTGGACAAACCTGCTCTTAGTAATGATGTAATGTGCATGTATAAAACTCATACGCTATTCCAATTCCTATGAACGTAAAACATTGTCATTACGCTCTAACCCATAAATGAGTTGATTTCGCAGTTTTAAAATTGTGATTTTTCAGTGATTAAGTTAACTCCGCGTTAGCAACACTTATTTTATTATTAAGAAATAATTTATGTAGATCATGATTTAAAAAAAGTCGCCGAAAATACCTGTAACTGCCTTTGTAAATAATTACCATCTTGTTATATAACGGTAAAACAAAGAACATGAAAACCTAAAACATAAAAGTCTAGGTGACGATGGCCGAGAGGTGGCTTTTCGCCTTTAAACAAGAATGAAATATAATCTACCGTTTATTGTAAACTTTTAGGAGCTTTTATTTTATGCAATTTCTCTCTACACGACAGAAATACTGCAGTCTGTAGAAATAATGATTGTCATTTATTATCATTTTATATAAATAGGTAAACTTAACCGAATACTTAGCTGGTATTATAGTATCATATATAAGCTATCGAATTCGATCCCCTTTTACTATTCACCGATTTGTGTATAACCGAATTCAATAAACGGTTGAATTTTTGATCGAGCGTTCAAATTTGGAACATTCCTAATTGTCCAATCCCAACAGATAAACATTTTTCTGACACCATAATCACTAAACAAAAACAAAATAGTTCCGATATTTTGTACATTTTCTACTTTCTGGCCAACAACGATACAGTTAAGGCGCAGTTTGAATCGCACTTTGATATTTATTGATATGTTTGTTATTTTTGTACCATAACATTCCTCAATGAGGTCTCAATGTCGAGATATTTCGCCAAGATCTTTAGAACCACCACAAAAGCCTAACTATGGCTTCGTAAAGTATCAGTTTACGCCGAACAAGGATGTACGTTTTGCTAAATGCGACGTTCCGCTGCTTTTATCTTAAGTTTAAGATCTAAAAACTTGCCTTCTTTACTTGCCCATTGATTGTTTGGTATTTCAAAACGTATTAAGATTTCATTTGCGATCGTAACGCTTAGGTTCTGTTCAGTCCACCGATCTTGAAAGAACAGTATCACCATGATATTTTCAGTTATCGCAAAAAGTATATCTTTACTGGTTGGTTCCAGGACACTAACTTGTGGTAACATTTGATTATGTCAAGTTTAGAATGACTTACTAGTAACTTTTACGAATAAACCTTCGTAAGTCTTTAAAAAATGACATAAACATTATGTTGTGACAATGTATTTTGTTGTCTCACTTAATAAGATGAGAATGTCCGGCGATGATAAAAATCTCTGCCCGAAGGTTTTCTTGAAAGTATATTTTGTAGTTCTCAAAAGATAAAAGTGAATTTCAAATGGCTATAAATGTCGGTTCATTTTATTTAATCACCTTGAGATTGTTTTGTAATAACACCTACAAATAAACTGTGCAAAACATTGCACACACTTTTACATTGCTCACAGACCCATTTACAATTGAACCACTAACCGAACAAAACTATTCGTTGGCAAAAATGTCAGTTTGTTAGTTGTCAGTAAACAATTAAAATTTATCTATGGTCGCCATATCAGATTTTGTAGATTTTAAAGAATATTTATATATTTAAATAACCCTCTAAATTTGCTTCACATGTGTCATAGACTGATCTTAAATATACACCATTAAGATATATATATATATATATATATATATATATATATTACATAAGATTACATTACATATAAAATGAAAATCAAGTTTAAATGCCAAAGTTCGTTTTCCTTTAGTGGAAATTATTCCTTGACGGTATTTTATTTTATTATTATTTACAATCATGCACAGTGGTTTGGATCACTAACCTTCATATTTTACCAACAGTAACATATTGTAACATCTCCATTTGTACGATTTTTTTGGTTTTTATCGTTAATTCATCAACCGGCATTTTTGGAGTGATGGTGAACAATACTTTTGTTTGGGTGTTTAGGGGCTACAATTGACCAAAACTTGATTAAAACCGAGTGAGCTGATTTTGAAAAAATAGTAATATTGTGTTTTTGTTTTAGGCGAGGTACTTTCAAATTTTGAGTTATTGAAAAATATTAACAAAACTATGGGTAAAATTCCCACATATCAAATTTGATTAAATTCAGTCCACTCGTTTTTGCTGTGAAGCACTGTGCGGGCAACAAGGGCAGACGCCATACAGATATCATTTCAAAAATCAATTTGTTTGTAATCAGATACTTCAAAATGTTTATTTCCGCAAAAAATTGACATCGGTTTTTTGACCCATCACATAACTTTCTCTCTTCTAAGTATGTATGACAAAGCACAAGGATGTTGAATTTTTTCCCAATGTGTCCTAGTTGAGACTTCATAAGTTCATATAATGAATTTTTGATTCATGACTGTGTGTCATTCGACAATTTATCTATAGCTCAAACTGATGAAAAGATTTTGATGAAATTAGTTAAGTTGGTATATTATTTTTAACATCTCCAAGTATTTTTTTTCGTTTGCTCAAACTGATGAAAAGATTTTGATGAAATTAGTTAAGTTGATATATTATTTTTAACATCTCCAAGTTTTTTTTTCGTTTGCTCAAACTGATGAAAAGATTTTGATGAAATTAGTTAAGTTTGTATATTTTTTTAACATCTCCAAGTTTTTTTCTTCCGTTTGATAGTTAAAAATATAAGACCAAAATACTAAGTTTTAATTTTATAAAAAGCGGCACTATCCATTTAATTTTCAAATTCTCTCTTTTTTTTTAGGTAGTCTAAAAATAACCTATGAGGTCGATTTTAAAATTTTGACTTCGTAATATTTAAAAAATAATAAACATTTAATGGTGAATTTAAATGAAAATTGTACGTTCTTCATCGTTTTACAGTTATAGCCTAGAGGGTTAAAATGTAGTTCTATGAAAGTTCAATATAATATAAATAATAACATTTAAAAATTGTTCATCCTCGTCCCCATTAAAAATGATTACCAATAATTTCACCTTTTCCTTATTATGTACAGATTTTAATTATATTCAACGTTTTTGGAGCGCTATTTACGAATTCTAGTTATTTTTTATTTAAGCCAAAATTAAAGCTTTAAAATTGCGACGTTAATGCAACTTTTTTGAATGTATTTTCAATATACATTCAATGAAACTCAGTTTTCCAGTGTATTTTGACACGTTAAATACGAATTATCCGTTTTGTCCACATTTTGGAACGTTAGAGATGTTACTATTATTTGTAAAATTAATATTTAAATCTTTTTTAAACAAATCTTTTCATAGTGATTACACCGTCGTCAAAATTTACTTTAAAATATTCTTTTCACCGTAACATTTTGACTACTAACAAAAACGAAACTTTGTTTTTTATATTTTGCTTTGTAAGTGTCATATTTGTGTTGTAAGGTGAGAGACCTTTAGTCATGTTATCTTGTTATGCTAAATATTTATGTAAACAACTCATATCTTGGTTGTGTGAAGTGTTTAAAGACAACTAGGGTTTTTTGAGTTATTGTGGTAATAATTACTTTCTTACATAATATGTAGTTGGAGAAAGTATAAACCCAATTTTGAGTTTGTTAGTAACAACTATATTTAATTAACATAGTGGCTGTTACAAAATGTTAACTGTGGAGTCGGAGAAGCTATAATTGTTTTATTCATATAAAGTATTTTTGGTACTGGGGATATAACCGTAAAAGTTAAATTAAGTATGTTTCGCTTTCCAAAGTTTCTAGACAATAACCAACTTGATTACTTCTCAGAACAAATCCATGTAAACGTACGACACGACGCCGACGTCCGGACGTCTAAATTGAATGTCTCTATAGCCTAAACGGTTAAACCGATTGTTATACGGTTTTCGCGCATTCTTTCTTCTTTGGTCACTGATGACAATAGTTATTTGTGCAACTAGTGAGCAAAGTGGCACTTTTTTAAACGAGAGGAAAATGTTGACGCACGAGGCTTGCCGAGTGCGTCAATTTTACCGAGTTTAAAAAAGACACTTTGCTCACGAATTGCACACTATAATTTGTCTACAGTTGTTATTTTGTGACAAATAAAAAACACTGAGTAGAAGTTCTCACGTCAAAACTGAGGTTATTTATGAATATTACAAATAACTTAGGTGTATTGTTATTTGGAAACGGGATTGCCAACTTCAAAACTCGGCAAACGAAAAATACTATCCGTGTACATACACTGTCAATCATCTTCATGAATAATTACTTCCTTTTTCAACTTTAAAACGTTGTTTTGTTGTTTATTTAAGTTATTTTACATGTAAGAATTAATCACTCCTACATACGGGACATTTCCTGTATATTATAAATCAATTCAAATAAACTTAACCTAAATTTCGTTTTGTTCGGTTGCGGGCAAAGTAGTGTGCAAAGTAGTGGGCAAAGTGAAACTGTTGAGAAATCAGCTATTTTGCAAACTAATTTAAATGAAAAATATGCCACTTTGTCAACAACTGTAGACAATGTTTATTTTTTGATTCAAAAACAAGTTTCATTGGTTTGTTCTACAACCTACTGAACACGTTTTCGTAGATATTCTGTTTCTTGTGGATTTTGTGCTAAAAATAGGGTAAGCAATTTAGAGTGTACAAATTGCTTCTTTTTTTACAATGAAATCTTTTCTACAAAATGTGTGAAAAGTCAAAGATGAATGAACGTATTTGAAATAACACTGAATTTTCAGAGAACCAAACGTCTACTTTTGAACTTTATCTTAATATCCATCCATTATGTTCAATACTCTATTTATATTTTATGTTAAAATTTAAATTATAACCTGTATTATTCCTTACCAAATCAATATAAAATTTAAACAAAAATAT
This sequence comes from Aphrophora alni, assembly GCA_963513935.1. Taxonomy (NCBI): domain Eukaryota; kingdom Metazoa; phylum Arthropoda; class Insecta; order Hemiptera; family Aphrophoridae; genus Aphrophora; species Aphrophora alni. The sequence continues at coordinate 126,409,748 of OY740767.1, forward strand.
AAGATTAAAATTTTATCGATTTTTGTTTAAAAGAGGGAGTTTTCAGTCCTAATCCAGAAATAAAAAATTAAATTTAAAATTTAAAACCTAAATCATGAGACAAAATAAAATTATTGAAAAAGTTGTAATAGTTATTTAATAATAAAAATATCATGTTTCTTTCTAGAAGGCCGATGGGCATTTCTAAAATATTCAAAAAAATTTTTTTTTTTATAACCTTATACAAATCCACACGTGTTATGTTTCCACTAACGTCATTTATTTTCAAAATATGTTTTTTTTTTCCTTTTCAGAATTGCTTATGACGAGAAAGTCAAATAACGTAACAACAATAATTTTAACTTGACTTTAGGAATCTAATAGAAATATTTTAACTACCTACATAAAAACAGGAAGTCAATTAAATGGGATTGACGTGAATTAAAACAATAGAAACAGTTTTATTGAGTTACGATTAAAAACCATTCGTCGGTTTGAATAAATATGGAAAATTATGTTTACAAAACAGCTGAGCATCACACCACTCTGTGACGTACCATATAAGCACATACGTGTTTTGTTTACATACTTTATTAAACTCTTTCGTAACTAAATATTCATTGCATCCGTGCGTGCGATAAATTACTGAATAAATAACTGTATATTTTTATGACTTTTAATCTACGTAAATCAAATCAATTACACTCTTACTTATCAATTATAATTTTATGTGAAATTGGAACGGACAATTTTTATGAGGTTAAAATGTATAAAGAACTTCGGTTATACTTCTAGAAAAATACATTGAATTGAGAAATTGATTGAGTAATTTTAGAGTAATTCATCAATTTAAAAAACTTGACAGGTAATACGTTGACACGATTGACCTTGAAATTCTTATTTATATTCGTTCATTTGCCGACCTCGACCTATCCTATACAGGTCGCAAGTTGTACTAAAAGAAATATTACAACCTATCCTTCCTGTTATTAACAAAAATATCCAATAAATGTTCGGTTACAATTTTTTTTTCTTATTTGAGAGATAAAGACAGTTTCATTCTGAAGTGCTTGAAATGTCAGAAACACATTGTTTAAAACAATTATTTCTATTAAGATTGGGATCAATACAAGCAACATTTTTTCCCGAAAAGCATTGATTTATATATAAACATCCAAATGTTTGTTGATAATTGTCGATTATAAACGTTTTTATTTAGACATATGCTAGAGCTCATAGCAAACATTTTGTCATCAGTTTCATTAAAATCCGCCCATTAGAACAAGGGGTTTTTCAAATTTAATTGTATTAACCATATGTTCTGGACATTTCCTACACTACTGATTGAAATTGTATACTTCAAAAACAACAAACAAAACAAACTAACAATAAATAAATTAGAACTCTTGGACCGAGCACTTTATATTATAATTATATTCCGCTCATAAATAAAAACTGTTTTAAAAGTCACAATTTTGAAATTATATATATATTTTTTGTAGTCAAATTCATCAAAATAGTAAACTAAGTGCTAAATTTGACAAAAATTTCGATTACTGATTTGTTTTCCTTCTTCTGATTTTGAGGTTATGTTCTTAAGAATTTCTTTTATTACCGTTTTATTTTCTTTTCTTTTAATTGTAGAAAACGCGTATGGATAACATTGGATACAGATTTTAAAGCTGCATAAAATAATTGATAGGAGAATAATGTACGATTTTCGGTTAAAAATATTTTTTTCAAAATCAGCCACCATTTTGATTAACGGACCAATATTTTTGTTTAATGCACTAGTCTAACGGTATGTAACACCAAAACTATATACCAAATTTGAGCACAATTGGTTTAAAATTACGACTTTTAGAGCGATACTAGTCAGCCAAAACGGTTGCAAATTACTTCAATGGTAAGATCTGTGGACATTTCATAGTTTTGGGTGTCGGTCTTTCGTTGAGAAAGATCGCAGTGATTAAAATTTCTATATAAGAAATGTACCAATATTCCATCCATTATTGACAGACAAGCTGATTTATACCTACTGCATATTTAGAGTAAAACTTTTTTTGTTGTTGTTTAAAGGCGAGAAACCTTTAAAGAAGATCATCATCGCTTTAAAAAGAAAAAAAACATAAGTAAGAAATACGCAGCTCTCAATAGTTCAATTGCGTCTGGAATGGAAGAGAACAAGATGTGGTCATTTTTTCCTTGTTGTTTAAAGGCAAAAACTTCGCGGTCATCATCGCCTTATAAAAGAACATATAATAAATACCCCCTAACCCTCGAATACTTTAATAGCGACAGGGTCGGAAGATAACAAGAGTTGATCAAGAGAGATCTGATACAAAATAAATAAATAGTGGGATCTAACCCAAGACTACGTAAAAAGGTGTCCTTCGGTATTTCCAAGCATGTAATCACTAAAATGAGTCACTGAGAGTAAGATTTAGTCAATAGAGAACTGAAGGGTCCACGGGAAAAATGATGAGGGTCCAAAATTTCACTTTTTTTAGATAATAATGCTATCAATTAGTTTAGACGAGTACTTTTAATATGCCATATGCTAACAGGGGAAAACCGATAACAATCCTTTAATAAACGCGGAGAAAGATATAGCATACAGGGGTAAAATTATGAGTGTCCACGCGCTTGTGGGGAAAACGATGTGTGTCCGCTTAGAATCACGTGACACGCATAGCTGCCATTTGGCGTCAGGAAGGCAAGGCGAAGCCAGTGTTGTTTATTTCGTTGTAATCTTCTGTAGTTTTATTACCTTTTTTTTTGAGAATTGTTTCTAGACTAGTTTTTTACCAACATGGAAAGTGATTTTAGTGAAGTGAGTGATGAAGTGTGTGAAGACGGATCAAAACATACCAAAAAAGGAAGAAGTATGGTCGCATGAGAGATGTGATGAAGAAATTGAGGTTAAGTTCGCATGAGTTTGGTCCTGATTGTTTATGCAAAAGGTTATTGTGCTTTAGTAATGTCAATGAGAGTCAAAGAAAACGCATTATCAGCGAAGTCAATGCAATGAAAACATACGACGAGCAGAACTCATATTTAAGCGGCTTAATTACTGTTTTGCCAGTGCAAAGACGTCGGTCTCGCACTGTTAGGAAAGAGAACTGAAACCTAACCTAACCTAACCCAAGACTACATGAAAAAATGTGTTTATCTAGCTTGAAGCGGTTAAACTTGTTGTTCCCTGTTTTCATTTGTAGATGATTAAATAAATATTTATATTAATTATTAAATCATTTCTGTTTAACTTGATAGGTCACTTGGAACTTTTGCTCTATTAATTTATCATTAGTTGCCCTTTTATCGAATTCCAAAGGAATCCTATTTACTACACGGATGTTATTTCGTCAGCTGATATGACTTGCTGTTGTTGTGACCTGTCAATGACTCTTATCATTGTAATATTGACATCTCATCATTAGGTGGTAAAAACAATCGAGATCACTACACTACAACATTGGAAACGTTCAACAAGAACCCAGGGGGCCTCGGGTCACTTCTCCGAAACTGTTAATCTAACATTACAAAATATAATTTAATAAATGGTGCTAAAACATTGCACAATTTTTCGAATTGCTCGCAAAAAAACAAATCAAAAACTATTCGATCAACCAAAAATTATAGTTCGGTAGTTGTAAAGGAAAAAGTAAAAAAAATTAGTCATGGACGGCGACTTTATATTTATATATTTATATACTTACATAGAGGTAAACTTGCTTCGTTTGTCTCTCATAAAATCTAGCTTATAATAACGCGCGTCAACGATTTTTTTTTCCACATTGAAAAATCAGTGAACAATTCGTAAACCATAATATTTTTTTTTTACTTACGATTTTACACACCGATTTGGTTCATTAATCTTCACATTTCACTGAAATCAGTAACACCATTTAAGCGTTATGTCGTTTAAGCTAAGTTTTGCTTGTTTTTGCTAATAAACATACAAATCGCCATTTTTGGAGATATGATCATTGGGCCTTTGGATACTACACTTGAGCAAAATTTCATCAAAATATTAAAACCGATTTTGATGAAATCGTAATTTTAGTGTGATTACAAAATTTTGAGTTATCGACGTAATTAAAAACATTGGTTTCAAAATTTGGCTGTAGATATACCAAATTGTATTAAAACGCGTTTTGGCTGTAGACAAGAGACATCTGAATTGCAAATAAATTATCAACAACTAAATAATAATAATAATAATAATAATATAATGGCTACAGAAAAGATCACCATTCTTGTTTTCCAATTGATCCTCCATTACGCTAACTTGTTTGTCTAACAGTTCCCGGAAATGAGTTGTGAGGAAAAACAAAGTTCAGAAGTTGTAAATAAGGAAGTACTTCTATTTTAATGAAATATAATAATATATCTTAAGCACAATTATCTTATGTAATTGTGTAACTGTCTTAATTTCTCGTTTAAGAGATGTGGGATTTTTATCTGATTTTATCCTTGTTAATTCTGTGCAATATAGGCTCAGGAAATACCCGATATTTCCGTTGATTACAGGATTATAGTGCGTTATTCCAACCAATTTGTTAAAAACTAAATGCAATTTTATTCAATAATATATTTAGATCTTGCATTTAATTAAAAATTTGTAATATTTACTGGGGTTATTCCTTAAAATATTTGTATACATTTATGAACTTGGTGGCAGACTGTACATCTATCTTAACATCTAGTGTCATAGTAAATCTTAATTAATTTCTCGATCAATAAATACAAACGTACAGGTAAAAGATAAAACTGAATATTTCCGTAATTTTAAAATATTTTGACCAAAATTAATAAATATTTGATGCAACTTTTATAATATAGTGAACAGAAATCGTTATAAAATCTTTTTTTTCCAATTAAGCAATCTCCCCTCCTTCCCAAAATCAAACTTCATACATGTCAGAAAGTAAAAATAAAATAATAAAATTGTAGAATATTTCTATGTGCAAAATATATATTGTAATAATGAAAGAAAAAAGCATTTCAACGTCTAGATTTAGGTTAGGCTCCGTAATTGGAATATTGTGTGTAATTGTCCATGTACTGTATGATATATTTGTCAATTACATAAATGTAGTACTATTTTCTTTCAAGTAGATAGATTTGTAATGAATTTATCATAGTGCTCTTATGATCGCAACGAAAACATAAGCTAAATCTGATAGTAGCGTTAGGTCAACATTTCAAGAAATAGTGGGATCAAAGATTTTCATTAGTTTCAATTTTATGGACGTTAATTTATGGTTAAAGTTGATAAAACAGAGCTATATATCCCAATTAATTTTGTCTAGCTTTTCAAACCAGTTTCTTACAGCAGGATCAAACAGTTAAATAAGCCTGCAAAGCAGCTGTTTTGCTCTTCATTGTTGCCCTGAACTAACCTTGACTCCTGAAGTACACTGTCCCGAAAGAAAGAACCGGAGCTGCGGTTCTTTGCCCTTGAATATAACCTAGCAGATCCTGTGTCATGCCCTTTGTTTTATATTTATTCAGCTTGTAAATAAAGGATTAACTTTCTTAACGATTATACTACGATAGTTTGCATGTTGTAAACTGGAATTTCTTGTCATTAATGTACGAGTATACAGAGTTGGTATACAATTTGAATTACAAAACACGTGTACCAATTTAACACCATTTCTTTGAAAATACTAATTGAAGTGGGAAATTGTTTATCGATTAGCTTTGATAATGGTAGAATTTGTGCCAAGTAGTACAATAACGTTGTATTGATTTGAAAATGTAGGGCACAGAAAGATAGTTCCTTGTGTGTCATCTACTTATCAGAGCTTGTCAATTTGGTGATTATGTTTCTCAGGATTTATTACTTTTATTGTACACATGTTTGTTCATTTTTATAGTAAATGTTTGAAAAATGGTTCTTTATTATCAGGTGGATTTAATTATCTCCTTAATTTAAATTGCTAATAAGTATACAATTTATTAATTAAATTTAAAGAAATAAATTTATCTTGAAGCTTACAAAGTTTATTGATCGACTTAGTGAAACAACGTTGTTTCTGGAGCTTAAATCATGAGAAATTCCATTCTTTATTATTTGACATGAACATAGGCACCAGTATTTTCCACACGTCTTTAAACATTTAGGAATGTCTGCGACTGGTTTTAAGAGAAACTGAGATGGTAGTTGGCCAGAACCTGCCTAATCTGATCTTGAGTTTAAAGTTTTGAAGTAATAAACTTCCTCCTTTATCTACTCCTTCAAGAAATCGCACGACATGAGGTCAGGAAACATTGACCTAGCAAATGTCCTGTAAGTTGGTTGTCAATCCAAGCACGCATTGTGAATGCAAAATGTATCATTGAGGTTATCCCAAGGTGACACATACAGCGTGTTTAGGTATCAATCTGGATTCATTGTGACCTGAATAATGAATGGACCCACAACGTGTGTGGTTTTCATGTCATGATCTCAGAGAGATTTTACATTTTGTTCTAACAGTGGCTACAGCATACTTTTATCCAGTAGTGACAATTATGACGGCCTCCCCATATACAGCTTTATCGCTTCGTTTGATGTAGATAGTCAAACAATTGTGGCCAGTCACTATAAAAACCGAGTACGATCTCACCATTTTCGTTCCTGGTAGTAATCTGGATTGCAAGAACGAAAATGTAACTCATTCTTCAGAACTGTTAGAACTGTGTGGTGGAATAGACTAGTTTCACGAGCACCCTGGTGGTTCATTTGTGAGGTTTTCTATTGAACACACATTTCACCACTTGCACATTTCCTTCCAAACAGGACGTTGAAGGACAACCACTTATGCCACTATTTTCTGGTCCCGTACTCATCATTTTTACATGGCAGTTCTTGATCCAGCAGAAGGCCAGCAAACTATCTCAGAATGTCAAGAGTTGTTGGTACATGTTAGCATACCGACAACTGCTGTTCAATAGTTAGTGTATTAGAATACATTTAAAATCTCTTGGTTTTAAACAAGGTACTGTTATGGTAATTGTTGAGTGACTAACGGAATCGTCTAAGTCTGATTTAAAACAGAGATGTAGAAGGTTAATTTGTAAAGTTCGTTAGGTAGAGTTTAATAGAGTCGATCACCTGCAAGATTTAGGACAGGCACTTATTCATGGATTGTATTGTAGTATGAAACGGGATAATACTGACAGTTTGATAGAAGTCTAAGACCGACAACTCCGCGGTCACACGCATAATAGACAGCCAACAGTTTGATTGTTGTGCTGAATTTCAATAACTGTAGCCACTATTGACACACTTCCAAATATAGAAGACGTTCTGCAATATTGCTAAGAAATTGCAAAAGAGAAAGTGCCTATACTCCGTTTCAAGTTTAATTGACAGTGTACGAATTCCATTCACTGTGTAAAACAAATGGGAGTTTCAGCTCTCTAGTCATAACATAGGTTCGCTCTATAAATTTACTTTCACTTTTAAATGGGGAGGTTTCAGTTATATTTAGATTATTTTATTTCATGAAGGACAGTTTTACTTGTTTTTTTATCTGTTGTTATTTAGACAATGTTTTAACCCGATGTTTTTTCAGGCGCACACCAGAGGAGCCACACTTTCTAAGAAAAACTATTAGATATAACAGTGACTTAAGATAAATACAGAGGCTGTATTTGTTCAATGAAATAATTATTTTGAAGTAGGCTACGTATATTTCACATAATATTCTTATATAAATTTTATGTTTAATTAACTTTGCTAGAGATATACTTTAATGTCCTTGAATAAGTTGATAAGATAGAATTAAACAAAGCCAAATTAAGATGCACACCCCCTAATCTACTACTATACAATTATCTATTCGATTTTTAATTCTTTTTTGTACATTCACATTTGAATATGGTGACCTATTTCTCCTATCGACAGGCCATCTACTATCGGGTCTATAGGAAAAAAATAGAACAAGTCTCATACTTTTAGGTCCGTTTTTTTGTTGGCTTTCTAAACGACAGAGTAACCGCAGTCTACAGAAAGTTGGTGACAGTTTGAGATTTCTGAAACTTCTTCGGGGGTAGCATATATGACAGCCGACAGTTTAGTAGGAAGTAGTACTTATGTGTAGTTTGATGCTGTCAGGAAAGACATCCAATTTCGACTTATTCATACTGCACTATTGTTAAAGATTTGGTGAAAGAGAAGAGACGGAAGATTTTGGCAATAGCTAGAAATGTTAAAAGAACTTTTCGTATTTTTTTTAGCACTAAGCAAATATATTGACAGTAACTAACACTACGAGACGAAATTTCCCCCATACCTAATTTATGCCAGACTTGTTGGTTGTGTGCGGTTTAACCTATTTCGTCATCGACAAGCATCCACAATTGGGTTCGGTAAGAAGTCGGTGGAAAAAATGAAACATGACGCATATTTTTTGTAGGCCAGTCTTTCTACCAGTGTGCGGATGTCATAAAATGTCATAGTGAACTTTCTGACCCGTAAATAAGACCGCCTTCGACTATCTGTCGTCAACAGTTGTCTAAATTTGATTTACCAGTGACTGGATGTCGTGTGCGAAATCCCTTACCTAATCACGCACTATAATGAACTGATGAAGTCAAATATTAGAAAACTATATTGCTAGGATATGTTAAGGTGTCGTAAGATAAAATGAAAATTGCAAAGAGAACAATGACACAATTTCCATACTAATGAGAGGTTATTGCTCCATTATCGTTGTTATTATTTTTATATTGAAAAAGTTTGAATTCCATTTTGTATATAGATGTTAATCAAGAAGTGTGTCTAGACGTCATTATTAATAAAAATATATATGTAGGGTCATTCCACTGATTCTATTTTAGGTCCCACTGTGTCTTAATCTCACAAGTGACATATTGTGTGTGTGCAATGGTACTGCTGCAGGATTTAGAGGTTCCGCCAACTTAACAACTTGTCAAATCTTAAAATAGAAGTACTTTACCACATGTGCATTACAACACGGAACTGAATATAACTCCCCTCCTCATCTGTTTCAAAGCTTACTGATGTTTTGTTAAACCATTATTAACAGCTGATGCATTATGAAATAACGATGCGTGTAAAGATGGTATGATAAATATGTATTTTCAGAAGATAATTTACAAAGGCATAAATAACAATTAAGGATGCGTGATGTAATTTGATGATTCCAGAATTTTTAATCCCTACACAGAAATCTATATAACTATGAAGGTTATTAACTAACTATGGATAAACATTCCATCGAAGCATTCTTTAAATGTTTTTTCTGCGACAGATTATAACATCCTGGTTTTTAAAATGTTTCTACTTACTGCAGAATTCTTATACATTAACTTTTTTCTTTTGTTTATTTGTAGGTTGGACTGGAAATTATCTTGGTTATATTTAGTCAAATTCAGTGTATTACTGCCTTTATATGTACTAGTGATCTACTATAAAGAACTCTGTATAATAATTTGTTATGCGTTATCTGATGTTTATCAGCCAGAATAATTTGGCATCCAGTTACTCCGTAAGTCTTATCATCTCTCGTTAGTCGGTGGCAATGGAAGGTCGTAGAGTTCGATACAAGATATTGTCACCTGAGAAAAAGTTAATAGGATAAACATATATCTTCAGGGAGCATCTAAATAGGAAATGTGGCCTGCAACAGAGAACTCAAAAATACCACATTTGAATGCCTCGATTGAGAAATGACTGAGACCTTTAGTTCTTTGACAAAAGGACAGGGAGTTACTCAAGACAACCTTGCCCGGAAGATTCGTAAATGTATACAACTTCCGGGTCTGCCTGGGGATGTCTAGAGATATCAAATCTCTATTTTCCATTTGGAAACTGAATAAGCTTTTGTGTTTGTACAATAGTTTTTGTGTACCGTGCTATTCTTTGTTATCTTGTTCGTATCCAATCCATATTTATATTAATAGGAAGATAGGAGAATAAAATTGGAATCCTCAATAAACTAGTCAGTCATTTCGTATTTTCTCTATAGCATTCAAAAATTAGTCTCCGCTGTGTCCTTCAGAATTTCCTAAACTACTACTCCATCTTATCAGGTATATATTTATAGGTTTATCTAATCTTTCTATAACTTTTCTTTGAAAACGTTATCTTATTTCGTCTACTTTAAACGGTTCCAAGTTAAAGTGTTTAAATTTTGCATTCATACTTTTTGGTGCTATGAAAATTTTCTACAGGTCACATTTTCTACATACAACTTCTCTGTCGCATATCTACGGAGGGTAGAATAAGATGGCTAGACCGTGTGAAAAGGATGGGCTCTGGTCGAGCCTCAAGGGACTTATGGATGCGAAACAAGTTATAAAAAGGCTATAAGGGAGACTAAGTTTGAGAAAACTAGAAAATAGAGCAGAGTAATTAAGAATGAAGTAAGGAAAGTTGGCAATTAGTGGGCCGCGAGAAATGGAAGATAATCTGTAAGGAGGCCTAGGTATCTAATAGGGCTGTAGCGCCAGGGAGTAAGTAAACATTTCTTTGGTTAAAATTTCTGGCATATTTTTTAAATTTCCATAGTTTATATTTTTATTTTAAAATAGTATGATCAATACTCACAAATGTTTAGAAATAAGCTACTAATTAAATAAAGAGTAGATTAGGTCACCTTTCTTGTCAGGAAAAGTGATCCTAGCGAATGTAAGAATAAATTTGAGTGAGGGAGCTGTTCAAATTTAGAAATTAGAAGTATTTTCAAATATTTATTACTTTAAAATTCCTTATAATAGAATGATATCAGTTATCTAAGCGATTGTAGAGTGTTTGTTGTTTTTATACGATCGATACGTTTTATGTAACGCTTGATAGGAAATATGAAATGTCATGTTTAGTAACCCACGAGACTGATATTAACCATAGATTATATTGCTGCAATAATATATTGTTTGTTCAGTTATGCAATGTATAATAAAACCGCTTGATCGCAGAGAACTCGTTAACTCTCTAAATAATGAATGAGTCAGTCATTAACGTCATCCGTTATTGCTTTAAGTAAAGGGCAAAGTGCTAGCAATCCGCACTTAAATATATTCCTGATTATAATATTTACAACGCTTCGGTGGTAGAACCTCTATTGTCTGTTGTGTTTTATAATACAGAATTTTTGTTATAGAAATATTAGGTTTCTTACCTTTAGAGTATTAGAAACCTTACCCATTGGAGCATATGGGCTTGTGTGTGAATATATCTTTATACATATAGACATATGAGCTTCGGCTGGTGTAGTGGTTCCCTCGCTTCACGAGTGGAAGTTCCGGAATCAATCCCTGGAGGTGGCTCAAATATTAACGGTGTTAACCCAGCAAAGCCAGGAAATTAGAAAGCTGCTATTGGTAGCGAAGTCTGGTTGAGAATATTAAAACATCAGCGACGGGAGTTACGATGTACTAATCACATTACCCGACTACCAAGCTAAGCTGTTGCGTTATGAGGTTATATTTGTGAGTATGTGTGTATAAACGCATGCGTGTGCGTGTGTCAGTAAAGTTTTACAGATTCCAATTTTATTCAGATTTTGCTCAAATTCGTTAACTAGGTTCGATTTTACAAACTATTTGACAAGTTCATTAAAAAGAATAATCGATCGGGAAATTTTAAATTGGCAACTGAAATATCTCATGACCTTTAAACCGTGTTGTGATACCAGTAGAATAAGTGTTAATATTGTCCAGTTTCGGATTAAGTGAAATGTGTAAAGTAACCTGTGGGCAATTACATCCCCTTCGTATGTATTCTTGAATGATATTAATCAGGTCGGTGACTAAAAAGATAACTCACTAAAGAAAAATAAACGCACCTCGCCCAAAAAGACACGAAGACTCAAGAAAGGACCCGAGTCTGAATCTGTCTCATCACTAAACACAATATCAGAAGTATCACCAGTCAGGACTCTAGAACTGCGTCACATCAACGCTAAGCATACGATTTAACACTTCGATCCTCTACTCACTGAGGATTGAATTCTCTATAACACCAGAACGACAGCCTACATACACTTCAAGACAAGTTCCAATTCTAACGGTTTTACCCACTTCAATTGACAGTGATCCTACTTTTGAATATACGCTTTTAGTATTAATTGTCCCGTTACCCCTAGTTTAAAAATCAATGTCAATTCACAGGACCTTTACATTACTAGCTGACAACTATCCCAGTTACGAGGTTGCAATAAGGATGATGTAGAGACTATATTAAATGTTGCATCAATTACCCACTTTCCGCGAACTAAAAGTTCAACAGTACCTAACAGTCTCGCAATAGCTGTAGTAAGTGGTTGCCTCACGGTCCTTGCCGAAAGATTTCCAGATACCAACCATTCCTCCGTCGGTGCTTTTTTCCTATTGCTCCGTCCAAACATGTGCCAAGTGACTGGCACGATTCTCTTATCCGAAAAAGAACCCGGCTAGTACTTTTGGTTTATCACCAACAATTACTTTTATCTTTAAACTTATGAATTTAATTAATGTTTTCTTAATGTGCATGTGTTTAACAATATTATTAAGTATTGCACTTGTAACTCATGTAGAGTTACATATCTTGAATAAGCCATGTAACGAACCTTGTCCCAATTGTTTCCTTTCTATAAAACATTTCTAACTGTTCTCGTAATTGTACTTGAAGTTATGAATATAATGTTGGATAAAGTAGGACTAAGTTTTGTTGTAATGAATGAAAAAATAAAATATTAGAAATGGCCACAGCCCCCTCCCCCCAAGGAAATTGCTGTGCTAGGAAGAGATCGCTCGCTTCTGGGCCTGCGCTTCGGTGCCGCTTCCTTGCCTAGAGTTTGTATTGGAGCTCTCTCTAACTATTGATTAATAACAATATGTGTTTTTTGAAGGCGAATACTTCAATCCCAAAATCTCAACTTACATCTTGTCATATGTACTAGGGCCAAGACACATAATTTATAATATTTTGTTTTTGTTTCATCCCAACAAGAACTATTTAGGGTGCGCAATACCATGACGAAACTGATCCATCCAACTATCAGTACGTTTACCCTATTTTTTAAGCAGTTTAAAGATTTCTTATGAGGAAGTTTGAATATAAATATCCAAACTATTATATGTATTATATATTGGCATACATTAAAATTATTGGCAATATGTTGTTTGTAGATAAATAGGAAGGAAAACACTACTTTAAACTGAAATAGCTGAAAACAGCTAATCGTTATAATGATTTTAGGATTTATAAGAATTTATGTTTTTTTACAAAATTGACGTTCCATACATGTTTTTAAAATTAAATGTAAGATTCTTCTTAGGTACTTGCATGCGATTTTCTATGCACTGAACCATGAAGCGCCACAAAATTCTGCTGATTGTGGTGGTACTCGTCCTTAAGACTTTTATCCTACAAAGTGATGACATCAAATTGTACTTTCCTTACTATGGAAACGAGTTATTTTAAAGGAGCTTATTGCCAATTAATAGAGTATTGGAGAAGCTTAATTCCATCTGTGGTCATTAGCTTGCGATGTCGTTAGAGGTATATTGGAGACCAAACATCAAAGAGTCTCAAATCTTCTTAAGTTACTGCTTTTCAATATTGTTTGCTTTAATATTTAAACATGGTTTAAAGGACGAGCACTGTACTGTTCAAAGACGATAAGTTTAAATATTACTTTCAGATAGGAAAAAATAAGAAAATTTATATTCTTATGTCCCGAAATCATCTTGGTGCTATTTATCTTTTATTGTCTCGTGTATATATAGTTTTGAGACAACTCCGACACCCGACTTCATTTGTTTTCTTTCAGTTACGGCTGCCAAACCCATACATCTCGTTCAATATGAGATAGTATAAATAAGTGATAGATTTTATTTTTAATTTGTCGTGTTCTCGGTATATTTTAATTGTATATTTAATCTCCAGAGCTATTTTTTTAGATCCATAAAAACGACACTAAACATTCTAATTTTCTTAAAATCAGCTCCGATTTATAACTTAAAAATATGTATCGGATTTCTAGTAAAATATAATTACGGTGAGTAATGTAATTATTACTAAAATTAATTTATATGTTTTCCAAATTCACATGATTTTGTATATACGAGTTTTATATGCAGTTTATTACATTAGTCAGAATTTTAAGCTTCATACAAAACTAAACAACTTTAAATAAAAATATTAAAATTAATATTTATAATTTTATTGAATAACATACTCTATGTTACGTTCATCCATGTGTTTTCAAGTATAATAACTGTGGAGTTGACACGAGTCTAGACTGGTTGGACTGAACTTGACGTGAAGGTCGCCATGAACATGCAACAGGTGTCCAACACACCCACACCAGCCTCTAAACGTGTTGTTGCCAATTCTATTATTTCTCATTTCCAAGTACCTTTAAAAATAGACTGTTAAACCGTAAGTACGCGTTATGAATATTTGTAAAGGTTTGACATTCTGCGTTAAAATTGAGACTTTTTAAATAGATTATTAATGCAACATCTACTCTTTTAAAAGCACATTTAAACAGATAAACCACTTGAGCCGTCGTAGATCTATGGTTGTCATTCTCGCTTGTGTGCCATGAATCCCGTGCTCAAGTCCATTGGATGGTTCAAAAAGATAAGGTGACGACCCAGCATTGTGAGGAAAAGAGGGGACCCTTGATTTTAAGCAAATTCTGTTCATGAATGATAAAATTCCGACCAAGGGATCTCCATGTGGATAGCCACAAATTACTCAATTCTTCACTCTTCCTAGACCCTTCAGAGGTTGTTCCACAGGATTATTATTGTCATTAAACATTACACGAAATAGGAGGAGATGTTATTAAACTTAAAATGGGGATGTTTAATATTAGCTATGTAGAATTATTTTTCAGTACCGACTCGTTTGTACGTTTAGTAATGTCATATTAGAAGCTACTACTAATTAAGTTTATATAAATATTGTTAAAGGTTTTGAAGGAGAATAGAAAATTGTGTTTTTATTTTGGTCTTTATATATATATATATATATATATATATATTTATATATATATTGATTATTTAAATTATTCACTAAAACTAGTATTTTTCTAAAATATTATATTCGTATACGTTGTTGAGAAAGTTTACCAGAATAAAGTTTACCAGAATAAAGTAAAGATTTTAAAATCGGACTTCGTTGTTTACATTTAGACTATCCGCAAAAGAGGTGTTTTAAAGTTGCAAGAAAATAATAATATAATAAAAATAATGGAATTTTTTTTCCTATCCTTTATTACAATAATGAAAATAAAGGAATATTTGTAACTTATAACTATCTATACATCTGTTTTATGGTGGTTAGTTGGAAAAAAAAATTAATAATAAAGATAGAAATTACTAATACTTATGAATGCAAAAAATTATAAAGTTATGTTCAATATTAAGAACTCTTAGTTGAATATCTCTGCAGATCATACACAAATATTTAAATACCAAATAATATCACAATATTTTGAGTTAATTAGTTGGCAATATCGAATATAAATACAACCCTCGTGCGACTCACTCACTCAACCATACATGCTAACCTACTTCCAGATGAACTAGAAACTTGAAAGTTGCAAACTTATAGCTATTATCCTGTAACTGACGAAAAAATTCCAAAAAGTTAAAATTTGTTAACCCCGAAAAATATTCAAATCAGTATAGGTCTTCTTCTTTGTGGAGGTCTATTGTGGCTAAACCTATAAAAGAACGGATTGCACATGCAGTCACGGGTTTAGTGAGATCGACAAGTTTGTTTCTATAACTTTTTCGTATCTCCATCGGTTATATCTTAGAAATTTTTTGCCTTTTTTCACAAATTATTTAATCTTTTGAAACAATAGGACAACTAGAATCATCAAATTTGGCACGGTGATGGGAGTTAGATGTGCCTAATTTGATGATTCTACATTTGATGGTTCTACATGTGTGTCAAAAAATTAAATAATATCTGGAAATTATTAGGTTTTGATCTACAACTTTGATCTACGACTTTGTCAAAACTCCACTGTTTGTCAAAGAACGAACGAAGCTAGTAATATCTCTAAAACCAAACCCTAAACACTTAGACATATATTTATATTAAACAAGAAACAATAATACGTCCTCAATGAATGCCTTCGCCGTTAATCACTTCGTTAGGTGAACGAACGACGTGGAACGGAACCTATTTAAACAGTAGGAAGTTTTTTGGACCTAAATAAACAAACGATCAACGGAAACATTCTTTGCAGACCTTTGGTTGTCTAATTAGCATGTCTTCTAGTTTTATACAAACAAGTTTTGTTGTTGTTCCTGCTCGTAAGAAACAAATATTTCAAAATATAACGTAAATAAATATTGTAATAGTTTGAGCTCTTTAAATAAAGAATTATTTATTTTTATATCTATGAGTATTTTCAACAAACTGTTTCTGATAAAATGTTTTTGTAAATTGATTAGTGATTTTAATAAAAATTGTAATGCCCCATTTTAGGATTTAATGCCATACTGTAAACGCGAATGTATAAATGCAAAGTACAGACGCAGATCACAAAATTTTGTCAAAAAGTAAAATTTACGAATATTGATCCTTTAGTACTCTTGTTAAGTTCATGTAAATCATTTTCCCACATTAGTTTACCATTAACCAATACTATTTAGTATTTTAAATTTACATTTTCTGAATATTCAGGGAGTCATAATTGTCTAGATTCAAACGACTATTAATGTGATAAACTGGTAATTGATTAAAACGGTAAACGACAAAAACGAAATTAATGAATTTAGTATTTTCTACATTAAATCACCATTCCGTTATCAGTATACTATTTTCTAAGTATAAATAAATATTGAGCTTGACTTGTGAGATAATATTAGATAGAATAGAACTCGTTATAGTTAAGTTATTACTCATGTATCACTGAGGATGGCGACTTTGTCGTTGAAACGCGTTTTATTAAGTAAACTTAATTTTTGTGAGATCTTGTGTTCGAGTTTTATTCTATTTTCTAAGTAGTTTTAAAATTTTATTTATTGATGTGAAACACAATGTTAAGATCTTTATCAAAAATTTTAACAGTCCGTTTACCCCCCCCCCTCTCAAAACGAGAACATATACATTTTTTAGCATTCTCAAAAAGAAATATTCCAACATGTCAACATGTTAATTTCAAAATCTTTCACCAAAGCTAATTAATTCTCCAACTCACCTTTTATTATGTAATATTGTGAAAAGAGATTTTTGAAGTGAAACTTCTCTACGCACTATAGAGTGAATTGAATTTTTGCGGCTGAACGTGTAATTAAACGCTGCATCCTCACTCTCCTGTCAATCGACGCAACTTGAACACCACCTTGCTATTACGGTTTCTGTAAATAGTACAATGTCAGTTGGAAAGATTAGTGTTGCTAATTGTGTCCTTAATAATTGCAAGATGAGGCATGATTGCTACATACAATATTATATCCTAAGCTATATCTACCATTATACAAATCATTTACAGTACCAGTTTTTAATACTGTACTCATTTAAACTATCTTTAATATTGTACTCTGATTTATTATTGATGTCTCTGATAATGAAATTGTTGATAAATTTCTCTCTCAATAATTTATTATTTATTTATCCCGGTAACTTTAATAAGGACGGGAAAACCATCTTAACACATGGAAGTTTAACCAGGGCTAGAACTCTTGATTGGAGGGTTCACATTTCAGCGAACACACGCTTGACCGAATGACTATCGTAACGCTATGTGAAAAGAGATAAGTACGTGCGAGAAAGCCCACAACAGTTTCAAGGCAACGTCTTTCACAAGTATCATTCGTGCCTGGGTTTGATTTGAAACTTTGGATAAATACCAAAGTTATTAAATCTGCACGTTTATGGCACAATATATCTGGGGAATGTTACTTTTATCTTTACACAACAAGTCTTAACTATTTCCGCCCATAATAATTACGATCGGAATGTGTAAACATTTAATCATATCTTTCATGAATTATGTCATAAAAAACAATTCATGTAATTACTATAGAATTTTTTCTAATATGTTAGTAAATAACATTGGAAATATTTGTGTACTGTACTCTGAATTTTCGAAGGGACTGTAATAGTGTTTGAAACTTCAATTTCATTTGTAATAATTATTTTTATTCGCCAGTAAATATAGCTACTGGAGATCCCTTACACTTACGAACGTTAATCTTGCTCTTATTGGAGAAGATCTTCCTTGGGCAGAGGGTTTGAAATCGAAATATTGCAAACTGTTTGACTGATCATCGTGATGTTTTCACATAATTAGAATTTGTTATTTATGGCCGTGTGACGAGAGGGGATTTTTAATGTTTGACCTACCAAAAGTTCTGATCAACCAAAAACATTCCAATCCACTAAACCTATAAGAACTTGCAAATCAAATGCTATTTTTTGAAACTTTAAACTATTTCACCATTCTTTGCTATAATCTATTTACATTCTATTTAACTCATTATTTTACAAATTATTTTAAACTTAATAACAATAAATTCATTGTTAGATTAAGTAAGAAGATCCACGAAAGATTACTCTCATAATATTTATTACTTTCGTTGTGTTTTTGAATTATTACTCAAGCTGTTTGAATGTTCATCTATATTTTATTAGTTTATGTAAATGAAAACTGTAGTCTTTCAGGTTTTCAGATATTCTGTTCAATTACTTCTTCATTTAGAATATATTTACTAATATATTTGCTTCGCTCTAGGTTGTCTAGGTTTGGTCTTTTAAATAAATAAAATGTTGTTATACCCACAGAAAAGATCTGATGACTATTCAAAATATCAAAAGGAACACAATTGTTGTATAATGGTCGAATTTTGCTTCATCTACTTTCTTAATTTTTACAATCTGTGGAATCGAGCAATTAACTACTAAAGAAATTAATGTTACACTTTCATGTAATAGCATTAGATTAACCAGAGTTAGATGTTGCATCCTATGGTACAATAGAATAGCTAAAGATGAAGGATGAGGTGTAGCAGACGAGTTTGTCATTGGGAAGGATTGATAGCGAGGCTTGCTAAGATGGAGGCTAATTTCTCATAATGAATTAAGTATTATTGTAATTTTGACTATAATATGTTTTAAAAAGTTATTATAAAACTGAAATATAATCAACGCCAATTCGGTCAGCGTTTATTTCAAACGTACTGGCACAATAGTACTTCAGTATAAAATTAAATGGCTACTATCACGAAACGTGTAAGAACAATTATTATTATAGATTACTTATTTCTTTTATGGATTACTGTATGACATAAATTGATAAAGGCTCTGAAAAACTTGTACAACGGGTATAAGTTCTAAGTGAAAGTGGTAAATACATTTTTCAAAGATTTTATGGTTAACAGAGTATAACATTTAAGCTATTTGTTATATATATTTTTAATTTTGATTACACTAAAATTTAATTTATTTTAATTATCTTGAAAACTAGGATGGTTTAGTTAAATTAGTTCCACAAAACAAGTTTTTGCCCTTTAACTATCTTCAGGATTTATTATCAAACAATTATTTATAACAAACAAGTATCAATTCAATTAACTATTCATTGAATATCTTAAGACTACTTCATTCTCTCACACTTGCATTCTTTAAAACTAATTTACTCTAATACACAATATTATGGATGACAAATTTAAAATCTAAAATGATTATTCAGTTTACATAAAAAACAAAATTCTACAAATGTTTCTACAGATCTTGTCCAAATGTTCTTATTAAATTTATATCAATTTTATTACAAAAAAAACAAAACAATTTTCTTTAATTAACTTATGTTTCCAAATTTACTTTTATTTTGCCGGCTAGCTCAATTACTTTACTTTTAATTTAAATTATAAAAAAAAAACTTGACTCTTATCTCGGGCATGGGAACTTTTATGACTCATCAAAGTGAAATACTAACTCTAATGATTATTAATTATGAAATTTTGTACTTATCAAACAATTCTCCTCGTCCGCTATATTTTTTTACACTTGTACACAACACAACCACTAACGATGCACTAACACAAGACGTATCCTTATCCTGGGAGGTCGGATGCTGCAATCACTGGTTCATTGACGGATGGTGAATCTCTGGTGATACGTCCGCTAAACTCTGTTTGGTCTCCTTACTCGTTCTCGACTAACTATTGATTTCGACGCGATGATTCTCTCCTCTTCTTTTATGAATTTTATACTCTTTGACTCTATTTTAATTATGATTACTAACAAACTTCAAAAGAAAAACTACTAAATTTTGTGGCGACTCTGCCTTTAAGTTACTCGATGACTTCGAATTAAACCCTCAGTTTAATTCTTAACACTTAACACCTCCTACTCTGATTCCTAGCTGTAAGCCAAGACCTAAACGCTCTCAACCCCAGTTCTAGACTGCCTCTCCTTGCCGTTGGATTTAACCTCTCTCGAATTTCAAGTGTAGCGTCCTCTTCGCTTATTGGTCAAAATCTCATTTTTTAAAACTCAGGCCTCTTCTGATTGGACCTCTAACTTTCTAAAATCGTTAATTTTTTCTTACGCGCGCTGACTTCGCCCTCGGAGATACCGTTAGGTATTCGCTTTCTCATTTTTTTTTTGGTTCCCAGTTTTATGACACGCAGCTGCGTTGAATAGCAAAACTCCGTTATGTTTTCTACTTATTTTTTATTTGTGTCGGCGAACTTTCTTCTCTTAAGGAAAACAGAATGTCTTCTTTCTCTTGTCCTTGTCACGTTTGTCAATTTGTACAGTTATCTTCCAAACTTAACCTTGCAGCTGCTCTTTCGGTAAGGTTGCTTGTTCACATGTGTTTTTTGTCTCCATTTACACATTCATACAATTATTTATTAATATTAACTTTTTGATTGATTATTATTATTATTTTAGTATTTGATACTAGGCATAATTAATTATTTATCCATTGTGATCGTTTGAGATCGTTATAAGAGCTTGCATCAAGGATGTTACGTTTCTCTCATTCTCTTTAAGGCATACTTCTCAAGGACTTTGTCTTAGTGGAAAAGAAAATGTCGGAAAATTGCAATATTCCATATCTTGTATTTGTATACACTATAGTTTACCGAGAACCATGTCCTATAGCGATGAGAAGGGTATTTTAGAGGATATGTTGCGAATACTATAGGAAGTGTGGACTAGTGATTAATATCCAAAAGATAAAGTACTTTGATATTGGAGTCAACTTCTTTCATATGATTTTAGACGGTGAGTAAATCTAAAAGTTCAGTTATTAACAGTAATCTACGGTTTAACTAGCACTGATGGCATTTTCTGATTAGACAGAGAATATTCCAAACTAGAAAACAAATGGTTCTTTTAACGCAATTTTGTTTAGTAGGAATATAAAGATAAAACTAATACGTGTAAAAATAAAACGTAGCTTTTTAGATGAATGTCAAAGAAGAATTATAAGCTTTGGTAATTGATGTTTTCAGGTGTCACCCAGAAGAGATAAAGTGGCAAATATTTAAGTAGGAAAATGGTAATAGAAGGTACTCTGTTAAGAAAAGTAATTTGTCTCGAATGGTTACGTTTAGACAATAGATGACTTGAGACTTCTGAAGAAAATCATGGAATGGATTCCACCTCATCGTCAAAAGCGAGGGAGACGAAAAACTTATCGGGTGAAGAATAATAGAGAGCTCCGTGAAGGAGTATGAAATGCTCATATCGTGCGAAAGTTAGACGTTGGACGACTTCGCAAGACATTTTGAGATATTATATATATACATGTACTGTGTATTAATATTTATTGAATTTAGTTTAAACCTAATTATTATAGTTAAATTATTGTTCCAGTGTGTCGTCGGACACCACTATCAGTTTTTCGTTATGATGTCTTCTGCTTTTTAGGTTGAAAGCTGTAGAGAGGTGCGCGCTTATCGCCCTATAATTCGGATTAATGAAGCATCAAAGGTTAAGCTCGATTGATGGCTTTTTCGTATTACGCCCATCTTCAGAGGTCTAACGGGCATAAAGTAAAAGCGTTAGAAGGGGATAGTTTTAATAACTAAAACCATCTATCTCACCCCTATTTGACCTTCAATGTTTTGATTTGGCTACTGAAGTTCTAATCGTCCCCTCCCATTTTTGACCAGCTCTTTATCACCTTTCATATTCTTCCTTTTTCAAAACTTAACCATACAACTTTATCTATAGCACTAAATCTTCAGATTGTTTCTATACTGATTTTAAAATATTAAATTTTTATCTAATATCTACGTTCTTATTCTTCTATCATATTCCTCCAACGACGTGCTTGGGTTTTGGCCTCCGCTACAATTTTCTCTCGGCAGAAGCCATTCTCCATTTGTTCAGTTTCAACTTACGCAGGGTGTCTTCAATATTATCACCTTTCTTACTCTACAGACGTCTCTCGGCAGCAGCCATCCTCTAGTCGTTCATTTTTAGCGTTCCCAGGTCCTTTCCAACATCCATTTCTTCCGTGGTCGCCCTCGCATCCCATTCCATATTGGCCTCCACTCGTATATTTTCTTGGCATCTTTTTTGGGAGCTCAAATTTAGAAATGTTTTAGCCGACCTAACCTTTGGGACAAATCTCACAACTGCCTTTACAAATAAAATACGTTTTATGCTGAGGACGTGTTTATGGCACAAGCGAAGCAAGTATAGTCTTTGTTTAAATATATAATTTCTTTTTCAAAGACTTCATTCATGGTTTATTTTTACTTTTTGACTGACAACTACAGAACTTACATTTTTGGTAACGAATCGGTTCTGTTGGTTTTTATATCGTTTGGGAGTAAGTGAGTGAGGAAGTTTGTATAATGCTTTTAACGAGTTTATTTAAAATAATAAACTATTAACAAACTCACATAGTTGTAATTATGTTTCCTTAATTTCCAAACAAATCAATCATTTATATTAACAAACTATCATTATTATAAAAAGTTGTCTTTTGTTCACCATTAGACTTTATTAATGATATCTTTTGAGTCAAAATATTACACACAGTATATATAATTTAATGCGTTCTTTCTAAAAGTAGAACTTTCATCCTTGCCACTTTGACAATAAACACGACTACCACCTTGGAAACCACCTCTTGAAACAAATGTATGAAGTACTTATGCTGTAAATCTCGAAATAAAACAGCATTGAATTTATCTCTTACGGCCTCCTCCGTTGACAAAGTAACCACATTTAGTTTTAGTTTATGAGCTCAGCTGTTACAAAACCGGGTCAATGGCACGACTATTTACGTCATTTCCAAACAGAAATCACCGAATATTAACGAGCAAAGTGTCCGACTGTTGTATCTCATTTAGTTACTCTGATAATTTACACGATAAGTTCAAAGTAGCCTACAAAACAGAGTTGGCAGGCAAACACGTTTTCCGCAACGATAAAGTACGAAACCCTGTTTATTGTGACACGAAGGTCTAGCGACCATTTAGTGCTTGATGTTGTAAGGATTGCAGGACAGATGCGGAATTATGTCAAAGAACTAAAACTAGTATAACTGTTTATTTTTATTATTATTATTTTTTTCATAATAGTGTTTTCCCCTTTTTGACAGTGAGAAATCTTCATTATGAGGGAACCTATATATATCCTTCCCCAGCCCATATACAATGGCGTACCTAGTGTTACCTTGTGGTTACCCATAATTATTGCATTTAACATATTTTTTTCACCTTTAAACGACAAGGAAAAAATACAACGCATTTTTGTATTATATTAAAACGAAATTTAAAAGAAGGTGCGAAACAAGAACAAACAGAATATCAAACATAACTACAACGAATATATTTTGCAAAACATTTCGAAATAAGAGAAAAAACTACCACTTTCCGAATGTAAATTCCTTATGGATGCCTATATTATTATTGCATTATTTGAAATGCGTAAGATCAACTACATAAACCTTCTCGTTTCACTCCATTACTCGGAAATTACCCTCTCTATTTATAGGTTATTTTTTTCCTCATATGATATCTCATTTCCTACATAACATAGTTTATCACTTAGGACTCGTAGCTATTTGTCCATAAACAAGTTTATTTTCCTTTGAGTTTTAGAATTTCAAAACAAGAATATAGTTTTGTAAGTTTAGTAGGACATAAATAATACACCATGTTTCAAAAGTATGTATCAACTTTCGTTAATAAGTTAGTATGCTGAAGGCATACTAACTACTGGTGAGCTGTAGATTCCATATTACGTATTTATCATTTTAGTTATTTTAAAAGTTCAGGGCAAGTTTATTATTCGTGGCTTCATTACTTTAAGATACCAGTCTATTTTTAATGTCGACTAGAGCTTCTAGGGCCTTAGTTATGTTTTCGATTTGTAGGTTTTATCACTCGATAACGATAGTTGATTTATACTCTCAAAACGTTGTGTATGTTATAAACAGATATGATTACAAATGTCCAAATAAACTATACCATTAATACCATCAGTCCATCTTTCAATAATTTTAAAATATAGAAGATACTCTTGTTGCCCTATTGATTATTTACTCAACAGATATGGTTCGTGGCGCATAGTATGGTTGAAAAACTGAGTTATATTGTTTTACAAATCCTTTTCTTACTCTTTCAAACGTAGGCCTATACTGAATAAGTAAATATACTTTCGCACATTCACCACAGAGAGATTTATATAATCACGAAAATGAATCCTTGTGTTTTTAAAGTCTGTGAATAAATTATCTTAGAAACCTATTTTAAATTGGTTTGCTGTAATTTACTGTCATTTTGAAATCGTAAAATGAGTAATTAAGTCATCCTAATAACCTAATCAACCTATATAATGTGATCTTAAAATTTGTAGACAATTTTTTTAGAAGTTACAGTTTACAGAATAACCCGTAACAAATGCATTTTACATATCGACAACTCTAATTTATTTTCTCAAAATGCCAAAAGTCTCTTAATATTACTCCAAAATGTATGTTTACGTGTTTTTTATTGTTCTCGCTCTCAACCCTATCTCAATTTTAAACATTGAAAATATAGCTGAGAAACTATTTTTTATAGTTTTGGATGGCACAAATTTTGATTCTTGATTCTGAGACGTTCCAGGTTCGATCCCCGTGGAGCCATCAAATGTTTTAATGACCTAAAATCGTGAGACGAAAAGTGTGGAGCTAAGATTAGTGGCTAATCCTGGTCACTAAAACTAGAATTACAGTGATGGAAGCTCGATGTCATAGAGTCTACAACTGGTTGTTCCATTGATGATTTAATTTTAGATATAATTTTCCACTGATTTAATTTTAGATATAAACTACGCATTTTATTTTGTTTTTCTTTGTAACTATTTTGATTAAAATCGATGTACGTAAGTTGTTATAGGCTGGAAAAAATTTGGTACTCAATTTTTATTATAATTATTTTGTATTATAAAATATAGTGACACCAGTACTATATAATATATTCCACTTGTGACTCATTCTCCGTAGTAGGAAGTTGATAATGACTAACAAAACACACATTTCCCTTTCACTTTTTATATGTAGAAAGGGAAAATTACATATTCGATTGCACTATCTTTAATTTCCTTTCAACTATTTCGTGTCTAGACTGCGTGTTGTGAAGTACGAGGAGGCGGATTTCCCTGCAATATTTAAGAAAGTATTACATAAAGCTCTCGTGTGTTTATAGTATATTTTTGACCTTGAGAAGGTTTCCGATCATCCATTCACTCACGACACAAACATATTACTTTTCAATAATTACTAATTGTGTCATTTTGTTAACAATAATGAACACTTTGACAAACAAGTAGCCAGCAAGGTTATATATTTTTAGACGAAGGATCTTTGATTAATTGTCACAAGTAAAGCTGCCCTTTACTACAGCCTCAACGACAATACATCTCCATCCATTACCATACCCCGAGATTCTCCTCTGTCCTCTAACATCCATCTTGCATAAATCTGTTTTTATATCATACACCCAGCTTTCCTTACCTCCAGGTATAGCTTGAAAACCTTCATCAGGACCTTTGTACGCAAAGCGTATCGTCAGGTTGGTTATGTAGAGGAATACGGTTCACTACATCACCCATGACCATAGGTCTTCCACATAGAAAGCAGCTGTCTGAGAGTGCAGACAGAAAAAGATACTGTAGAGATGGAGCATTCTACACAATTATATTTACCCACCGATGGCATGTCGTACGACAAACAGAACCTTACTCAAATATGACCATTCTACATTTTATTATGTCACTTATAATGTAGCTCATATGCTAATGTGGGGAATACGTTTTGTAGATCATACATTTCATGAATCATTCTCTGTATCTGCCTGGGTTTTTTCCTTGATGTTTTATCTGCCCACTTTTCCTTGGAAACACTAGTTGCTCTCTTGTCACTACTGGCCAAAACGTCTTCTCATTTAATGTTTTTCATAAAAGTTTTCCCTACTCCGGTAGGTCTTGATGCTACATCTGTAATATTTATTTGTAGGTTATATTTATCCCGCATCTCTTTTAAATATTCTTTTTGGATTTTTAGGTACAATTTTGCGACCTTGACCACAAAGAAGCTTACCCAATGGCAATGCTATAAGTAGCCATTTTTTTTAAAAAACCCATTGAGTTTTCGTATACATTAGAAATAGAATCCCTCTGAAGAAAAGAGATATTTCCTGCTTTAGAAAGGAATCAGAATCTACTATATCAGTGTAAGAAATACTGGCGTTTTTCTAGTAAAATTGTGAGGTATACAAACACATTTTATATTTAAATTATAATGCCACATTTTCGAAATAGAATACGGTTTTATACAATTTAAAAATGTATTATCATCATTCGAAAAGTGTATTTTATTGGATTTTTTTTATCACGACTCAACTGATAATAAAACTTCTCTTTTTATTGTTTATGTTTATTAATGAACAGTTTAATTATAATTTCATTTACATTCCTGTAATGATATAACAATTTCCAGATCTCTTTATCTTTTGTATAACTTGTCTTTATCTCTGATTAAATTAATGTTTTCACTTGTCTTTACGTTGTTAGAATTCATTCGCATTTTCTTATTCTCATCGACTACTCTAATTAAGCCAGGGTTGGAAAAGAACAAGAGTTGGATCTGATTGGAAAATTTTCAAGAAAGGGATCTAACCCAGGACTACATGAAAGAAAGTTTGGAACCAGCTAGGATCCCTCGGAATTGCCACTCACGTACTCTCTATAGTTACGGCCCAGAGAGCATTGTACTTTTTAAATGTCAAAGTGAAGAACAATTTTTTTACGATTTTGGGAATTGGTTCTACGATGTACCTCTATTGAAAACATTTAAAATATATCTATTTCTATTTCCTGCAATAAAAATGAAGAAAGTTATTGCTACATAACGTAAATGTTAACCACAAATCCTAAAAACTTAAAATAGCCGAAATTTTAGTATAATTTCAGTCAAATTTGGAAAAAAATAAAGATTTAAAATTCATTGAATTTATTTTTTATTACGAAACTAATTTGCTAGAAACTTCTTCGTACCTGTACTAAATAATGTAGATCTGCAACAAGCTAATGAACAAGCCTGTGAGCATTTTATTTGTTGTAGGCCTATAGGTCATAATAATATTGATTCAAGGTTAAGGTCGGTTTGATTCATAAATCAAATATCGTTCAAAGATATTCATGTCCTATATCGTCATTGTATCAACTGAGTAAAGACTATTTTGAGTCTGACCTTACTGAGATTAGGAAAATTTCAATATGCTGAACCGTGGGTTATCATCAACGACAGTGCAATGTATACAATTTTTTTGCTAATTAATAGAAAATTTATAGAATTAATTAAAAATTACAATTCTGTGTTTTTAAATAACTGTTATATAACGTTACACTTACGATAATTAACATTTAAAAATGCATTTAGGTATAATCAATATTTTTTAAATTTTAATGGTTATATTTTCCCTGTGTATGTAAAGTTATACTTATGAGTTTGTCCTTCATTTTTTACCTTTTTGCTAAATATCCTTTTTCTTGTTCGCCGTCCAATGCAGTTGACCTAAATACTTGTCTTCCAGGAAACACAGATCAAACAGGATTCATACTCTGCTACAATCACCTTTGTACAGAACTTTATGCTACAATTACCGAGACTAATTTATTATATCATTGCATTGGGACTACAATAATTGTTTGATGAGTTGACAGCTCTGTAAAAAATACAAGGAAATAGTAACTAGTGCATGGCCGTTTCGATTATATGTGTAGAGCATTTGTCAGATGGGAAAATTTTAATGGTGCAAAACCATTGCATACACGTTCTTACTCACCCATCCCCAAATAAAATCCAATCAAAACTATTCATCACCAAAAAATGTCAGTTCGGTATTTCAATCAAAAATCGAAAATGAACCATGGACGTTGTCGTTAAAAAAATGTATTTAAATAGGGCTTAAACTTACTTTCCTTGTGCCATAAACTCTTCTTCCGTGTAAAAAATTGAATTTGATCAAATCCAAGCATTTAAGGTTAGTTTTCTAGCTGAATCTTCTTTATCTGATCTCGAGATAAATCCCCCTCTTTCATCTTTCCTATCATATTTAACTTTTTAATATAGTTTAATCGGACATCCGCCATCATTTGTGTATATGAAAACTAATAGACGACGTTTCGAGAGTATAAATCAACTCTAGAACATAAAATAGAAAACACTAAGATTGCCTAGTTGGCCTGAGTCAAGTTGGAAACTTAAACTAAATATATGATCTAAGAAACACTGTAAGCTAAGACTAAATAAGGGCGTGATCAGATGAAACTACAGTATAAGACACGGACAAACACTACACAAAGGACGACAAGCAAATAATTGTAAAGGGATGGGAGCCAGGAGAAAGTTGTCTGTTTATTTGGGTAAACAACCTTTTCCCCCTCTTTCAAGAGTTTACTCCTCGATGGCGTCGTAATTCCCATTTGTGGAATAAGCAGCAAAAGTTCAGCTTTTTTTTTAAAAAGGTAAAAAATATGTTGGTGTCTTCTAGTTTTACACTTGATAAAAAGAGTTGATTTATACTATCGAAACGTCGTGTATTAGTTTTGATATACACAAATGTAGCAAATAACCGATTAAACCATATTAATAAAATGAACGATCCATCATTAACAAATAAATGCAAAACAAAAATAGACCTCACTTGACCCACTCTTGTTCTCTTCCCGGCACTGACGCTATTAAAGAATTCAAGGGGTTGAGGTCTCTATTTAAAGCTCTTTTTTCTAAACGTCAAACAAAAAATTGTAAGGCTACATTTGCGCAAAATTTGATCAAAATCCTTTGAGACGATTTTAAGAAAATCCTAATTTCGTGAGTTTTTCCTTATATGAATAAAAAATTTTGACCGATAGAAAAATGAAAAATAAAGTATGGCCAAAATTATGCTCATTCGCTAAATTTGATTAAATTTGGTTTTCCCGTTTGGGTTGTTTCATGAATGACTAAAGTTTTAATAAAAAACAGATATTTAAAAACAATTGTATTACTGAACTCAACGTAAAATATCAATTATGACTACAAAATATCAATATCAAAATAACGTAAATATCAATGTTTAATGATGTGTTAGACAACCCTTAGTAATCATTTAAGAGAGTTGTTTCAAAATGTAAGATGGCGACAAAAATGTTAAAATCCTAAAACGTATCAGGGGAAAATGTCATTTAATCTCAATCGATGACTAAATTTGTTGAAAAAGTGGGATAGAAACTATATTTATTTTGTAGTTCTTAAACTAAGGCCTTTGAAAACAAAACAAAACAAAACATATATAATAGTGTATTAATAAAGTGTATGAATTTTGTTAAAGACTGTATAATTAAAATTAGTCTATTTTGTAACGTCTATTGTATTACGACATAGTACCACAATAACCACAAACATTGCAGGTAATTCCGAAGTTATTATCATATCACTATTGTCAACCAAATCAGGAAGTAATAGGAAGTTGAACTGTATTAGAAAGTGTTGCCTACTGTGTTTAGTAAACGTGAAGGTCTTTCTGCGGTTCCGTGGCGATCCACTTCCTTCCTTGGCCAAGTTCTAACCAAACTCACCCATAAATTAGATTTAAAACTAAACTTTAGACAAATTTTGACAATGAACAAGTTCAAAGATTCGTTTTTGTAATGGCTATTTAAATAGAAAAGTAAAATTTAGATGCTTCGTTTAAAACAAACTCAAATTAATTCGGCCCGGTCTTCTAAAATAAATTTGAATTGCAATTTATCTTTTACTGAATTATTTCTTTTAGCTAATGAAATTCAGCAAAGTTTAATACCGCAAAGCCGATTTTAAGAAACATTACTTCAATAGTACTTTCCAAACTATATTTTCCCCCCTGACCAATAAATTTTACTTGGGAGTTACATTTGAGTACAATTTAATAATTATGGTTATAGATTGTAGGAAAATCGTAATTATTATGTATTTGTTTGTAATGAACGAAGATCTCAAAATTTTATATATCGTCAAAATATTTTAATTACACAATCGTCATACAAATGAACTCTTGTATCAATTTTTGTATAAAAACCCTGAAATACAGAATGATCCAGGAAAATCTTAACTATTTTAATTTAATGTTAAAATTTCATGAGCATATACAATAAATATTACTACATCAAATCTATAGAAAAACGCTGGAATATTCAAAACAACAGCAATATGTCGTTGTTGTGGAGATAAGTGTTATTTATTTCTTTATTTTGTCTTTGTACTGGTGTTAGTTGGTAAGCGTGTCGTATACTTCTAAACAACATGTTATTGTGAGAACCTACTGGATTACGAAATGGTTGTTTGCTCCTTGAAGAACCTTTGTTGTTCAGAAGGTTTCAAGCAAGCTAACTATTTTATCGATTACACCGAAACTGAGAAAAAAAGAAAACTCAGTCCCAACTGCTTCTTGATGATGTTAGAAATCGCCTATTACGATGTTCACAGTGTAAGTTCAAAGATTATAAAATGTCATAGGACTAGCCCAAGAGCTGAAGAGAAATCATAACTAATCACGTACAGAGTCAATCCTTATGCAACAATAGATGGAATCAAATAAACAGAAATTATACAGAATTTTTGGTTTGAGGGTCATCAAAGGTTGATACGCGGCATGGTTCACGGAAGTTATTTGTATTGAATATGTAAATTCACAAAACTCAGATTGCTCGACCTGTTCTCCTTATTTTTATCTTTGAAATTATTTAAAGTGCATAATGTGCAGGTCATCTAAGAACACGTGTACGTCTTCCAGAAAACATCACTTGAGAAATCAATAGTATTGATATTAACCACTTCTCAGACTATCTGAAGATTGAAGCGACGGTTGGAGTTTTGTTTGGATGCAGGAGTCATCTCCGTCATTTACTGTAAATGCGTTACATTAAACTCCCAATGTTTCTCTAGAGATTTAGAAAATTTATATGTAATTTCTGAGCCAAATAAATGGTTATTATCCAACAAGATTTAAATAAACTACACATGGCAGATATCAATAGCCAATGGATATGAATACAAAACTCAGATTTATTATCTGTATGAAATCATTCACCAATTCACAATTTAAGTATTGAAATTAACAAAAATATTTATGAGATACAGATTAACCAATTTTATTAAATTAAACAAAATTCTATAATTATTATTTTTACTATATGGGTGATTTGGTGGGTGGAAATGATTGATTTATGTTTTTATTAGCTCTTTGTCTTTGAGTTACATACTATTATTACTTCATTAGAATTTTATAAGAAGTTCTGGTTTAGAGGATGTATCAAGATTCCAAGTTTTCTGATTATAAATTTATATTAAGTATTTCATTCACCACTTAGTTTCTTCTCTTTATAATTACCATATTACTGTTTTTTTCTCTTTTTGACTTTATATCTCGGATTCTTAATTCAAGAATACACTGATAGATTGAAATATATTGAGCACAAAATTGTATTAAACTGTTTTTTAATGTTGTCCTGAGTCTAAGTGATTGTTAATTGTTGTGGCTCCTATGCCTGCCAAGTCCTTCTTATTATTTTTCTTCTTTTCTTATTTAAATTCACTTTAACTTCCCTGCACTTTATTTTCTTACTTACTAAATGATTGCAATGGCTTATGTTGTGAAGTGATGGATCTCTTTGATCATGACTGTTTTGGGTGAGGTCAGGTTTGAAATATATGGTATGAGCCCTGAGATGACTTTCATATGTTTATATATAGAGATGAAATTCAATATTGTTATACAGCAGGTTTTTCAACTTCAATTTTAAACTTTTTTCTTCAGACAAAAAAAAAACAAACTTGGAGGTGTTTATCATTACTAAACCAAACACTTGTATTTGTAAAAAGTATTGAATAATACAATTTCCATAGTTCATAATATTTAAAAAAGCAATTAAAAATTTTAATTTTGTTGTTCCTCAACCTATTTCGTTGAATGTCAGTCTCTAAACGAAAATGTTAGATTAACGCTGATTCGGTTACGTATTCAAATTTGATATATATATATATATATATGTATATATATATATATATATATATATATATATAATCGACCCTTTTCATGGAACAACATGTGTTGAATAAAAGCAAAGAAGCAAATACTAATTATTAGATCAATTGACAGATTAGGTCCAAGTTAAACCTTTTATAAAAAATCAATAGATAGTTTTTTTTCAAATTTTTTAAATGATTTTTAGAGGTTAAAAATTGACAGTTGGACAATCTATTAGCACTTAAATTTATTTGATTTTTGCCTGTATTTAATTTACACGAAAAGAAAATATCGATTGTGGTGTTTTGGAGAATATAAGACTCCTAACCAGACTCCTGAAGTGAAGTCACGACTGCTTCACCTGAACAGTTACTTTCATGTTCATTAATTAATTAGACCTTACTTTACCTATTTGTATCAATATCATGTGTTTGTTGTATGCAGTTTATGACAAAAACATCAATTAATGACATATTGTGATTAATAGTTTCATTCTTTTAATGACCACTTGTCAACATCCCGCTGGCTTTGGCCAAAACATTACTAGACTAATTGTGCCGACTCGACAAGACAGACAGGATTGTCTAACAACGATTAATCGAACTGCCAATTGACATGACAGAGATTCGCCTTGACTAGTCGATTGTCAATCTTTGGATATAGAACGGGGACATTGTGCTGTTGCAACAACTGACAAGGTTTTTTACTTTCTCAGATATAAGTGGAATTTTAAAAAATTACAACAGGAGGGAAAATAAACGGCGAGATAAATAGACCATCTCTCTAATATAAAAGTTTCATTTTATATGCTTTATTTTATGTTTAAAGTGTATTTTCATTTCATAGTATTCGTACTTGGGTAAAATATTTGATGCTATTTAATTTCAAATTTTAACTTTTGAATTTTGATATTATTGTAACATTTTCCTTTATTTTAAGGATGCGTATTACTACAGGGATAAATCAACAGAACAATTCAGAGCACTTTTAAGGCATTTTCTGTACAGTGCCTAAAATATTGCTTGCAAGCACTTTCGATCTTAGATCTTGTGATGTTATTTTTAAATTTTAGACGTCATATTTTTCTTTTTTTCAAATTATAGTTTGAAAAAATTATCGTTATTTATATTAATTTATCTTCAAAATTTTGAAGAGAAATTTGGAAGATTGCAAAGGGATAATAATTTTGTCCTGATTTTAGAAAATGTAAGTTATTTTTTTTGATAGTCATTTGATCATTTTCAGTTCCATTTCTGTATGATCTCATATACTGTTAATAACGATTTAGACAAAATTTCGTATGTGGAGGTGATTTTGTGCATATGATTAGGTTTGTAAAAAAAAATAAAAAATCCTACCATATCATTATTTTTTAAATCAACTTTTATTTATTTTAATTGAATTGATTTAATTGTAAACCTTAAGGAGGAAATGTTATTATTTTGTAGTTTGATAAAGAATGAGGAAAGGTTTACAAATTTTCTGCACCCATACACTGTAGTTTTCAGTGTGCAGCTCACTGTTGTAAATATTTGAACAAAAAAATCGACACTTTAAGTTATTAATATATGCATTACTCATTTACATTATTTGTGGCTGAGCAAAACTCATGGAATGAGAAAAGTTTTAAGTTCAAAAGAACCCACCATGAGCTTTTCCTTTTCAAAAACTAGTTCGGAATAGTTTAAAGGAAGCTGTGTAGCTGTAATTGGAAATATAAGACAACCTGTATGAGGTTAAAAGAGATGTCCTCGAAAAAAATTATTTACAGATACAATATCATGGGAATGTATTGAGAAGCAAGTCGTATTACCTTACTTGAAAAGCAGTAAAAGAAAGCCACCTTGTACTCTAAGGCCAGTCGTTAAACAAGGAATATTACGTTGACATGGTTTGACTTTTATAGAGTTTTTGGTATTGTTTGAACTACTTGAATTTTATACAAAAGGTAAGGACTAGTTCAAATAATGGATATGCTGTAAACTTTAAATGTCAGTTTGAGAGAGGATTGATGTTTAAAATTGGAAGCAAGGTCACTCTCCTAATGTTCCGCTACTGTTTGTGTCTGGATATATTCAATGTTATAGTTTGAAATTAATCTCGGTGAAGCTGTGTCTAAGCAAGACAATTTAATTATTTGTTTTTACTGTCATCATAGTAACAAAAGTGAGGTAGTCCTTAAGAAATTACTCGACGCTAATTTCTTTTTTTGTTTATTCACTCGATTGCAGACCCTCCACCATTACATATCACAAAACTGCAAAATGAGTTATTAAATGCTCATCTGGTATATAGATAAGAACTTGATATTAAATACTGTTGTGAAGAACTTCATATCAAATACTGTTTTGAAATTTTCAAACCTTTGTTTTACTTATTATATTTAATGATTAGTTAAAAATAACTTACATTCCAGAACAGGCAAGTTTGTGAAAGGATGGGAACATTTAATCAGCCGTCTATATGAGCTTTATTGACTTGAAAGCAGAATAGTACATAATTAAATAAGAACCGATCTTAGTGCAGAAATGGTAAGGCTAGATGTTCTACATAAATTGATGACTCGTGAGGTGTGCCATTAAAGAATTTAGTTGCAGGTTGAAATATGGCTGTAGTTAATAATTAATCAAGAGTTAATTTAAGACAGAGTGATCTGATAACTCATATTTATTTATTACTAGATGACCCGGTGAACTTCGTACCATCTAAAATTGATTTGATTGTAAATCTTGATAAATGATTATCAATCCTAATCAACTCCAATACATTGAGATAGATAATATTAGCCACTTTGGGTAAAGTTTGAGTTTTGTTTGGTTATTAAATGAAACTCTTTGTAAGTAAGAAGTTGTTAATAACTTCATTGATATCTATTTATTCTAATTTTGTAAATTAAATTGTTCAAATATATTAAGGATCCAAATAACTTCTTTTAAAATAATATGTCGTCTTATAACTAATATACATATTTTGATTTAAATTTAAAATTAATCGAAAATTCCTGCATCTCAATGTTTATGGAATCTATTTAAATCACGTGATTAAGTTGTCTGTGGGCGTGTCTTTTGAATTCTTGTCAATTCTTCCAGCCGCCATCTTGTTCAGACTTTCAGTCGTAATTCGAAAGATTCTACCTTTATTATTGATTCTAAATAAGAACTCAGGTGACGTTTTATGTTCAGGGATATATGGTTTATATATAGGCCTGGTTTGTTTGGTCTCTAGGCTTTCTGTATTTCTACAATCAGCGAAATACTGACATTGTATTTCAAACTGGCAATTTATTTGGTTGACTTTTTTGTCTTGATAAAAGCGGATTATTTTTATTTCCTTGTCTCTGCCTTTGAGTTGTTAATTTTTACGGGTAGATCGAATATTTAGGCTTAATTTTGATGTAGGTCTTCCTAGGTTTAAAATTTGGTAAGTTATGTTAATTAATTATTGTCCGGTCGAAAATCTTGAAATTTGACATTGTTTTGGATTGGAGTTTCGCATTCTTGCCGCTAGGCGCGTGTCATTTCTCAACCTACATAAGATTTAACATTAAACTTTAAAGTCGTGTAGGGCGAAGCCCTTATGGAATTTTGCAAAAAAAATTTACCAAAACCACCCCCCAATTAAGACGAACAAAACAAAAAATAAATCATTCAAATCGGTCAAGCCGTTTTCGAGATTTTGCGAGACTAACGCACGGCAATTGATTTTTATATATAGAGATTACACTGCAGTCCTTGATAGAAATGATGTTGCTAAAAAGATCAAGTCAGTACTATATATAATACAATTTTACAAATACCTGCCTACACCGATGATGTTGTTTTCGGTAAGAGATCAGAGATTAGGAAGTAGGTGGTAGAGACCCAGCATGAAAGAAACCTTCCTGAGACTAGATAAGGATGCACGTAGTAATGACTAACAAAAACTGAGCGTAAATGAAAGAAAAGCAAAGTTATCTTTATAGGGAGGTCTAGACAAGCACACTGCCAGCAGAACTATCAGTTATGAAATTAGGCACTAGTTTGAGGTAGTCACTAGGAGTCTACCTGAGTCGAACAAGTTTTTGGAATGAAGTCAATCTGTAGTCTGTCTGACGGTCTGTTAACTGTCGTAATTACAGTGATTCTACAGCCCAAACGCCTAGATGGATTTTAATTGAATTTATTTTGTAATGTTTTGGTTTCTGGACGGGTTTTTAATATTATTTAATACTAAAAACTTAGGAGTAGCTGCATAACAAAAATAACACTAATTTACTAGTCGGTTCTATGGAATTTTATCAAATTTTGCATAAGTGTAGTCTCTAAGGGTCTAAACGAATTATATTCGTCACCATCTCTGCAAAACAGCTGGTTTTATGAGCTATCAATAAAAAACCAAAAAAAGTCGGCCATGCAGTTGTTATAAAATAGGCTACATAATTTCTCAAAAGAGTCTCTGCAGTTTCCGTTTAAATCAGAGTTGGTTAAGCAATAATTGAGTAAAGAAAAAATCAACCTGACCGCCGTCATTAATTAATACTCTTAGGACGTGTTTATGACAATAAGCGAAGCAAGTTCAACCCCTTATTTAAATATATAAATGGTCCATGTTTCATTTCACTTTGAAATTGACAACTGCTGAACTGACATTTAGGATTTCGTTCGTTTTTATTTGGTTTCGGGTATGTGTGAAGGAAAATGTGTGCGATTTTTCTTCAAAATGTACTTTATATATAATGTGTCAAAAGCCAAATTGCTTTAGTAGATAATATCAGTAGATATTTCATGTCAAATGACGGCATATTGGTGAACGTAGAAATTTGCTGGTAGGCTTAGGTGTGGACTTGACATTATGCATCAGACTCACAAGTCCCGTATATTATTAAGTTGAAGACAGTTTCTCTAATTATCCTTCTTGTTTTCATACGTATCACATTCATTACTACACAGGGAACTTCCAGATATTCGTATCACTAAAAATGTAGTGTACAATTTCCTTATGATTGCAGTGTTAATTTCGATCGCTGAAGCAATTGAGAGAAATGAGTTTCTTCTGTTCATGGTCGCTTTATTTTCCGTGATTGTGTAAAATGATGATAGGAGGGAAATAGCACAATGTTTTTGGTAGTGTCTTTGTTTCACCGCTGTATATAAAAATTACGATTTTCACTTTCTCACATATAAGTGATGAGTCGAAAATCAATGTTAAGTGCTTTATCATAACCCTAAAGAGTTTGCAGATTTTGATCAAATTTGGTGAGGGCATATTTTGGCTATTTTTTAAGACTTCCTTCCGCCCCAATAAATTAAAAGTTGAGAGTAACTCCAAAACACAAAATTCCAATTTTCTGAAAGACGGCTCTACCGATGTTTATCAAATTATACCTCTATAGACCTTTCAGATCATTAAAAAAAAGATAAAACAATGGAGCTCGTATAAAAGACCTAAAGATTAAAAATTAGATTTACCGATTTCGATTAAATTTAGGTGAAATGTCAAGAGTACATTTACAAATTACAAAATTTTACAATAATTTACAAGATTGAGTGCTAAATTATAAATTTTAAAATTAGAATTTAGCAATAATTGGCAAAAAAATTTAATTAAAAACTTAATTTTTATCAATTACGAGTAGTACCCTCTGGATAAGTAAAGCGAGCTTAGGGTCTATTTAAATATATTCAAACAGAAATTTTTAGTCGCATAAATTTGTTAAGACGGGAGGCCCTTCATATATTTATATCAAAGTATCTCACATATAAACATGGAGAACACACACTAAAGATTTAACTGACATTTTTTTCTCTTCTTTTAGTAATATAGGACTAGGTACATTTTGGGGGAGATAGCGGTGAATATTATTTTTGGTTTTGTAGATGTTTCTAAGAAAGTTAGTGCAATGTTTTACAGTTTATTGTGCATGTAATATGTAAATTGTTGATTTCTGAGGAACAAACTGAGGGTCTTTAGTAGGGTATCAAAATGTACAAATATATATAACGATTAGTAAGACAATAACGACGCTTTTTTACATGTGTGACTTAATCGCATTTTTGAATCATTGATAAGTTAGGTTAGGTTGAGTAAATTACGTGTTTGATGTATTGTATAGAATAAATTATATTTGTATCTCTTAAAACATGTAGTTAAAATTTGTAAATAGTTCACTATTTATCGCCAATCTAAACTTTATTAGTTTTTCACTAGAATATACGTGACAAAAATTCCAATAGCAGATGAACATCGCCGAAACTAGCGTCTGTAAACGAAACTTATTACATACTCTTCTAATATCTGAACCCCCATTTCTACCTGATAACAAGATCTTTAGAGAATATTTATTTCACTTGATATAAAAAATATGTGTTACACTTTCAAAACACAAGGAACAAATAATGAATATTGTTAAAGAAATATGAGGTATTCATGATATTTTGTGGCATATAATCAGAATAAACAGGAATATCATTTGAAAAACGTTTTAAAGTACAGGGTGCTTCAAAAAAGTCTTTACAACTTTGTAAGTTCGTTTACATTTATTCATATTACTTACAGAACTGGTTTTGTTGTCATTTTGTAGCAAACTAGATCAAGTTATGACTCACGTAGTTAATAGTAAGCGAATAGCAATGGAAGTTGTGAAGAGGAATATGTATTGGTCCAGTTAGTTAAATAAGTCTAGTTTGAGGTTAAATTTGTTAAATATAAAGATATTCTGGTATGGGATAAAAAGCTAGAAAAAGTTAGGAATGGACTTAGAGTCCACTACAAGTTAAAATTTGTCAAAGATATTGAAGGATCGAGTAATTATTTGTTGGGAAAAGAACTAAATTACGGAATGGTGAATAACTATTTGCATGGCGAGTTGCTACTTTTTAAAATTAGGTTGTTATTTAAAGCCAACTATTGCATCTTAGCTGCACACAATTTGGTGGTTTTCTTGAACAAGATGAGGGTTTGACCGGTCCAAAAAACCGTAAAGTCTAAATCGGCTCTACCGTTTTCATGAAATGTGAATATTAATGACACTAACCCGTGTGAAAAACCCCAAGTAAAAAAAAAAAAAAAATTATCTGTTTGGAAAAACAAAAATTAACCTTGACCCGTTATTAAAAACGCAATTTTAATCTAATACAATTTACCCTGTGGACGCATTTATGACAGAAGAGAATCAAGTTTTAGACCGTATTTAAACATACACATATTTTTTCAACGATTTTATGATTCATTCTCAGTTTTTGACTGACAACATCAAACTGACAGTTTTGGTGACGGATAGTTTAGGTGGGTTTTTATTTCATTTAAGGGATGGTCGAGTGAGAAAGGTTTATCCAATGTTTTTCAACCGTTTATTTTTAATAATTTTAAAATGACCGAAATCAAACGTTTAGTTTTTCATTTGTTTTTGTGTTTTTGCGTGTAATATCTACTTTTAATACATTTTGAAACATTTTATATGATGAAACACGAATAGTCTGGAGAAAAACAACTAATAGTGTTTAAGAAAGCAGTAAATTTCAAACTGTTAATATAGAAGACATTGTTCATTTCAGATCAAATTCTTCTATTGGTCACATTAAAAGATGACGATTTAATGTGTTTTATAATTGTCCATTTACGTCTGCAAATATTGTTTTAGTCATCACTTTAAATTTAAATGATGAAGTAATAAGGCAAAATTAATTTTAGTTAAAACAAGTCTTTCGGATGTTCTTCAACTTTCCTCATTGTCAATGTAAAACCAACAATACGCATTTCCTAGTTTATTTCCAAATGAGTCATCAATATACATAATACATACACTCTATGTATAATGCCCTAATTGGTTTTTTTTAATATCAAACAAAACAAGACACTTTGTCAGCAAATCTGGCAGTTATTATTAATCCAATTACAACACAAATATTCATTGCTGGTAATTGTTTCTATAAATAACTTGTTTCTTATCCTTGTGCCTATTTCAGCTTTCGTAATCTCTGCAGATTTCTTTATGCCTAAAGTTTGTTGTTCGTTGGGACATGAGGATATGGACACCATCGAAGAGTGCTAATGTAGGTCAAGGTTAAGGCCAATTAAATTAATAATTGCGTTTATAAATTGTCAACCATTCTTCGGTCATCATTCCTAAACAAAGACCTTTCACTCAGTTTGGTTGTCTTTTATTGCCATCGTGTGTTTTAGAGTCATACAAATGTTGTTTAAAGTGACACATACTCCAGGTGGAAGACGTTCTGTGCTGATAGGTGTTCTCATAGGTAAAATTTATTTATTTTTGGTTTTGTTAAAACTCAGCTACATTTAGTTTTGCTCATGAGGGTGTCATTTTAATTTATTTATAATTTGAGCTATTTATGAAACCTCATTAACAAAATAAGAAACGTAACGTACTATAAAGCTGATTTGTAAATTGAACTAACAAAATGACAAAACAAAACATTAACGCGGTCAAGCATACAGATATCTACATACATACAACTACATATACCGGCATAAACTCACTTCATTAACCGTAGACTTCTCTCCACTTTTTATTTTTTCACACATACATAATACAAAAATAGTTATTTAATGGGTCAAAAAATCGATGTAGAGTTTTTTGCGGATATATCCATTGTGTACATATCTCGGGACGTGTTTCTTCGATAACTCAAAAGTTACAGGTTGCCACAAAAAAAAAAACACAACTTTATTATATTCTGAAAATCGGACCCAAATAAAACATAGTGGTCGTCATCTCCCCAAAATATCCGGTTCGATTTGTCGGTTTGTCGAATTTTTAAAAAATCGGCCATGGAGCCTTTATAAAAGACGTAATTTCTCAAAATCGACTCTACTGATTTCATTTAAATTTTAGTGAAATATGAAGAATAATAATCCAAACTCGTATGTAATATTGCAAGTAAAAAATAACGCAGTTTGGAATATTTTCGCAAATAAAAATGACCTTGACCACTGTTATTAAAAGCTTGGTTTAAAAAAATATGATTTACAATTTACGCTGAGAACAAGCATGGAAGTTCCAAAACCAAAACCAAATGAAGCTAAAAATACAAGGAGAAGTATGACAAAAATTGAAAATTCCGATTTTCTTAAAACTGATTTTAATTTTTTTTCTTCCTAAAATTTTGATCAAATGTTCAAACAAAACTTATTGTAATAATAATATTGTTTTTTGTGGTTTAAAGGCAAACAAATTTTTGGTCATTAGAGCTTTATAAAAAAAAGGAAGAAAAGAACATAAAATAAAATAAAATACCCTAGCCCTCAAATACTCTAATAGCGTCAGAGTTGGAAAAGATCAAATGTTGATCAAAAGAAATCTCACAGGAGAAATGAAAGAGAGGGATCTAACCCAAAACTATATGAAAAATAGATGTAGATATAGCTGGGCCCTTACTCACTGTAATGAGCCTCTGAGGTCTGTAATGAGGACTTGGTACTGTATTTTTAAGTACTTACAGTTCTTCTTGTGACTTCGTTCCGTTTTATTTTACGCTTTTCGGAAACTATCTTCTATCATAATATTTTGCTCGTTATTACATAAAAATAAAACATAAATCACTGACCACACAATCTTTTTATTCAAATTATGACTTGGATACAACCACAATATATTGATCGCCATCTTCTCAAAATTTCCGTTAGAGTTGAACCCTTTGCGCTGTCGTAATCATCCGATTAACTCAAATCCAAACCCATAAAAGAAACTGCAATAGATCCTTACCTTCAACAAGTCTTACTAGTAGTTCTTGAACTACACCTCTGTGTTTGACTCCCTAGAAATACAATTAACCGAGATGCAAGCTAAAGGCCAACACCCGGTTATTTATTATAATAACACCTGGTAGAGTATCTACTATTTTTGTAAAGAGAAAGTAATACATTAAAGAGATTAGGAGAGAGTTGCCGCTTCTAACATTAAGTATAACCATCATTACAGACTTTATAATTGAAAACAAACTGACAACAACTATTGAAAGTAAGTATAAGAGGCTTTTAAAAGATTTTCCATTATTATTGAGTACATCTCACTTTCAAAACATGTTAAATATATCCTTTTAAACGTAAACAATATATTTCAAACCGTAAAGTTTCCGTAAAATTTGCTTAGAAATCAGTTTGTTCTTAGGACTTTTTAGATTCTTCGTTTGCGATTTGACTTTCTAATCAACGCCGTTTTGAAACAATTAAGTGAATAAATGTTGTAAACAATGTTTAATAAAAAAACTGTTGGTAATTAAAGATTTAAACGAAAATCAAAATGATAAAAAACACAGTCGAAAAATTCTGATCTGTGATAATTTTTAACAATATTAATACCAGTTCGCGACGAGTATAAAATAGTTAATGTGTATATCCTTTTCCGTTGACAAGCTGTTTTGCTATCAGTGGCCTAAATCTATATCTGATGTCTATGGTGCATTGGTACAACAACCCTGACCTATTGCCGTTTCTGCTACATCTCTGAGCTGAAGTTGATGGTAATATTTGATGTTAGCTAAACCTTTAGCAGATCTGAGACATAACCTACTTTCATTATCCCTTGACATCAGCCAACACTGATCTCCTCGTAATAATGATCAACTTCTTAGTAAGAAAAATCTTCTAAAATTATAATTACTTTCAAGGAATTACACACAACTCATTATTGCTGAAAACGATCAAACATCAATGAGCCCTCAAAAAT
Organism: Aphrophora alni; assembly: GCA_963513935.1. Taxonomy (NCBI): domain Eukaryota; kingdom Metazoa; phylum Arthropoda; class Insecta; order Hemiptera; family Aphrophoridae; genus Aphrophora; species Aphrophora alni. The sequence continues at coordinate 126,452,868 of OY740767.1, forward strand.
ATATTTTCAAATATTACGGAATATTTTTTAAATATTTATTTTTTTATCAATTTGCTTTTTTAGATAAAGCTACCTTTTTAGGACCTTTTTGGCGACCTTGCAGATTGAAACTACTTAGCCATCAAAATTTTTACAGAGGATGTCATTTATTACTGCACCCTTGAAGATGTTACAATGAAACCCGATATCAACGAACTTTTTTTTTCTTTCTTTTTTTTTTAAGACCGTGTGTATTAAATGAAAACGTAGTATGAGTTTCAAAATTACTCCCATGTCTAAATTTTCAACAAATGAACGATAAAATTACCCTCTTTTATAAAAATTTATAACAGAGAAGAAACTAACTTCCAGCATTTAGGGTTATTGTCCTCTCTTCTCCCCCAAGTTACGTTGGGTTACATAGTGACTTTCAATTTGCCCGTTTTTTCTCTACTCGCCATTTCTTTTAAATGATTTATTACACCTTTCGAGACCTGACTCAGTTTTTGTTATTATTTTGAAATTTAAAGTTACCATATCTTAATGTAATTTTAACCTACATTGTTTATTATTATTTTTGTATTCATTACTTTAAAATTGTTAAATAATGGTGAAAAAGGAAAAGTTATGCAAAAAATAATTTAACCGTAACGTAGCACACCTCAATTTGTAGGAAATTGTGTAACGAAAAACTTTACTTTCTTGTAATTTTTCATTTTATTGTAGTGGAAAAGAGTCATTTATTATTTTTTATAGTATTGCCCCACGAACTAGGTTGCCGGATGGTTTCTACATATTACAAAAGCATGTTTATATAAAGAAATATTGGCAGTTTCTCGAAAATGAACAATAGCAGTTGCATCTGATTTAAAGTTCCTCGATTTTCTTAACATTTCTCGACACAACATTAAATTAAATAAACATACTTAATCGGTATTTAGTTTTACTTTTCACATATACAGTACTTAATACACATGAGATGTGTTAAAAATATGTGTTCAGTTTTTTGCAGAAATATTCGTTTTGGAGTAGTCTGTGTCTTTTGTGATCGATATATGTCTACAGTTCCCAACAGAAGTGTCTTTTGTATGTAGGCATTTGTGGGCATACTGGAAGAGTTTTTATCGTAATTATATGGGATAACACAATTTAGAGCTAACTGCTATAAACAAAAATTCAAAATACGGCTGTACCAATTTTGATAAAATGTGGTTGCAATCGTGAAAATTATGAAATTTTATTGATGTGTGAAGAATTATAGTCAAATTTCAGTAATTTAAAAATACCGAAATGAACCCAGATCGCCTTCGGGATTATTATTATTATTTTTTTTCAAATTACTCTCGAGCTCTATTTTTTTAATTTGTGTTTTGGCACATGGTTTTGGGTTATAATTCTTCACATTTCAACAAAATTGTATTGTAATCACCTCCACTTATTTAAAGATATTTTTAGTTTTATCATAGTTTATTTTCCACTTCATGATTTTTTTTTTTATTTTTGATTTTTTTTAGATGGTGATCACATTTTATAAAAATTCTGTATTATGATATGACAGCTTATCACTTAAAGTTGAAGCTTGATTGGTACTGTATTTGTTTATCGGTATTTTAGAATTATTGTCCTATATTTTACAACGCATACTATAAACTACTAAAGATATTTTTCTGATTACTTTAGTACATATTACGTTTCTTTTGGTTGTGTATATATACCATATACACTTTTATAAACCTTTTAGCGTTTACGTGATAAATAGTTTGATAAAAACAAATCCTATTCTAAATTATAAATGACAACAACTTTAAGTGTTTGTTTGTTATTTTAGTCAGATGCCGACGGTTTCAATATTTTACATTTATTTTTCTGGTCGACAATTTTTTACAAAAAAACAACAACTTCAATCGAAAAGGTTTGGTGCGAAGGTCGACTAGATGGCTGTACCGACCTTAAGGCTTGCCAAAAATCGAATGCTTCTATCCTGACATTTCTCTTTCATCTTTGACAAATTGATGTTACGTCGGCAGGTGTTATTAATTGAATGCCACTGTTCACACATAAGTTTCAATTTCCTTCTTCCTAGTTGTACTTAACCTTCATCTTAGTGAAAATGAAGGGTTTAAAACAGGACTTAAAATACATACATGTTTCCTGGATTCAATTTTCAGTTTAAATTAATATCTAGAATGTTTGTACTTTGTCATTTTTATAATAGGTGTTGTAATGTTAGGTTATAATAATAATTTACATATTGTGTAACAAATATTAAGTTAAACTTTTGCAAAACTATTAACCAAATGACACCATTATTAAATTGATCAATTTTATTGGGCTACGAACTATTTACTTTTACTTTATTCAATGCCCGCGGGTGACATTTCTGCCATTTGGAATCTTGTTACCAATTGATCTAAACTATTTATTATCAGTAGAAGAACAGTTCAGTTGGGCATGCGAACAGGTCCTATTCATAGTTCGCATCCTTCCGCTTATTCTGCAGAATGGATACTGGGTCACTTGTTACGATTTTAAATTGAATAGGTGCGCCAGAACACGGTAACTAGAACAAGATTTGTTCTAGTTACCGTGCGCCAGAACGTACTATGTGCCGTACGCAGTCTGAAGTCAACAACACAAGTTGCGTGAAAAAGCGTCCGTATGAGAGGTTCTTGGTCTTGGAGTCAGGCTCATCGGTTTCCAGCTATGAGCATCCGTTGTTGATCATTGAAACAACGCCGCACAGCCTACTGACTGTGATTAAATTTGTAGTAGATCACGTTTTCGCCAAGACGTTGTATTTCAACGTTGCTTGAGATCCACTGGATGATCGCTGTTCTTCCTGGTTGGTCTAGTCGCACCATGTTATTTTGACAGAGTGACATCATTTCCTAAACAGTTGGTTTGTTGGATCATATTCCGAAGATGGCCGACTGCTAGTCCACGATAAAGACAGTGTTAATTCAATTGCGAGGACCTTTTTGGTGACCTTGCAGATTAAACTACTTCGCCATCAAAATTTTTACAGAGGATGTCATTTTTATTACTGCACCCTTGAAGATGTTACAATGAAACCCGATCCTAATAGATCAACGAATTTTTTCTTTCTTTTTTTTAAAAAAAAGATCGTTTGTATTAAATGAATACGTAGTATGAGTTTCATAATTATTCCCATGTCTAAATTTTCAACGAATGAACGATAAAATTACCCAATTTTAGGAAAATTTATAACATAGAAGAAACTAACTTCCAGCATTTAGGGTTATTATCCTCTCCTCTCCCTCAAGTTACGTTGGGATACATAGTGTCTTTCAATTTGCCCGTTTTTTCTCTACTCGCCATTTCTTTTAAATGATTTATTACTCGCTGATGGTTCCAATTTAGAGAAAGAGCATAATTGCCGTGTTTACCAAAAGTTATCTTCTTTAGTCTCATAAAATTTCTCAAAAGTGTTTTATTTATATTTGTTTATTCGAAATTTGGAGAAAGATTTCGAAGTCTTCAAATTCGTTATGAGGAGAATGTAGTTGCCATATATCCTAATAACTAATAGCCTACGTATTTTTAGCGATGTCCATAATTCCCTGAACAATTTTTTGTTAAGGTGTTGGCATTTTTGTAACGGTATTTTCTTATCTTCTCTTATCACAATTATCCCCAACAAGCTGCCAGTAGAGATTTCACTTTGTTAATGTCTGACCTAACGGTACATCAGCAGAATCGATTAGTCTATCAATACAAATACCAAAGCATAACTAGTCTAATGGATGTTCACTGTGTCGAATCAACTGTTTACAGATTTTTAGATAGAAAGTTTGCTGCCACATTGATCACGAGACATATATTTAGCAGCATCTGATAACTATGCTGTACTGAAATCTTATCAGGCCAATATTGTTTCACAGTTTTAATATCTCTTTATTTAGAAGTCAAACAGTTTGCTTTATGAGATCCAGTCGTGCGTAGTTTTACATCCCCACGCACAGAAAATATTGAAGGTATGATACAATTTAAAAATAAATTCAACCTGTCCTTGAGAATAGGTTACCTATTATTGTCGAAGTACTGATGCTATAGGGATTAAATGTTTTAAGGTTGTTGCATTATTTTATATCATGGAGATCAAATAAAACTATTTGCTATAAACTTGGTAGTGTAAATTTCTCTCTGATTTATTACAATTTGAAACGTTATTTTAAATCACCTTATATAGTTAAAAGTAAGATATCTTAATATATGCATCTGTAATTGTAAGCCTTGGACTGGCTTTTAATAACCCACGCAAATAAATTTCATTGGTTAAACTTTTAATGAAATAAGGCAAGACTATAATTAATTGTCACAATTCAGGTTTTAATCACAAATGCAGTCAGTTAAAGAAAAGTGAAGGCCATTGTAACATAATAGAGGTTTTGTGGCTTTTCTGATCTGGTGTTTCGTTATTGTATGATAATATCACGTATTTACGATCTTCTCTGGTGGTTGAACAACCTTTTACATAACTTTAAGTTATAAATAAAATAAGTGGCAATTGCCAAACTTCAGTTGTCAACATACTGTGTTTATTTCCATTTCTTACGACTTCTCGTAAAAACGTAATCTAATTAACATAATTCGAATTTAATTCTTTACGAAATTTACAAAGTTTGTCATAATATATTTGACAGTTCGTCAGATAAAAAAATTATAAACTATACAACCGGGAGACTTAAATTAGTCTGGAATATTTCATATAAAAGACATGAGTCAGTGACAATACTTTAAAACTTTAATTAAGAATGGTATTTAGCTAGAATAATATGTGGTATTTTTTTCGTTAGGATTACGTGAGAATCTTTAAGTGAAATTTTGTTTTTTTATTTATTGAAATTACGTTCTTTAATCCAACATATCTCTTTATTGAATACTACGAATGTATCAACAATTAAAGCGTATTTTTTTTAGTTTGAATTTAGTACTTTAAAATTTCTAACTTACAGTAAATAATTATCTTATGCAGTATAATACGAATTGATGTATTGAAACAATAAGTTTATTTATTTTAGTAAGAAAATTATATTTTCATATAAATCCAGGAGAGTTTATTCCCTAGAATGTAAGTAAAACTGTAAATTGTAAGCGAGTTCTTAACCTAACCAGTATAAGAGGTTTCTACTTCCGTTTCTTGATTGATCTTCACGTTTATGGCCTCAGGAAACCAAAGAAGTGATTTTTGACAGGATGTCCGTTCATCGTCGTCGTTGTCTTTGTCATCTATATATATGTAGCTCGGTAGCGGCCACAAAACGTAAGATAGAATCATAAAATTTAGTATAGGAGACTAGAGTGTGGTATGGAAACCCTATTGATATTCTGAAAAATCGAATAGAAATTGTCAAAACGGCGACCATTAAAAAACTGTTTTTTCCCCATATCTCGTGTGTTGTTCAACATATAACACACTAAATTAGATAAAAATTGGCAGATTTAAATTTTGCAATTAATTGTACCAATCACACATCTCTACCAATAGCGAAGGTATTGTAAACAATGTAATTTCAAACCTAAATCTTCTAAGAAAATGTGATTGAAATTCATTTAATTACAACCTTCCGCCAGAGCTGTCATCGACACAAGCTTAAGCGAGTGGAAAAATATATACTGCTTCCTAGACCCGCCAGGCACTGACTCGCGGAAAGAGACTGCGAACTTTTTAATACGTGCACCCATCTACGAGGCTCCTTAGGGCTAGACGATATCAATAAATTAGGGATGTACACAATTATGATGTCCAGACAACGTATATAACAGTTGTTTTAAACAATATTATCCTACTGTATAAGACCCCTTGATCTATCATTACAATTTAACATTCATACAAAGCCCAAGAAACCAACTTGTCGGCATTACAATAATTTGAAGATCTGCTTGTATTACATTATATGATGGAACTGGGTAAAGTAACTTGTTTAGTTTGAATTTTATATTTCTAAAACATTTATAACTTGCACTTGTCTTAGTTAAATAGCGCTATACGAATTAATATATACGTTTTGATTAAAACTATATTAAAATAATCACTTTATTTTGGTGTGAAAAGTAATTACTGTACATATAAATTAATATAGTCAAGGAAAGTTTATTTCCTAGAATATAAATAAAAAAGTGAATTTGATCCATGTCCTCTTTCTACTTTTTTCTACATTTTGTTGTAACATCTATTCAGAACTAACATCAAAATTAGCATATATTTTCAATCCAACATTTTGAAACTAAAATAAATGTTTTTCAAGTTTAAAGATTTTGTGACATACTTAATTATATTTCCAATGCACACTGAAAAATAATGGCGTAATTAGCTAGTTTAACTTAGTACAGTTAAGGGTAAACAACTTTTGACCATTTTTAAACCAATAAAGGAAATGAAAAACGACTTTAGCTATTGTACTCAGTATAGAGTGTAATTTAATGTTAAGACTTCTTTCATATTTTACATTTTTATTTCAGTTTATACATAACCGATCCGAGTTGTCGTTCAAATTTGTAAAACCTAAAATGTAGGTTTATAAACGTATAAAATAATTAGATATAGCGTTAGTTTGGAATCGATATATCAACAAATTTAGATAAAAGTAGGATAGGTAATCGAATAAAACTAGCAATGTATTTGGTAGTTGTTGAGAAAACTATACAAGTGTTCTACTTGTAGTTTAAAGAGTTAGGTTTTTCCTTTTATTGTTCTAAACTTATTTAGCACCTTTTTGAATTTGTTCTAAAATTAAAAAGCTTCGTACATGGTTTATTAACTATGTAGATCAGATTAAGAACGACAAGAAGGAAATACATTCTAGATTAACTTCCTCAAATTCAGCAGTTCAGCATATAAACCCCTTATGGTGTTCTTAGACAATAATGGTGACATTATTGTTTCTGGTCATGGTGATATACTATTCACTACAGTTGATTCTACCAGTTTACTTACAGAGGGCCAACCCAATCCAAATGGACTCAACCGGTGCATTTGTTGAGTCCCTACCGAGGGTGTTATATTTATTGTTCCCTTTGAATGTAATTCGATCACAAAGTAGAGATTAGATGCACTGTTTCGATAATAAATGTTGGGTCTTAGAATAACTTATTACAACTAGCTACCCCTCATGTGTATGAGTATAAGTGTAGCAATCAAGTTTACCCGGATCTACACCTTTCTTCTTCTAGTCTTGGGTTGTGCTATGTTGGGTTAGTCTACTCTTCCCATCAGATCTGTCCTAACCAATATTTGCTCTCTTCTGTCCCTGACTTTATTAGAGCTAAGGGTCTCTATTTTATGTGTTTTCTGTTTTGTTTAAATCGATTATGACTGAGAAGTTTTACGTTTTTTAACAACAACAATACAAAATTCATCTAAGTAGGGGTAGTAACACACACATAGACATCAGCGTCTCGTAGACCTAAAGATCTTACAACACACTGTTTTCTCATTTTAGTACTCTTTTTACCTAGAAACTTTATTTTTAAACCTTAAATATAGATCCTACTATCTTTTGGACAACATGATATTACCTTAGCTTATAAGGCCTTAGGACCTGGTCATATACAATTTGTAACCTTTTACCTATGCAGTGACTTAGAACTCCGAGTCATGTAACCAACTCCGTGACAGTGTTCTCCTTGAGCCATTTCCCTGCATGCAAATCATATTACAATATATCTTGGTAATATACTGTATGACGAAAGGTAAACCATGTACGAGACACAATTTATGTCTGGAACTGTGTCAGCCTTCGAGTAGGTTGAACAGTGGTCTTGAGGAGTTCCTTTCATCTAACAGGATACCGAATTCACGATATTTTACACCTACGGATGTGCCATTCATGAAATTATTATCATGGAAGGTTTTACTAGTTGGTATAGTTTCAACTTTGCAGCCCACTTTTCTAATTGTATTAATAATTCCTTATAATGTAATTCCGAGGTAATGTGTAGTCTTTCTAATATATAACATAAGAAATTTATTTACAATTTATCATAAGGCAATTTATATTTTCATTTTATATATATTATTTATATCTGTCAAATGTAGTCTGTATTTGACAGTTATAAATAATATATATATATATATATATATATATATATATATATAATAAAATATATGTAGTTCTAAGGCTATCAACAATGAATATTATATTTTCACATCACAATTTATATTTAAGTATATAAATGAAGGAAATTTTGGTATGTTAGCTTTCATAATGAGGTTTTTAGATTCAATTTACAGCTTACATGGCTCGACACTAAACTTACAATGTTCTCGTTAATATTATCCTTGTTCATATTTTTATCTGTTTATTTTTTCTTTATTTATTTTTTGTATGTAGTTGTTCAGAAATCAAATTTCAATTTTATATTAGTAAAAACGATATATTCTAGCAGGTTTTGAAAAAATGTAAATGCTTTTAATAGGATTTATGTTTCTCATAATTTGGAAAAACATATGATGGTAGTTTTAATTTTTTTAGTAATTTATATTAAACGAGATATGTACATATTTGTCTATACTTTGCAAATAAGATTGCAGAGGTTCAGTTTAAAGGCAACAGAGTCACGTAGGCACTTTTTGACTTTTAGTATTGTATGCCATACATTGGTATTGCTGGACATATCATTAAGTAAAATTTCATAAAAATCGGGTCATTGGATTTCCAGAGAAGAAACATTATAAGAAATCTTATAGTATAAGCCTGTATGACTTTTAAGATTTCGGTATTTGTCATTTTATTTACAAAGTTAAGCTATCAGTTTAACACAAAATTTAAGAGACATTTGTTTAACTTTTATTACTAACATCATACAAAATCGTGTTAATTGATCTAGAAAACAATTCAAAATTTGAAAGGACTTTTGGATACATCATAGGCTTTTGTGAGATTTTTTGTTGATATAAAATCGTAGGTCTTTAAGCTAACAGAAATTTCATTAATGTCTGTTATGTGTATTTGCAGATTCAAGAACATTTGCAGAGTGCTAATTTAGAACTTTTAAAGCTGTATAGTAAGCTTTTTGTGATTTTACTGCTTATATTCAATGATGAACCTTACAGTTTTGTTTATATCATTTACACAGATTTCATGAAAACCGATTCAGCAGATCCCAAAAACTAAGGAAAACGTGTTCAGTTATATTTGGACATATTTAGGCTATTTCGAAAGCTTGCTAAGCCATTGTAACCTTTGGGATTGTTTATCTATAGTTTACTTTTAGGTTTACAGTATAACACAAATATCAAGGAAATCGGTTTGACTGATCTCCAGATACAAGATGAAAGGATTACAACAAACAAGAGAATTACTAAAATATATATTAAATGAGACTACGATTCATTTAGGACATGACTAAGTGAAAAACAAACAAGGAAAATTATTTAAATACCCCATGATGGTAAGCGAACTAAAATAGTAACAAGGGCATTAAAGTGGAATTACACCTAACTAAGTTTATGGAGCAGATCTGGCAAAACCGATCATTTTACTTCTTTGGAATGTAAACACAAACAAATATTTAAATTATTTCTCAGTACTATAATCTGAATCATAGGTTCTCAGAAGTTATTGTTTGTTAACAAATATTGTAGCTAACCTTGAGATACGGCAGATGTCCGGAATATGCGCCTTCCATTTGTAAATTGTTGTAAATATTAACGTAGAAACTACAAGTTTGATATGGTTAGATAGCGTTTTGGTAATATTTCGAACTTTATTAAATGACAGAGAAGGTGGTGTTACTAATTGTCTGGTTTTAGGCTCCTTACAAAACCCACGAGTGCCTTGTGACAAGCAGTTCTACAAAGACGTTCTCTAAAGACTCTGTACTTCCATTGGCCAACCACATCACACCACATCGTGTTATCTCTGTTTCGTAGGAGCAGAACCGGCATACTTGTCAGTCTACCAACTCCATTATGTTTAACTGGTATTTTTATAGGATGTTCGATTATTGCCAGCAGTAAGCACTGCCTGCTCAGTGAGACCAGTACTTTACTACTTTAACTGTACCAAACTGTCCTACATACTTTGAAAAGGCTGCAGACAAAGGAACTAAAATACTCGGTCTACTCAGGAGACTTACGGCAACAATAGACTCACGCAAGATGTTTTAAGCGTAGTCTATAAAACATACGTACGACCTACGATGGAATATGGAGGAGAAATATCAATATTGTCAAGTAAAGCATTTATTGCTCGGTTAATCAAAGTCCAGAAACGTGCCCTTAGATTATTACTGGACGGACCAAATATACTCCAAGCAAAAACTGAACCTCTCTAAGAAAAATCCATCTGAAATTTTAGGAGAGGAACCTACGAGTTAATAATATTGAGTTCTGAATCACCTATAGAGAACAATCTACAATTTTCCTCTCGAAGTTTGAAAAGACAATTTACTACTATCACTAAAGCCGAATTATTACTCTCACTATACTAAATTACACCCTTATCCTTCGAAATCGAGAGCTAAAAAAATTGCCATAACCAAATTACATCAACTACCTCACCCAAAAATGAGGTTCTACCTACTTGGCCTAAAGTCAACTTAAAGTATATCCCAGAACTACGGCAGGCTACTCTGTAGACTTTTAATGAGTTACACGATGAAAATCAGTGGATCACAATCAACACTGACGGATCATTCAAATCAGGTATCGGAAAAGTGGGGCCTGGTTTCATCGCAACATCTACGAGGACTCAGTAGCAGGTAGAAGTTTGACACTCTATGCAGTAATTTTGATAGCGAAGTCATTGCAACTTCCAAGGGCTCTAAAAGGTCCAAGTCAAAGAAAATAACAGTCTTACTCACCAGTCAACCATCTCCGGAATATGCTCCAATAAAACACCTGGTGTCAATCTGTCAAGAGGAGCTGATTGAAGCGTTGCCATTTAGATAGAAGAGAGGTCATTTAAACCATAAATCGTATAAACCACGTTGGAATTCTCGGAAACGTACGTTCTGACCCTGGAAAAACAAGAGCTGAACTACCACAACCTAGGGCAAGCCTAACCTTAACCTCAGCCAGGTGAATAGAAGACTCAGCTGTGCACGCGTTTGCTCAACTATCATACCAGATAGGGTCAGCTGGAAAGTGACGACCCCCAACCCATGTGACTACCTAGAGACTGCTCACGACACATGACTACCTCCATGTTCACCTATTCATATTGGGAATAGTAACAAGTAACTAATGACCACTCTACGTGGATGGCTGTTAGGATTCAGACCTGTTAATGGTTTAACTTCACCGCATCTGCTCCTGATAATCAAGTAGTGAAGACCACAAGGTCAAATGGCAAACAAGGTGGCAAACAACAAGATAAACAAGGTGTCAAATGGCAAAAATGTCACATGCGGATGTTGGATATAACAAAAAAAAGTATTTTAACTGGAACACATTTTAAAATTACGGCTGAATCCCATCTTTATAAAATTCACTACTGATCTGTGTTCAAAAGATAGGTCACTTCAGTTATCTCTCCTTGTTGAACTCTTTTGATGATCTTCCGCTCATTCACATTAAGTCCTTTATTTTAGACTTCAACTAATCAAGGAGCCTTTTATAAAGGTCTTGTTCCTTATAGTTAGCCAAATTCAAACTATAATCTGTGCCCCTCCCTCCAACAAATTGCACTGGCTCCTTACCAGAGTAAGAGTAAGTATTAAAGCAAGACCTATTGAGCAGTGCTTACAAAACCCTAAGAGGAAGTTTAATATCGTACTCAAGACGAGTAGCCAATTTATTTAACTGTCTCAGTTTGTTTTTAGTTGTAAGATTTTTATGTCATTATAGATTCCCATTGGCTCCGCAGAAGGGGCATTCTTCTTATTGTTAATTGTTTCCCTTTATTTCTTATTTAAGTAAGGAGTAAAATCGGATGTAAAACCGATGAGAGGTTTCGTTATTTCAATAAAAGAAATTCCATAACTACCAAATTAATTTCGACAACATTTTCTTTTGTAAATATCCATTTTAAAACAATTAAGTCTGCATATAAAATCGAACTTCGTAGTGGACATTTAAACCTCGGAGGAAAGAAGTTATAATCCCTTATTAAACCGTATGTATTTTTTGTTTTGTTTTTAAATTTATATATATATATATATATTATATATATATTATATATATATATATTATATATATATATAAAGTAATATAAAAATTCGTACATAAGTTTCATAAAACAAAACAAAAATTAACCACATCCATACTTATAGAAAGACCGATATACCGGCTGAAACCAGTTTTAAAAATTGAATTGCGCTAAACAACTTGGAACAAAAAAGTTTAAAGATAATTTTAAAAGTTTATATTTAACTACTAATCTATCTTTAATGAGTAAGGAAGCAAATTATATTTTAATGAAGGTCAGTCATTATGAATAACTTATAAGTGATAACAATTTCGTTGTTTCAGTAATTTACCAGGTCCTTCTAAAGTTGCTCTAGAGTTACTCCTTCTAAATGTACTTCCCCCATCCCTGTTTAAATTTTTAGCAAAATAATAAAAATGCACTTTAGAAATTTTCATAGGACGAAAAAACTAATTTTTGAGATGTAAGGTTATTTTGGCTTACAAGATTTTTTTGAAGCAACTTCAATTTTGAATAATAACCTCGATGAAACATTATTTTTAAGAAATTAATTAGCTATTTAAAGGACGAAGACCATTTGGTCACCCCTTTCACTACACCCCTTAGTTTTCAAAATCGCGCAGTCAGGAGAGAAACATTCTGATCATTAATAATATGGTAGCCATTAGAAAATTTAAAATGTTTTTAGTTTCCTTAGCTTTCAGGAGTTTAGTGCAATACAACAGAAACAATACAATTGGAGAACAATACTTGTCAGTGTAGTTTTTGCTAGAAAAATTCTGTTGTATTATTTCAGACATTTTTCGGTGTTCTTAAAAACACATTTTGTGGAGTAGGACAAAATTGCTGTACATGCAAAATTTAGCTTCTTTAGTCATATAAAGATTTTTTTTCTACGAGTTTTTATGAAGCTAAATATATTTGATTGATATTTAACTTTGAAATTAAATATTATGTTGTTTTTTTTTATGTGGATGGAAGTTAACTCTTGAAAACTGTCATGTGTTGTCAATACTATGGATTGACAAGTTGCACGTAATTGATACATGTTTTAAATGTGACAGATATAATAATAGACTTGGAACTGTTCTAGTGTTTTATATTTAGTCAAGGCGTGTCATTGCACTTCAATGTAATCTCCAATACACTACGTTGCACTAATTAAGTAGATATTGTAACAAAGCCCTTGGCACATTAAGCAAACACACTTCATGAGCATCCTTCCGTTGGACTCATTCCAGAACAGATAAGCGCCACATACTGGTTGAAGCCTCATCAAAATATAAAGTTGACTAGAAACACTTCGCATCATATATCGGATGCAACGTCTCGAGGTCTTTAACAAGGTCAAGGGTTTCCTTTAATAGAGATTTGTTTATGTAGCGACCTTGAAGGAACACAAAAGAGTTTTCATCTAAATCGGAATAAGTAATGAAACTTTTACTTTGATTCCATTTTTTCATTACTGTTATATGTACAAACACAAAATAGCTACACAAGAATAACAGCTTTTACAAATTATTACTTTTATATATTTACAGTTTGTAGTATAATTCCATGTTCTTTGTTACTTTTTGAAAAATAATCTTTAGGTCTGATAACGTTTCAATAAAGAAAAGTTATGAGGAAAAGTAAACTATTAATACAATAACATCACATACAGAGTAATTAGTAACATCAACGAGTGGACCTAACAGTGTGATTGCAAGATTGGAGAACAGGTTCCACAAATTATTTCTTCTGAAAGCTAATATATTTACCTTAACTCATGTTACATAACGCGCCGAAAAACTACCCTTCTGCCTACTCGCGTCGTTACAAAAATCAAATGACGACCACTATCTTGCGATTGTACATCGTGTTCTAAATTCAAATACTAATTTGTAGATCTTCAGAAATTCCTGGAATCTAAGTGAAGAGTGAATAGTTTTTTTGAAACTCTATACTTCTTTGTCTACAAACATGAGGACTGTCTTCTCATTCTTGATCTTTTTGATAATTAAGTATTATGACAGTTGAGAAGAAACAACAGAACTCTTGGTGTATTTTTGTTTTGGTACTTTTGTTTAATTATTTACTTACGTTTACGCTCTCTCAATTTCTTAATTCGAATAATGCTTAGAATAAATAACTACACAAAATGCAAGAGTCTCTAATTGTTTCTAGAATCCAACGTATTGGTGGTTATCTACTTACATTTTCCGTCCAAAAAGACGCGAAGTTAGAATCCTATTAAACACAAGATCTACTAGAAACCAACACGATGTAGTGTTGAATTAAAGACAGCTAACATCTTCTAAGGCTGACTTGGTGTTGCTAGAAGTATTAAGAGTCTTAAAGGTCAGCATTTCGTGCACTTGGTGTTGTTAGAGGTATTAAGAGTCTTAAAGGTCAGCATTACGTGCACTTGGTGTTGTTAGAGGTATTAAGAGTCTTAAAGGTCAGCATTTCGTGCACTTGGTGTTGTTAGAGGTATTAAGAGTCTTAAAGGTCAGCATTTCGTGCACTTGGTGTTGTTAGAGGTATTAAGAGTCTTAAAGGTCAGCATTTCGTACACTTGGTGTTGTTAGAGGTATTAAGAGTCTTAAAGGTCAGCATTTCGTGCACTTGGTGTTGTTAGAGGTATTAAGAGTCTTAAAGGTCAGCATTTCGTGCACTTGGTGTTGTTAGAGGTATTAAGAGTCTGAAAGGTCAGCATTACGTGCACTTGGTGTTGTTAGAGGTATTAAGAGTCTTAAAGGTCAGCATTAAGTGCACAGTATACTGAGTTAATAGGTGAATATAGTTTGTAAATAGATTACTCGGTTTCTCTTTACCCAGTTGTATTCGATTACCCTAATTTTGTACCGCAACAGCCCGTGAAGATTCGCGAGCAATGGTAAATCTCCACTCTACCCCACGATGATGAGTCAACGACGTATTTTTATATGAGCCTCCCGTGAATTAAACCCGGAATCTCATTTGGTGCACAAAACGAGAGCACTAAATCCTCGGGAACTTCCTTAGTAATAGTAAACTAAAATCTAATTGCCTTATGCGGACAGTTAATTTAGCAATTAAGTGACTAAAACAAATATTGTTAGAACTGTGAAGACATTGGAATTTCATGTTAATGGTTTATGAATATGATTATATGAAATAACTACACTGTTTGAAAATGTATTTATTAATTTAGTGGCTCCCATACTTGTTTACAATTAAAGGCTTTGCTCACTACATTTTCCTACAATTTTAGATTAGATTATAGCACAACATACAGAATAAAAATACAACTGCTTTTTAAGCATTTAAGTTATATTCAATTGTAACTTAAAAACTCCATATACTCTGCGGAGAGTTTAATTTTTTTTAACTTTGTAACGAGGAAGATACCTTTTTTGCTAATGTAAAATAACGGAAATGCCATGTATGGTTTGACTTATATAGTCATGAGCTTGTGAGTACAGTTAATGAAATCACTACACTGGTTGAATCTAATTATCATTCAAGTGGTCGCCTGATGACGTGGCAACTAAAAGTATTTTACTACGTACAGTTTTTAGTTTAATTCGAATAATATATCTCAACGATTCCCCTGAAATTTTGAATTAGTTCCATAGCATAGCTTATAGAAATAAAAATAGAACTTTAAAACAATGGGTTAATTGTTTTTGACCTCATTCTGATAAGCGGCTGGTAAAGTGTCAAATCAATACACGTTGTTACCAAGAAGTTTGAATTCTTTAAGTTTGGATTACGAAACAACTTCACAGAACTGATTTCTAGGTGTGGTTGTTAATGAGTTCCTTGTAACTTATATTGTAGTTGAAGTGTTAAAGATTGTTAATTTTGTGCTTAGGGTGACAAGACATGCTTTGAGTGTTATTTGTTGTAAGAAAATTTTGTACATGACCTAATTCTATATTCCATGAAACATAGCCTTATTTTACCACGATATTTCTGTTCTAGAATCCAACTAACTGCTCTTTCTTGAGTTTTCAAAAAGTGTAAGTTAAACTTGTATTCGTGATAAGGTGTTTCTCAAGATGCACCGATAAAATGTCCATAATGTTGTTTTAACTGAATAATAAACGGTAGGAGTAAAATGGGGGGGGTGTAATAGCAATCAAATTTTATTAAATATATTTTGTTTAATTTATAAAATAATATTCTCTAACAACTGTGCTTTTATCCTAAATAATGTCTGCTGGAGTTTTTAAGTTTAATTAAATAAAAACCAAAAAAATACTAACGCTAAGGGAAGAAACTAATATTTCTGTGACTATTAATTATTTTTATTTTACTTAATTTTGTATTAACATAAAACATTTGGGTTAAATGTATTGCTTACACTGTGCAACATTTTCACTCAACTGAGAATATGAAGAAAGACGACTACAAAAAAGTATTATTATTAATAGTGATCTCAATTTTATTTGTTCGATTAGTTGTAAAATAGTTACAGTATACAATAATTAATGCAACTACTGTTATTGTAATTGTACCTGAAATAAATATATACACTGGTCGAAGACGTGTTCAGATCAGTTTTTATCGGATATTTGAAAACATCTCCTGTTTTCTTCTTCATCATATCAACTGACTCAAAGCGTGTTCCTTTAAGCTCATATTTCAGTTTAAAGGAAATAAATAAAAAATACATTGTTGTATGTGGTGAGTATGGAGTATGTTCCAGTGCAGTAATGTGTCTGTCGTTTAAAACTGCTTCATATACAATCGTTTGTAAGCAGACGCATTGTCCTGATGAAGAATGAAACCATTTATTCAAAGTTCTGGTCTTTTTTAAGTCTTTCTCTCAAATTTGTCAAAATTTCCTTACAGTAATGCTGGTTCACTGGTGTGCCTTCTGGAATAAATTTTCCCCCAAATCACACCCTTGACATAAAAATTAAATAACATTGCTTTAACGAGCTTTCCTCATTTCTTGATGATGGAGATGTTTTCCAGTACATTGACTTTTATTTCGTCTCAGGATCCTACTGGAAGATCGAGGTTTCATCACAAGTAATGAGTTTTTGAAATGGTTAGTGTCGACATCAAGTTCCTGAAGCATGTCAGGCCAAATTTTATGGTGGCATTCTTTTTGTTCTGCAAAAACCCTAGGAAACCCTAGTGACCATTTTGTAACAACAAATTTTCATGTTGAGATTATCTTGCAAAATGTTTTACACGGTGTCTTTGTCACCAATCATTCGAACTCTGAGTCGGCAATCTTCAACTTTTTAGAATCTGTCTAACTTTTTCTACTGTTCTTGAAGTGGAAGATCTCCCCTGGGCGTTCATCGTCTTCCACGTTCTTAGGTGGTTCACTAAATCTTTTGTGCGACTCATTATTCCGTCACACAACAGAAAACACAGACGCACTATACGACGACTACCAACCAACTGAACTACCGAGAGTGTTAATTTTTGTCATAATTTTCAGGTTCAGAACCTAAAAGGTCTCTGCCAAAGATCTCACAATCAGTTCTCACTGTTTTCTAAGAGATAAAAACACAATCACGTTATTTATAGACCAGCCTCCTATATTAACTTATGGGTTTGTAATTATTTAAACCTGTTGAAACTTTTGATTTAAACTGATTATTCTAATGCCAAGTGTCTTATAATAATCATTGTATGTGTATATATATCATAATAATAACTTTCCATTTTTAATTATTTCTTTATTTTTCAGGTAAGTCCTTCAAACCGAAATATAATCAAAACAATACCAAAAATTATTGCGTGTAAGTACATTATATATAAATTATTTAAGTAAAATGTAAAATTAAAATATTAACTAAGTTATGTATCATAATATAATGGTACTACGTGTTTTGATTTATACAAATTATATACTATACGTGTTGTATTTTATAGATTAAAACCATGCTGTCATTTTTAAGTTCTAGTAAAAAGGAAAATAAGTAGTCTTTAGTTATAGAGTCTAAGGGTAAATTGGTACCGGTGCAAAAGGCTTTCTACTACTAATTTGAACTCACATCGTATTTTTCATTACAACACTGTCCGATTGGGTTTTGGGGCTATTTTGTAAATTTTGTAAATATTATTGGGTAAATTTGTAAAAATATATACCAAATACGGACACAGGTCGACTGCCAAGCTGATAAGTTACGCTACACGCTGCAGATATCTGGACAAAGAGATTGATATTAAAAACTCTTGTTACACGGTGCGGGATCGCTACCAAGACAGAAGAAATCTCGGTGTCATGACTCTAAAACGTCACAATGCAGAGAATTAAAATGTTATTATAGAAACAACCGAGATACGAGGAAGAATGTAAAGTAGCGATGTATTACCGGGTTTAGCCATTCTCAAAACCAGTATGATGATTAATACTTGTTGGTCTTGAATGGAAATTATCTCCTTGGCACATCTGCTTTTGGGCCATCTTATTCTTATACTGCCGGCCTTCAGTATAGGCTTCTAGGCGGTACCTGACACCTCTCCATCTAGGGCAAACTGAATACATAAATTCAGTTATTTCAAGTACAAGGAACTAGGCGAGTCAATGCCGTATAACATTTGTATGTACAGTTGGCTGGAAATGTCATGTAGTATGATTGATTATAATTGTAACAGCTACTTTTGTATCGTATAAACATAATGCGTTCTATGCTTGATACATATTAATACAAAGTTATGTTTGAAACATCAAGTAATGTTAGATCGAATACTGTTATCAGCATTTTTACTTTAAAGGCAAAATGCTTAATTTTAGTTATACTTTCAGCTGTAACCAAAACAAAGCAGTCAGGCTCCATTGTGTGATATTATTTCAATACAGTACTATAATCATTCTAACTTCTAAAATTATAACTATGGTGATGAATAAACTTGTAAGTGTGTGTGACATTTAGTAGAGCTGTGCGATAGACACTACGAAGTACGGAAAACCATCTTTAAATGCGATTTAAACCTTGTAAAAAAGATTAACGAATTATGGATTTAATTTAAACAAAAATTTTAATCAAGTAACGAAAATGTGACTATTGTTGGTTTAGGTGCATAAGATGTTGGGTTCGATCCCCGTAGGGGCTAAAAACGTGTCTGTGTTGATACGGCATCGTAAGGAAACGTGAAGAGCTACAATCCTGCTTACGAAAGCTTATGGCAACGGGAACGCAATTTTCTGACCCCGCAACACTCGATAAAAAAATCCGTTTAGTAGGCCTAGCCCCACAGGGGTGTTAAGAATTTATTTATTTATTAAGTAAGGAATTTGTATACAGATAATTATTTGATAGTACCCACGGTTTTTATTTAACCCTGATTTCAAACGATCTTCACATTTTAACTTTCTGAACCTATGTTGATCATATTACTCTGCTGTCAATGGGTATGAACATGACAGCAAAGTGGTTTAAGGAATCGAAACTATATGTGCATTCTAGGTGCACAGAATTTCACAATAACTTTAAATTTCGGCTGATTTAAGGTATATGGGGTGGAAGTAAGAAACAAAGTTGTTAGTCTTATACTAAAATTAATCTATAAATACCGCTATTAACATAAATTTACATTACTATTAATAATAAAAATATGTATTTAAAAGAAATTTTTACTGAAGTACTTATGTACGAAGTTCTTCCATGGATGTAAAATAATACGGACAATATTCCATATTGTAGAATACAAATAAACCGGACCTTCTGTATTAGAAATAATTATATAAGGTACCAATAACCTGCTATGATATTATAAATAAGTGTTTAGCTTTACTTGTGAGATAATATTAGATAGAATAAAAATCGAACGCAAGTTCTCATAAAAATCACGTTTACTTAATCAAACGCGTTTCAACAAAGTCGCCATCCTCAGTGATACATGAGCTACAATCTATAACTTTACTAACAACTGAGTTATAATTTAGTTATTGTATCTCATGTATCACTGAAGATGGTAACTTTGTCGTTGAAACGCGTTTGATTAAGTAAACGTAATTTTTGTGAGAACTTGTGTTCGAGTTTTATTCTATCTGCTGTGAAATTATTAATTTATAGGCGATAATTCAAAAATCCTCTCTGAAAATTCTAATTTAAAAACAATATTTAATTTGATCTATTTTAAAAGCTCGTAGAACTGACTTTACAGGTATAGCAACATAGTACTGAATCTAGTTTAAAAAATGTCCCTTGTAGTAAGCCACAAGTTTTTCTTCAAAGCTGGTTTTTTTTATTTCAATTAGTGTAGATTAATTATACCAAACACCTGGCTGACAGAAGCTGATTGACTTGAAGAAAGACTTATTGAAGAAGACTATTCTACATGCCAAATGTCTTTGCAACTAGCTCTCTGTTATTTCGCGAGCTCGTATATTTAAAAAAAAATCTAATACACTTATCCACACTAGATAATAAAGTTTTGCCACTGGAATGCACAGGATTTCAGCATGATTAATCTTTACTATGTAATCCTCGTTTCGTACAGGATTTCATAACTGTAATATCACTCATTTGTTTCATTACACTCCTTTCTATAACTTCGTTTGTGGGTCTTTCGTATTTGACAATTCTAAATAGTTTGGATTTCACTTTAAAATCTCGGAGGTTTTGTTCGATAACGTCTCTTATTTGAAGCATTACCAAGATATTTTAAAATCATTCCCCTTTGATAATTCGAAATATCAAAATTATAGGAGACAGTACGTCTTAAATGTTGAATAGTGTTTTTAAGCCAACGTTATTACATACAAAACACTACTTTGTTAGAAAATGGTAATACTAGTATTTAACCCCCCCCCTCCTCCTGTGTTATTAAAAAATACAGTAAACTTTTTGGTTTTCACTTGATGTAATGAAAAAATATTGAACCGATTTTGTCTAACAAAAATACTTTAATAATAGAAACATGGTTTATAATTGTTTAACTGCTTCCTTTTCTATTCATAAAAATTCCTCAAGCCATAAAGAAGACTCAAAATATATTTATTATACATTATGTATCATAATAAATATTTCTAAGAAAGAAAACATAAATCAAAAAACATGACTAAACTACTGTGCTTAGTTTAACAAAAGATTATTAGACACATCAGGAAATAAAGTCACGTTCATAAATCGTTAAAGATAATTTTATTTTTATTATCATTATTAAATTTTCATGGTAATAACTTTGAATTAATATACATAAAAGTCAACAATAATTGATGATAAACAATGATAAGAAATAAATATATCTCATCTTTGAAAGGAAATTACTCATAAATGGATAGTGAAATGTACTTAACAGTATATAGGCTACGTTACCACGTCACTTAGTTGTTGACACGGGTTGACTCTCGTATTCAATAAGTGTGTTGTAATATTCAGGCGGGTAATTACAGTGTCTTGTATTCCTCTTGAATACTAATGTCCACTTCCAAGTTGGC
This sequence comes from Aphrophora alni, assembly GCA_963513935.1. Lineage (NCBI taxonomy): Eukaryota > Metazoa > Arthropoda > Insecta > Hemiptera > Aphrophoridae > Aphrophora > Aphrophora alni. The sequence continues at coordinate 126,474,336 of OY740767.1, forward strand.
ACCGTGGGTTTTACAGAAGTTTTCTTTCCTTGGAAAGAAATTCCTACAAGGAAAAACGTTCTTGTTTTCCTTCACAAAATAACTGCCAACTGAATCTTCAAAAATGAATACTTTGGTTATTAATCATTCTGTTCTTATTATATGTTATTTGCTAGTGTGATCCCGTTTTAGTATTTAGGTGATGAAATGTATTTATAAATAAATCGTAAAAGATCTTCATTTCTTTAAATAATATAAATCAAATATATTGTTCACAACAACTGTCAAAATCATATATGTATATATTATACATGTTCTTTGCCGAAGAATCAAACAACGGGATTCGTAACAACAGTAGATGATTCATTGTTAAAAACATATTCTTATTTCCAAATACTTCTTTTGTCTTTGAAATTTCGTATAATTCTAAATATAAGCGTTTAATGAATTGGTATACTCTTATTTTTGTAACTGTTATGTACGCACAAGAAGCCTATTAAAAATTCTTTAAAAGACCCTTCGTTTACTTAACTTGTTCGGATTAATATGAAATTAATCTATTGAAATCAAAACTGGTTTTTTTTTGGTTGTCAGATTTTATTATTAAAAAAACAAAAACAGTTTCAACACATTAAAAATTGCAGGGACGATTTTTTTTGAGAGTTTCTAAGTATTTTTTAAAGTCGAGTTTTTTTTAAACAGAATTTTTTTTAATTGGAAGATTAATCAATTAAAGTATATGTATATTACTTGTAATTTTTACATCGTTTTACCTCGTTTCTTTTCATTTCTAAATCAATGCGTCACTGACAAACTGAGTAGATTTTGAAAAAAAAAAAAAAAAAAAAAATCATTTTTAGTTCGTTCTTATAGTAAATATTTTAAGATATTGAGAAAATTAAAATGAGCCCCAGATTAGATCAAAAATGTGCCAACAAACTTAAATTTTAACAGAATCTATTAATTTATAATTTAGTTTAAATTGGTGAATTATTTTTGGATCGACGACGGATGATTATATATTCCTTTGAATTAAGTAGGCCTATTAACTTCGCTCCCTGGAAGTCTCTACCCAATATTTTAAAAGTGTGTATCGGGTCTGATAACAATTTTAAAAGCCGTTCTTAGTTTTAAAAGATTCCTTTGCTAGAAGTGATCGTTTGAGACTATGACTGATGACACAGCCAGTCGCATCTTATGAGAGCGGAAGAGGGAGGTATCTTGAGTGTTGAGGATTATCTGCACCACTAAAAAATGTCATCTAGTATATAGTGTTTACTTTTTTATATAAGTAGTGTAGATAAAATTATAAGATTGACCAAAAACCTGACGTGCTGAATCCTAAAGATTGGTTTTTGGAATGATGGCTATCTCTCGTCTTTACTTCTATCTGGCGTCTTGTCTGTGTAGTGCTCGATAAGCCTAATTGAGTTGACCAATTTTAATATAATTAGGTATGTGGTCATATTTTCGCCATATCTAAGGAATTTCTTCTACATTCTTTCTATAATTCAAAATTTGGAGCCCTGCCATAAGAAAAAAATACAACTTTCTGATTCTTTCAAAATTGGATCCAATGAGTTTGTCCCTAGCATCCAAAAAGAACGAATTGGTTTTGCTATTTAAACGTAAAAGGCTTAAGCGTGCACTAAAACCACACGACTTACGGTTTGAAGGCTTATAGTGACAGTTTTTTTTAATAAAAAAAAGTATTTTAAGAGGTGTAGTACTAACATATTGATTTCTTCTTCAAATAAACATACATATTTGTATTCAGAATAACTAGATTTATTTGAAAATTTATACACATAATATTTCAAAAATGAAATTTTTCAACTCGATAGTTTTTGCCCCTTAACTACCCCCAAGGTTATTTTTTTCATTACCGCTATATTTGTTCTAAATGTGGGACGATACAAAGAAGATATATGCAAAATTTGAAATATACAGGATTTATTGTCTTGTCTATCTAGACTGGTTGTGTCTTACAGATAGACAGACACGTACGAGAAATTATAAGGGTACTTTGGTTTATCTTTGGACCCTAATAAAGAGAAATTGAAAATACAATCCATCTTTTAATAACTACTGAATTGTTTGTCTCAAATCTCACAAAACAGTTTTTAAAACTTACACGCTGTTATTCCCATTTCTCATTTTGAGGTTAAAATATGTTGTATTCGTCATACAAAAAAAAAAAAAAAAAAAAACTGTTTTATATGGTTTCGCACTGAAATTTAATTTAAAATCCAAATAATTTTTCAGATTTGTAGGTCATGCCGTGTTCACGTTATAAGAGGGGACATGATATCTGACACGTTTAAATTTTCTTAGCGCCAACATAATAATTTTTCGTCAAATAAACATACATCTTCGTAATCAGAATAACTTCTAGTTTTATTTAATACCCTATTACATGGCATTAAAAAAAATTCAATAGTTTATGCCCTTTAAACTACTCATGGTCATTTTTTGTTACCGCTATATTTTTCCTAGATATGGGACAATAAAAAAAAATTAAATGCACAGTTTGAAATATAGAGGAGTAATCGTCTTGTCTATATAGACTGGTTGCGATTTACAGACAGACACGGACAGATACGCGCGTGAAATTATAAGGGTCCTTGGTTATAACAGGAACCTAACCTATGTACCCTAAAAATATAAGACGGACGTTGATTTTCACTTTTTTACTCACAACTACCGAACTGATATTTAGGCGACGGATAGTTTAGTTGGGTAAGAAATTCATTGTGAATGGATCGTGTTAGTAAATTTGTACAATGTTTTGCACGTAGGTTATATTACTTTCTTATATTGTAATGAATTCCCAATCCAAGCCTAGCTATCCAGTCCCATCTCATCTATAATAGGATCCATCCTACACCAAAGTAGAATCAGGACATTGCGACATTCTATTTAACTTACTCGACATTTCTCCTGTGCATTGTCTTCCTATTAATTGATAATCTCCTTCTTGGCGTCTGGATACCCAATTCACACTTTACTCCAGAACCTTGCTTCAGAGATATCCTCTACAGTTCTGTGAAGGCACTAAATCAAATCAAAACCCCTCAATCTGTGGCGACTTGCAGGAGGAGTTATACTATTCAGTTTATTTAATCGTTTATCAATTTCTCATTCTACTCCAAGCTTTAACGTTATTAATAGTCGTTACGATATTAGATCAGCAAGAAAAGCAGGCGGGTGGGTATTTGTTTAGGCTTACTCGTAGGTCTACTAATCGGGTTTTTGTCTCTAGGTTACGGAAATAAAATAGATAATGCGGTTATCATTACCAACAAAAACTTTCTTTTGTCTATTTCAGTACTTACTACACAACAACTTAATCTATAAAAACAGGTTCTTTTTGCCCTTCAAAAATGCCTCTTTTTTAACTCGTGATAAGGTAATCTACAATAATAACAGTGCTTTGATTTAGTGGTAAAAAGTGTTCGTTTTTGTGTTTACTTTTTAATGTAGGATTTGGTTTGGTTTAATTGCTACTTGAAGATGTTCTAGTGAAGTAAAAAATTGTAAATAAATAAATTAAGTGTTATTATATCTATATAAACAAAGATTATTTTGGGCTCAATCCAGCTTTTTACGAGAGATCTTAAATTATATACAAATCATAATTATAAATAAAATAATACCATAAAAATTAATACTCATAATTAGAGTTTTATATAGGTTTGTAGAGCTGACTATAAAAAAAACCAAAATCACTTATAAAACAATATCTTCGTATTTTTCTTAAAATCTATTGTAACTATTTCAATATAAAGTTAGTGAAATTTAACAAGCATAAAAAATAATTTTCATACAAAATTAACTCATTTGTAACAACCTAATTAATACATTTTCCTTTCTGTGAGGGTATAAAAGTGCACTTTACGCACTAACCTGATGCGAATTTGAAAATTATAATTGTTTCATAACCTCAAAATAAAATTAACCATAGTGAAATTGTTAAAGATAAATGCGCGTTACCCTTACTAAAATAGTAACTTTAGGGAAAATGTTGTGTGTACTTAAATGTAAAGTATCTTTGACGACCTTGAGAAATTTTTGTTTCGTGTGACAAAGTTAACTTTTCACCCTCAATTAGACAAATAACTATTGGTAAATAAGTGTACATAATGTATTGATCTTTTTTTTTATACTAACGATGATTTGTAATAATAAGAACCTCATTTTTTTGGATTAATATTGTAGTAGAAACTAGCATATTAAAATTAATTCAGAGTACAATCATTATTTATTAGTACAATTATTATTTAGGAATGTGCAATATCAAAACGACACTTTGATTCGTCTCATTTCGTACGAGAGTTTAGTAAATCACCTGGATATCCGATCTTCTGTATATAAGATTTCCCTCAGTTATTGTTTGTTTTTTTCTTATCTCATAAGATATGTTATGTGAGAGTACAGTAGTCGTGCTGAAAAATAAGATATAGTTTTTTTAAGATCTGTATGTTGTCAACATGTTTACAAACATAATTGTGTCAATATTATTGTTATACAAATTATTGTTTGTTTAAATCCCATAAACTTGATAAGCAGTTAATTATGCTAAAACAAAATAGTATTAAATTTTAATATCTCTGTGTTATCAATGTGTTCTATTAAACTGCGTCAATGTTATTGTTATTTAATTGGTAGGAATATATTTGAGAAATAGCCATTTATAACCAGATTATACAGAACTCTTTCGGAAAGAAAATTCTTTAAAATTAATAGTCACTTAATACTATAATTTTTCATTTCATTAAGCAAGTTATTTCTCTTGCTTTTTACAACTCTCATATTATGTATTCGTATTTTGAAATAAATTCTTTGCGTGGACATATTTAGTAAAACACGCACATATTTTGAACATTTAGGTTTTGAACGTTTACCCCATGTTCGCTAGGCTCTCAAATCACTAGTAATTCGTTACGGAACTAGGCCTGTATATTTATATTAATCAAATAGGCTATATATAAATTTATATATTTATATAAATAGGCCTTTATATCAAAAAATACCAAATGTGAAAGGTGTCTGATATATTTGTTATGGAATTTCTTATAAATAATCTATCAATATGTAAATATCAGTTTGTTTATATAGAGATGATCATATATCGTGGTTTTATTTGGTTAATATAACTTGGATAATAATTGGATTTGGTGTGAAGTCTAATAAATCAGGTAATATTAAATTTGTAATTTTGTTGCCGGAGTAACGAACGTAAAATAAGGATAAATATTCCTTTACTCTTCACCTTCGCTCTATTGAATTTCGGACCTTTGCAAATGCACCTTTTGTAATGGTACCATCTCTGCAAAAATCATGAAAGTCTATAAATAGTAATGTTTTAAAGCACTTATGATTTTACACAAACACAGGCACACATACACACACCACAAATATTAGTAAATAAATAAGAAAATGTTATGCAATGTTACTATATTCTCTATACTTCTCTATACTATTTATTAACTTTTACTTCAATTTGTATTCACAAGAAGGATATAATATACTTAATATATACATACCATAAGATGGAAACAAGGTTACCAATTGGTTCTTAATTCTAAATTCCTATTTGGCTTAAGCAATAGGTCATCAATATGTTTTAGCAATTGACAAAATTTTCTTTAGACCATTATTTAATAATACTGTAAATTATAAACATAAACTAATATTTTATTTTGTTTATTTTCAAGACTTGATAGGCTGGTTTTATATCATCTGTTTTATTATAAATATAAACTAAACTGTTATTTATTGTTAATATTAGTCGTCGTATGATCATCTGTTTTCATTATTCTGTTCTTTTCTATTTTTCTATAAGCTAGAGAAGATTAAATTGAAATATTAAAACATTTATTGTGTTTCAATCTTTTTTCATTATATGTATTCATGTTCATATGTATACGTAACTTTATTAAGTACGTTATTTAAAAAGTATATACAATCACTTACACACTAATTTGGTATGTTTTACCCAAAAGATGAACGTACAAATCACAGACAATAAAATAATTGATAATTAAATAAACCTTCTTTGAATATACTCTTATTCAATAATAAACTCCAACCTTATTCAATAAAAAAAAGCACAGCTATAATACGACTGAATATAATAATAAAGACATTTTTTATATTGAAGCCGTTGGCAAAACTATTTCTCAATGATATATATGCAGAGATATTTTATTACCTTCTCCAACCAAATCAAAATTGAATAAGCTTTTGACTACCAGCAATATAATAAAATTAATCGAATTAGTGACTAGTTTTTACGTGTTTATTTCTTGGTTATCATGTGCCAAAAGTAGCATGTTTTTTATGTTATGTTTATAGCAAATTTCTTAAATGCTATAAAATTTAATTTCTTTACCGTGTTGATTTGGAGGTCACGATGTAAGACGTCATTATGGACCTATCACTGTACAATAAGTATCCCATAAAGTAGTGTATTCTAAGTTTAAATGATTATTGCAATCCCAGTTGGATATGTATATCATGAGGATAATGTAAATTAACAACTCACAATTTCGACCAAGAAGTCAGTAGAATACCTTTTCTTCTTCTTTAAATATCCTTTCCATTTTAGTTTGACATCCATCCCCATACTTTGCAGTATTTGTTTGTATATGACACGACGTGAGAATAGTTTTATGTAAGGAACTATTTTTTGACTAGCAAAAGATGAACGTCAGACTATTTTTTAAGTGTAAATCAAGTAAGGTATTAAAAAAGTTTTTAAATTGTTGAAATCGAAAAAAAGGAAGACAAAAAATAAATTTGTTTTTTGTCAAAAAGTACTAAAAACTAGATTATTTTTTTACAGATTTCATTTTGCCTCGCCCTTTCGGAAGTTTGTACTGACAGATTTGAATTATTATATGACAGTTTGTGGTCTTAAAAATTTCAAACAAATTCAGTATTTTGCGATATCACAAACCGTTGAAAAGTTATACAATTAAAACGATTGCATATATTTTAAATAAGAATATTTACTTCCGTCTAGTGACTTCGTTCTTTTTGTGTTAATGGTTTTGTTTTATCTTAACGTTGTTATGACCTCCTACGAGCGATATGTTTGATAATGGACCATAATAATTGAAGAGACGCGTAAAATCAAAAAGAACGAAGTCACATGAGAAATATAAATACTGTAAAATTTCTTATACAAATTGTGAGTTAGATAGGCCTACTCGATTTTATAATAATCAGCCATATTTTACTAGACAGATTTTCTATATCAAGAATCGATATTCTCTCTCTCTCTCTCTCTCTCTCTCTCTCTCTCTCTCTCTCTCTCTCTCTCTCAACAATTTCTACTGTCTCTAAACCGATTTGATTTCTACTGTATTTACTTACTGTATGTAAATATACTTATTAATTGCATGTTTGGCACAACATATAGTAAAGTTTAAGAGCGGCCTAGGCTGCTATATTGCTACTTTATAACCTAGTAACGATTGTGCCGCTTGAATAGTAAGTGACATAACTGCAAGTAAGTAAGGGAAGGTGAAATGCATAATTATTGTGGTTACGTTATCTGAATAACGTATTGGCAACTTAGTCGTGATATACAAGACTGTGTCAGCGTATTCAGTTTAAAAGTTATGTCGTAGGGGACCAACTTTCTCGACTAAGTATTGCACATTTAATTTATTTACATAGCCTTTGTCCGCTTTACCTTTAACCTATACCGAAATGTCGAATTCGCTCTTTGAATTCGATCATTGGGAAACAAGCGATCACAATTGAACAAGCGGCAAGTGAAATGTGTGTGATCATTACGGACGGCGTAACTACGGGATCAAACAATCATTTTAGCTTGTGATTTCTTTATCTATTACTAGTTAGTATCTCTTTGGTTATTTCTTGAAGTTTTTTATATCAATAAATTCATTATTTAGCCTTTTTATTGTTTTTTTTTGAATTTTGCTTTTGATTATTACATCACAGGGTTGTTCTGATCCTAAGCCTCGTTGTACTGATGTCATGATAATCTTATCAAAATTGTAATGAAAATTATGTAAAATTTTAATGCCCCATAAAAGTACAAAATAAAATAAGCTGTAAAAACCACGGGTAAAACTTCCCACTCACTCATTCTCTAAACCAAATGAAAATTGAGCAAAACTAAAGGTTTCAGTTGGCTAGTTGTCAATCAAAACGTGAAAAAGAATCATGGACATCATCTGTGAAAAATATTTATATATTTAAATAATTCCTAAACTTGCTACGCTTGCGCCATAAACCCGTTCTCACCTTAAAATCAACCCTTCAATCACAGCAATCAAGGTTCAATTAGTTTTTTATCCATTATTTCTGAACTATAATATTTTGACTTGTAATTTTATACACAGTGGATTGGGTTATTAATGTACACATTTTAATAAAATTTAAATGAAATCTGTTTTGACGATTTTAAGAAATACGGATTGTAAACCTCATAATCAATTATTCTTGAAATTTAGTGAACTAACGAACCGTCATTTTATGAGAGATATGTTTTATTTGGGTCCTACAATATCTCTCACTATTTTTTAAGGCTACAATATCAATATCGTTATAGTCAATTTTGAGAATATTATGTACGTTTTTCGTAATTATATGTTTTTTCTTATGAGAGACGTAACCAAATTTTAAATTATCCTGAAAATAAAAAAATCGCCCCAGATATGGCCAAAATATGCCCCAATACCAAATTTGATTAAAATCGGTCCACTCGTTTGGGCTGAAACCACAGACGAAAGACTCCCGACGCGACAGACAGACTTAATTCCAAAAAACTTTTTTTATTCTGGAAACACTTCAAACCGTATATAATATCTGAAAAACTCAACATCAAGTTTTTAACCCAACGCAACACTTAAAAATAACTAATGTAATTTTGGAAGTGGAAGGCACGTGTGTATTATATTATAAGTTAATAAACAACAAAAATAATGATTTTTGTTTAAATTGAAAGTGAACAATCCAATCGTGTTTTTTTTTTAAACATGAGTACCAACTAAACCATTTATAAAATTAAAATAATTTTCTGTAGGATAGTTAGAAATTTAGTCTACCTTCATAATTGTTTTTGTATAATTTTTGGTTTATACAAAATCAGATGTAACAGTTATAGATTTCCTTATGTGATCACGACAATGCTTTAAAACTTCCTCACAATATATGAAAAAGAGGGTAATCGTTTTAAAAAAGTGACTTTATAGAATAATTATGCATATTTTAAGCCTCCCATAGTATGACTATTATGACTAATTGTTGTATTGGTTTCAAAACGCTTTGCGACTTTATCCATTGTCTAACCTCCGTTCGGAATTCTGTATTCCTTATCAGAATCTCTCCAATACACTCGTTGTCCTTAAAACTTCCTCTCCCTACGATTTTTTGGTCTTCCTCTCTTTTGACAGGTGGAATCTCCATTCTATGACTTTTCTTCAAAAATCACAAGTCATCTATTTTATGAACGTGAACATAAAATACTAATATCTTGAATATAATATTTTTTTCTATATATTCTAACAACATACCTAACCTTCCCAATTGTCCTTCTTTCCTAACTTGTTTATGATCCTAACTCTTCTAGATAGCACGAAAAAAAAATTCCTTTTTGTGCGTTCCTTGACATGCCAAGTTTTTGGCTCACCTGATTTTTAGAAGGGTGTCGTTTGTTGTATTTACGTTTTACTTCTCACATATTGTAGTATAGAGAAAAGTAACATGTTAGGTCAAAAAAGAAAGTCGAGTTTTAGCTGGGGTACGTTTTGAGAACACCTGGGTTCAAAAATGCGGGTATCGGAATCATGTCTGTTTCTCTATCTGGTGTCTCCATTGCTCTGCAGTCCAGAGGACTTGACCGATTAAATTACATTTAATGTTTGAGCTAATTAATGTATTTCGGCCATATCTCGAGATTTTTTTATAACTCAAAATTTGGGTATTGCTGATATAACACAAATTATTTTATCAAATTTGTTCGAGTATAGACTCTAATGACCCAAACAAAACATATAGATTTCCATTTCTCCAAAAATACCGGTCCTTGAGTTGTCGGCTCCACTGATTTCGTTCAAATTTAAGGGAAACATGACGTTTTATGACCCAAAATCGTGTGAAAAACGTAAGTAAATTTTATATTTTAGGAAAGCTGGCAAAAAAAGTTAACCTTTCTGTCATTAAAAGCTCGGTTTTAATGAAATAAGATTTAAGATGAGAACGTCTTTATAGCATAACCGAAGAAAGTTTAGGTCCTGTTTAAATATAGGAAGATTATTTCAAAGACAATCATTGCTCATTTTCGTTTTATGACTTGCGCTACCGAACTGGCGAATAATTTGGAAGATTTTGGAAATGAGCTAGTGGAAAGTTTTTACGAAGTTTTTAGACAGTTTATTTTCCCTTATATCTCAACTTCAAAAAATTACATTGAGACAACAATGTTTATGAACATTTTATTATATAACTCAGGGTACGCTCTACTTAATATCTCTATCATCTGTGGTAGTCGAGTCGAAGATTATCCTTAAATACAAATTGTTTACTAACACTTTTCATTTCCTCACCCTTTAAACTGACATTCAATAGGTTGTAGACTATGTATTTCATCTTTTTTCAATTTCACTGGGAAACCCGTCATACAAGTTTTTCAGGGTCTTTATTAGGGGGTTTTCAGGGTATATGTTTCGTATAAAACTTTCCACAACTAGTTGATTGTAATCTGAAAGTCTAAAAAATCAGATGTATTTCCCTTTGTATTTATCTTCTTATCGATCTTCTGTTGATTCACTCATTTACAGATTGTACATTTGGAAATAAAAAGGTCAAGCGTGTTCTAAACCACACGACTTAGGGTTCGTAAGCATATGAGGACAGTTTTTTTTTATGAATTTGATATCTTGTAAACGGCCTAGCACCAACATATTAATTTCTAGGTCAAATAAACATACGTATTCATAATAAGAATAATTATTTCTAGTTTTATCTGATACTCCCCACATAATATTCCATAAAAAAACTTTATCAACTCGGTGGTTTTAATTACCTCAAGCCCTTAACGTAGTTGTGTATATATAAAAAATTCTCTACTCGCTTCGCTCGTGTCAGTGTCTCTGCTTTAGTGTGCCTCGAAGTTATACGTAGTGAAGGAGACTCGACTCACTAAGTTCTTGTCGTTGACTCGGCCTGCTGGATCTCGTAAATATACGAATAACACATTTTCTTGGAAGGTCTGATGTCGAAATTACTTTTTGACAATAACTTAGCTATTCGTTATCGTCATCGTGATTACGTGGGGTTGGCTCGACGTGGGGTTGGCTGGCTCGACACTTTGGGGAACTAGGGTCATCTGTTCAAACTCCTGCATAATGAGCAACCATTCTTGGAATTGGAGGTGTTTGTTTGTTCGGTCAGCCGAAGAGCGACACTCAAGTGACGAGGTTCGTCGTCTGTCAGAATAGTATGACTTGTTATTCACGGGTAGTGTTCTCGGGTCTTGGCTAGTCCTTGGCTAACTCGGTATCCTTTAAAATTAACAGAAAGCACAATACCAATCATAACTATTCTGAACTCATAAGGCACTGTTCAAGTTTATTTCAGTATCCAATTCGATGATATGTCATATTGTCGATGGGCTTTATGATTGCGATGACCATACTTCCTAACCTAACCTAACCTATACCCGCCCGACTGGTACCTGATCCGTTCACATTTCCAGGAAGTAATTGCTATTGACTGGGGCGGCCAATATGTCGAGCCAACCCCACGACACCGTCATCGTTGGTAGTTATATGGAGAATTGAAATCCGTAAATTTGTACTATCTAATTTATTGTGTTGAATAGCACACGAGAAATGAAGGCATAAGTTTTTAGGTGGCCATCCTATTGAAATTTTTAATTAAATGTTTAGGTATTTAACAGCGATTATATAAACACACTATAGTCACCTATATTTAATGTTCGTACCTTAATTTTTGTGGATATTTAAGAAACCCGTTTTATTAGGTATTTTTTCAATCTACGAAAAATATTATTTAAACTCCAATCTTTTCTTCAACATTTTTTCTCCTGGCGATTTGGTAAGTTTCCATAGATATATTTTAAAGTCATTAGGCTTCTGTACTATCATTAAATAACGGGACCTATTGCAAGTCGGGATTATAAATAACATAGAAAAGTGTGATAGGCTAATGGGCCACTGTATTAAGATAAACATATTGATGTTGTACTTACATCAATCGACAGAGGTGAAGGAGGTTGACTTGAGAAATTGTACGACTAAAGGAGTGTTGAAAATATTTAAAATTGAAAGTAAAAAACAAGAAAAATACAACTTCAGAGTTTTGGATGATCTTGTGGTTGACCATTTCAGCTAGAAACTATAGTCAAGAGACCTCTTCACGGTATAAAACTGACGGCCTCTTCAAGAGAGATCAGGGTTACCTAAAATACCTCTGAGAGAAAAATAGAGAGAGGTCACATGAAGGCGAAAACATACAGTATATATATTACAAAATTTTAACATTTCTCATGGTATTTACGCCATTTATTTATTTCATTTGTGTAGAGAAACTTTGGTGATGATGATGGAAATAGATTTTTATATATAATTTTATTGTACAAATAATAGTTCAGTGAGACGACAGTTCTAAATGAGACTTTATTACGAATTTCTATACAAAGTTAACAATACTGACAGAAATACGTAACCTGCTTTGTAGCGACGCACTTTATGTTTAAAAGGTAGACTTAATATCTCAATGTTTACATAGGAAATGGTCGCATCTAACCTAAATACATATGAATACCAGTGTTCGGGTCATAACGTTACATTAAACATAAGGTGTAATCTGAAATTCTAATGTATTGAAGTTTAGTATGAAATTAGTCTAGTTTTGAATAGTGTCAAAGTATTAACGTGTTCACGACTGTTATCAACTAAATATCACTTAATGATAGTAAATATGTCGATATTATATATGACAAAGAGAGGCGACTATGCAATAAGGGAAAGGGAAAGAGAGAGTATAAGATTACACATGCTTGGCCTAATTTATTAAAATACACTTGGCATGCAGATATTGTATGCTCACATGAAAAGACACAAATTTCTTTGTATATCCGCTGCTTTTCCGACCTTGACCTTTAGTTTTAATATAATAAGATTATAAATTTAGGTAACGTACCTTTTTTGAAATGTTGAGAATTCCTATTCCCGTTTTTCTTCATGGATGACCGGTTTCGATCTCTGTTCAGATCATCATCAAATCCAATAATACACTAAGATTCCCCTCAACTGAACAAACAAAAAAACACATCACAAAACATTTTAAACATGAATAAAAACAGAAATAGGAATTGACATCATTTCAAAAAAAAGTTACGTTACCTAAATTTATAATCATATACCCTTTTCCAGAGGCTAAACACTAAAAATTACTAAAATATAATAAGATTAACTAACTGTCAGAAATGAGCTTATGGTGCAGCAAAACTTTGCTACTAACCTATCTGATAGTTTTGTGGAATCAGTTGATAATAAAGCTAATTACGATATGTATAAGGTAAGCTAGAATTTATGAATTTTATTGATGAGTCTAAAGTATACCAGAAAGCAAGTAATGGTGGTGATGGGGCTGTAAATTTTCACCGTGAGAAATTTATTGTCATTGACTTATGTAGGACAAAGTTGAGGAAATACCAAAATCAAGTTTGAAAACGCTTTCATTCTGAAATTTTCCGATATTTATCTGAATATCCAACTTTTTAATAACAATAAAACCTAACTTTTACTAAAACTTATCTAAACTTTGTGCTATTAGAACTATTGCTGATATTTCCTAATTCAAGTCCGAATATATATCTATATATATATATATATATATATATATATATAAAACTCTGATTATATAACATAACGTAGTATAGATAAAGTTATGTAATGGGTCAGAAACAGGTATTGAGTTCGTCTGAGACCAAAAAGGAGATTTTGGTAATTATGTATATCTGTATGACATTTTTGAAGTGCTTACTAGTGAACCGATTTTCATTTGGATAAACTTTGGACTTTTTTTATCTCTTCTATAATTCAAAATTGGGTGTACGTACCATAAACCAAAAACACAAAACTACTATCTCTAACTATTTTAATTAAAATTAGTTTAAATGATACCCACAATTACAAAGAAAATGTATTGGTCCCCTAAATATGCCCACATACCAAATGCGATTAAAATCTGTCCATTCCTTGAGCTGTAGAGGCTATACAAACGCTAGCCAAACGGAGATAATTATCAAAATCTCTTTTTAGACTGTGTGGACCTCAAATCGCATATATCCATGAAAATATTTCAATTAGGTTTTTGACATCTTTTCTTTTATTACCTATATGTAAGAAAGTACAATTGAAGAGATAAATCTCTGACCTACGCAGTAATCAAAGTTTTTCTCTAAATATGACTAAAATTCTAAGTTGCTATGTAGATTTTATCTTAAACCTGTTAATTATAGTTTAATTTTCTGTTCCATATTTTTCATTGTGATTTTACTTTAGAAAATAAGAGAAACTTGTATTTAACTGTACATTGACTTATAGGGATAGAGTTGTAATGAAAGTGATGCAGTAATGAAACAAAGTAATTCAACAGCCTACAATAATCCTAAGCTGTTGTTGACAACTAACTAGGTGACCTAGTTAAAAGAGTGAAAAGCAAGAGGCTTCACTTATTGATTTACCCCAGATTTAGGCCTAAGTCAAACCGATTGCTGATTGCTAAACAATTGAATCGAATCTTACATTCTATAGAATGCATTGTCAATAAATTTTCTAAATGTTATGAAAATACGTTAAAAAATTAAAATGTGTAAGTAGGTATACCTTGGAGAAATTATGTTTTGTATAACTAAAAATATGACCCAGTTATATACAAATCCTTCATACATACTGTGTCAGATTCATCATAAATGTCTTTTTTTGTTACAAATATAACCTTAAACCTTACTTGTTTGGTCGCTGGAACTAATCCTTCATATTCTGTTTCGTCGTTTTAAACTTCTATACCATAAATTTAACGCAAATGCTTTAAAATTAGTTTAATTACTGAACTGCTGAGGGCTGAACAATACCGGGTTAACCGAAGTTTAACGATAGCTTATGATTTTATTTAATAATACGTATTGACCTGAAACAAAGATCTAAATGCTAGAAAATGTTCGAAGCAATATATATACCGGCTTCTGGTGACAAAATTTGAAACTTTCCGGCCAAGGACGAAATTGTTAGATCAAATCAAGTTGCGTAGTACCTATCCTTCTTAACTGTTTTATAGACTTGTTTCCTAGTTGTAACTTGATCCTCACCGCAAAAGTCACCACAAGGTTTTTGGACTATTTGGCTTCCTTTTTCTATATTAAGATAGTTGAATTTGTAGAGTTAAGCCTACGATGTTTAAATGTTTTCCGTGATAGGTAAAAATCGGATTCTTTTTCCTCAGTTCTGAAAATTATTCGTACTCTTAAGTCTCTATTCCTATAGCTCAACGTTAAGGGCTGGATGCATTACCACAGGGATAAACCAGCAGGACATTGCACGATCCATGCTACAATACCTTGTTATCGCGTCCAGTCTCTTCGGCTTTTACCTGTCTTTATTTTAGACACATGTGGAAAATTTAGAAGAAAACTCAATTTTATAAATCGCCAAAATTATAAATTCATTACGACGATTTTCTGTTTACAACTACTGCGGGTTAAATTAGCGTTTCCTCCCCTAAAAGTC
Source organism: Aphrophora alni (assembly GCA_963513935.1). Lineage (NCBI taxonomy): Eukaryota > Metazoa > Arthropoda > Insecta > Hemiptera > Aphrophoridae > Aphrophora > Aphrophora alni. Next base: position 126,490,109 of record OY740767.1, read on the forward strand.
AAAACCACTGACTGATCAAGAAATTTGTGGATCCAAGAAGCCTAGAGCTACGAATTTTTAACTTGGTTTGGGGTAGGACTGTAGACGTGTAGGCTACTAAGAAAGGGTTTTGAAAATGTTCCATTCCAAGGGTGTTTTACCCCCTAAAGCATATCTCTGGATCCAAGAAGCTTAGAGCTATGAATTTTTTAACATGATTTGGAGTAGGTCTGTAGACGGGTACTAAGAAAATGTTTTGAAAATTTTCCACTCCAAGGGTGTTTTTTACCCCTAAAGCATATGTCTCGATCCAAGAATCCAGAGATATGAATTTTTTTATCATGGTTTGGGGTAGGTCTGTAGACACGTACTAAGAAAGGGATTTGAAAATTTTCCACTCCAAGGGTGTTTTTCACCCCTAAAACAAGTATCATATCTTTGTTTAATGGGTAGATATTGATCAAAATTGGTGTGTTGCTGTAATTTGGCATACTTTATTTCCATAACATCACCATTAGGGTTGTGCTAAAAAAAAAAAAAAAATCTTTATAAAACTATCTCACCTATCCCCAAGTAAACTGTAGTTTATTTAATTTATAAATTTTAAAATTGTCAATTTAAAATGTTTGTTTTCTACATATGATATCTTATATGTTTATGAACCTACTCTTATTACGTCAGTTTGTTTTTGAAATTCGATACATTTGTTAAAATATCTTATAAGATTACAGAAACATTTTCGTCATGTTATTTATTGTTTACTCTTAATTGTCATTACTTTCCTAAATATTACTGTTCTTATACTGTCATATCACTGACCGTTGTGCACCTTTCCTTTCTATTGAGACTGTAAAATTATGAATAATAAAGCCTTTAATAACAGAACAAAGTTTAAATTAAGTATGATTTTTTGTTTAATCTTAAATCTGTTACAAATTTTCGGGAAGAATACCGTACTTTTATAAAATACTTAATAATTTAATAGTTTTCTCGGAAGAGCCGAACAGTCCGGATTAAACGAAAACTAATCGAAATTCGAAATATTTGCTGTCATTGCGCAGAATTATGGTGAGTTGGGACGAAGAAGTGAATATTACCTATCACTCTCAAACCAACTACGAGCTTGTATCTTTCACTACCTGTAACTTAATCCTCATCATTAAGGTCAACACAAGGTTACTTAACTATTTTCCTTCCTAGTTAAGTATATGACTAGAGTTGAGCCTAGAAAATTTAAATACTTTAGATGCTTGTTATAAATCAAAATCTCCCCCACCCCGGTTTTCAATAAATTTGTAATCATGTAATCCTCCTACGTCGTTATACTTATAAGCTTTCATAGACCCACTGTAAAAACCAATAATAATAAACCATTAAGTCCAAAACAAAATATAAAATGAAGGATGATATCTTTTGAATATCAAGTTCATTAACCTGTTACAAATTCCGCGAGAGGAAAAATACTTGTACAAAGTGCATATTTAACATTTTTCTTGGATTCATCGTGAAATTGTACTTTGGCATCTTAACGCTAGTTTGTTATGAATTTATTCCCAGAAACTAATTGGGGGTTTCTAGTCATTAGTATATTAGGTATTTATATACCCCGAAGTACTTCCTCCTAAATTAATGACACCTGCATTTAGGATATGTTGATCATTAGAGTCTATCCGGTATCCAGATATGACTTTATTTTCCGTAATAAAATTACTATATTTAGACAGAACGATCGATTTTGATATAAATAATTTAATAAACGTTAATTCATAACAACATTAAACCCTGACTACGTAAGCAATCTTTGATGAACCACAAGGTCATTTCCATCAAGATACGGAAGTAAGACACCCCCCCCCCCATTAAGTCCAACAACATTTAAACATATTATTTTCTTGTTAGCAAATTTAAATGTAATATATAAATTATAGCTATTGCTATCTTAATCATATAAACGCTGATATACGAGACCATGAAATGTCAACCTATGCTACTCATAGGAGTAAGGTGGCTCACTATATGCATAGAGTAGTTATAAAGTCTCTTCACCCTCCCCTACCTTTTCCATAGTTTTCGTCATATCATCTTCTGAGTAAATAAAAATTGTGTATAATTATTTATACTATGTATTGTAATGTGTTGAAATTTTTAGCCACCAATTTGAATCCGCCATATTGCATTTGAGTCAATTTTTCTAAATGTCAACAGTGTGTTGATACATGACGCACGATTAACAAACGATTAAAAAAAAAAAACCCTGTATAGAAGTGTTTTAAACAAACTTACCCTATCGGATAAGACCCCTTGATCTACCAATACAATTTAATATTTCTACAAATCCCAAGAAACCTACTTTTGAGCACTACGTTTAGAGAATTTATTTCTATACATTGTACGATGGGGCTGGGTATAATGGAGCCCATCAACTTATTTATATTTGACTTGTTTAAAGGCGAAAACCCTCTCAAAATCATCGTTGGTTTATAAAAAAGTGAAGGTAAGGACATAAAATAAGGACTCCTAGCCCTCCAATATTTTACGCTCGGAAGAGAAAAAGAGATAGTCAAAAAAGACTTGATAGGGAAGATTAAAGAATGTGATCTAAACTAAGATTACATGAAGAAAGGAGTAGATCCAACCCCTACTCACTATAGCGAGATTGTAAGGATAAAAGTGATCTCTAGAGCGTTTAATACGTCAATATTTACTCCAATTATAAGGTCGGTGTACATTTCATGGTATCATGTGTCACCACTTCTAATTGAACTCCGCTAAATGTTTCCCTATAAACTGCATTGTTATGATAACACCATCCGACTTAATGCCCTCTCAGATATTTCGCTGAAACCTAACCTAACCTAACGTTAATCTCCTATCAGACTTTTCGCTGAAACGTAACCTAATCTAACCTAACCTAATCTAATGTAACGTAACCTAACCTAACCTTAATCCCCTATCATTGTTCCCCTATCATTGTTCAACCCTGAGTTCAGTGGCATATTTTTAAAAAAATATTTATTACCTATATTATTACATAAGAAATTTGACTTCTCTCGAAAACTGAAAATTTATTTTCATTTGTACAAGACCCATTCTACTGCACTGGACTTTTATTTTCACCTCAATTTAACATTGTAAAACTCATATTACATCATAAAACAACTTCAAACTGGTTTTAAACTGTGTGTTTAAAAAAAGAAACCAAAACATTTATTAGTAATTATAAATCAAGTTGTATAATTATACTGACATATTGCCGTAGATGTCCATTGAGGTGAAAACCAAAGTCTAGTAACATGACACTCACATAATTAAAATATTAAATTTGAAGTATTCGAATAAAAGTAATACATTTCCTATGAGTTTTCGTGAATAACTGAATATAGGTGACATATATACACAACTGAACTCAAGGTTGAAAAACAATATTAAATCATGTATTGAAAAACCCAGTTACGATTTTTAAAAAATCGACTCAAATCAAATATGGCGGCTAAACATTTTAACACTTCACAAAACCTAGTATACAGAAATTATACACAATCTTCATTTAGTCCAAAATCCATATGACGAAAACTGTGGAAATAAGTAGAGGGGTGGACTTATAAATATATATGTGCGGATGAGTGTGTGTGCTAATAAAAGCTCCATATGGTCGCAATTTTAGGCCCAATGTAGTATATAAATTCGTTTTGATACAATTCAAAATGGCCGCCGATTTTCAATATTTTTGTTTCTTTTCATAATAACGTCATACATATTTCTGCCTTAGACGTTGACATCCCCCCCACCCCATAATAGGTCATTAAGATCAGCTTTCAAACATGCAACAAACGATACCTAAGCGTGTTTTATACGATAACAAAATAAAATAATAAATAAATGTGTATTACATAATATAGTAACCTACAGCTCATCTTATGCGGCTTGGCGTAGGGCTAACAAAAGGCTGAGGTAACGAACTAGCGCGGATACACAAAAAACTTTAAGAGATTCGTGTTCTATCAAGTCATCATAGAAGCTGCATGGCGAAAAACCATCTCGGACATCTTCACCTTAAGGAAAAATGACATACAATAAAGGACAGGACAGGTGAAGGAGAGTTCCCAAAACTAGATGAAGAGATGTGTAATTGCAGTTATGGTAGATTTATACTAGCTGGATCTACGATCTTTTAATATATCATTGATTTAATATATGTATGTATGTGTTTTAGTAAAAACTCTCAGTCCATTTCTCTCATTAGGTACTTAATCTTGGTTTTACGAATAGCTGAACAGATATGTTAACCACAAAAAGAGTTTCGTAAATTTCAATGGATTTGCTGTTTTTCAAATTTTATATAATTTCGATAATGATGGTTGTTTGTTAAAGTGGTTTCAATAATAACTTTTTACTCGTAGGTGCATTTTCTAGAACCGTCCTACTAAAAAGCATTGTGTTCGTATTTAAAATCAATTTCAATTATATTCAAATGGGATTTCTAAGGTAAAATATTTGAGAATCAAAATTACAAAAAAGGTACTATCTACTTCCAATAGAGTTAACACGTTGAATCAGTTAAACACACGTTTATTCTACGCAAACCTATGTCAGAGACGTTAACACGTTGAATAGAGTTAACACGTTGAATCAGTTAAACACACGTTTATTCCACGCAAGCCTATGTCAGAGACGTCACTATAATTGGAATTAATTACTACATCTATTACTGAACACAAGTAGCAAGTTAATGGCCTCGTTGGCTCAATAGAATATTGAGTATGAAATAGACACAAAATAAAATTATGCTTGTAATCAATGTAATTGGTTGCTTTGGTAAATTATGCAAAATACAGGCAATCGTAATCAGGGTATCAGGGAGGTGTTAACGCCTCAAGTGGTTAACTGACGAACAACGTCTCCACTGGTGTTTACAATCTCAGAGATACTAGAATTCGATTTTGAAACAGTCTTAATTCAAGTACCGTATTAACAGATATGCTAATTACGTTAGAATTAATTAATAAGATTAAATATAATTATTGTTTAGTTCAATAACAATATTAATTTTTTTTACTCTATAAAATCTTTTATCTACGCAAACAATTAATTTCATAGATTGCACATTTCAAAAATGTAAATGCGCCTTTTATTCTGTTTTTTTAACTTTTAGAGTTATGAAATAATCTAATATTGTTTAATGCACAATGTTTTGGTCTTCTGTATATCATCTGGAAATGTACAAAATCGATTGAACACAGAAACCACACTTTCGATAATTATTTCTTTACTTTTTCACATATACACAAAGTTGTGTGATTATTCAAAAAACTGGTGTCGAGTTTTTCCTTTATGAGGTTCTCTGAGTAAAAAAAAGTGTTTTCCAAATTATTTCTATCTAGTGTCACTACAGCCCAAATGCGTGGTCGATTGTAAAGAAATTGGGTATGTGTGCATTTTTTTCATTTTAGGGGTAAGTCACAATTTGGAGGTACTGCCATAAAAAAAATACACAAAATTCCGATTTCCTCTAAAACAAAGCAAACAAGTTTGGTCTATTTTTAATAAACTATAACCCCTACATATCAATACTAAATTTATTGATCGCTATCTCTCAAAAAATGTCAATTCGTGAGTTATCGATAAAAACTTTTAAAAATCAGCCATGGAGCTGGTATACAAGACGTAATTTCTCAAAAACTGCTCTACCGATTTCATTCTAATTTGGTATAATGTGAAAATTAATTATCCAAACCCGTGAAAAAAGTCGCAACTAAATTGAACTTGACGTTCAGAAACGATCAAGAACGAACCTCGATAGCCATTTGAAACATAATTTTAATGGATTAATAGTCACGCTTAGAGCGATTTTATGGCAGAAGGGAAACAAACATAGGCTTTATTTACTAATAATAATTAATAAATTACCTGAATTCCACAGCTCACAGTCCTGTGTTTTGTTTTTCTTTTACGTGACGATCGTATCACCTCTTCCTTCAGACATTATAAAACATTAATATTTCTTGTACTTTATTCGCGTCAATAAATATAACATTCACAAAACAACGCTAGTACACTAACAAAAACACATTACATTCACAAATATTATTAATGAAAATTTCACAAAACTTGATAAAACGGAACTTTACGCCTTCTACACCAACTTATCTCCAATAATAAATAAAATCTCAGTAATAAAGAGAAAAAAATTTCCGAATTTGAAGTGTAAATAGCTTCACAGGTCAAACTACCCAGAAAAATTCTAAAGGCTATTTATATTTTGGAAGATTAGCACAATGTGGTTAAAAGCTCCATAAAAAATACATGGAAAAATAAAATACTGGTTTAAGAGTTGAAATGTTAGTTAGTTCATGGGTAATGTTCAAATTCCCATTATTTCATAGATTTCTAATGAAGAAAATTTCGATAAGGTAAATTTCTAAAAACATTGTTACTTTTTCAACAAATTTTGTTTCAGTCGTTTAGTTTTAGTTAATGTTTGGATTTGAGAATAGGTGTGTAGAAAATGTCTGTGCATTGTTTTTGCACAGTTTATGTTATTATTTTATCTTTAGAATGTCATTTGTCAATTTCACTCAGCTGATTTGAAAACTGATCGAAACTAGTATTTTAATGGTAACTATATCCTAACCTTCCTCCCAAAATAACGAGCTATCCATACATTAGTACCAGGAAAACAGAACACTTTTCCTCAACACACCATTAGTAGATAACACTTTAAAAACAGAACCGCAAACTGATAACAGCGCGTCAATTAGGCCTAATTTTATGATTTTACAAACAGTACATTGTTTCATAGGAAACCAATAGTGGTTTATATTTTTGTTAAACCAAATTTCAAAAATAAGAAACCTTCCGTCTATTTTCAAGTCTAAAAATATATCACAAATGATTATATTTTATAAAGGTTTTTTTTTACATGTTTATATTTCGATGAATTTCTTCACAGAATGAACGTATATATAACTGTAATCTGGATTTTATAGTTTATTAAATAATGCATTAATCACTTGAATTCACTGAGTACATTTGGTAACGTCTGCAATCAAATAAATTAGCTAAATCTATTTAATTTTCATTTTGGGGCCTTTAAAATATACAGTTGTTTTTACAATTACCGTTATTTTGGAAACATTTTAACACTTTTAAGTGTAGGATTTAAAAAAAAAATTAAACTAAGATTTACCTTTCTAATTAAATAGTTTACTGTTTAAAAAAACACATTTGTCAGTTAAAGCGTTTAAAATCGGTTAAAACGAATTTAGATATGAGCTCAAGGGTGATGTACGGTGTTGAAAAGCATTAATGTTTTTAAGATTTCGACTCTAAAATGCCTCTATAAATTCTTTCAAATTTAGCTAGAAACAAACTCAAAGGAAACCTGGAGCCGCCACTAATGGGTTTTGTTAGTTTTCCTTCTCTCTCAACAGCAATACCTCTTCTGAATTTCCTTACGAAGTCACCAAACTTTGATGATAAAAAAAAACTACACTGTTAGATTTTGCATATAGACTTAAAAATTTCCCACTCTCAGAGGTTTGGTAATGTCTGAGGGATCCCATGTATCTAAACATTTTTTCATGTGTTAAATCCCTCTCTTTCATTTTTCCTATCAGGCCTCTCTTGACCAACTCTTGTTCTCTTCAGATTCTGGCGCTATTAGAGTATTCGAGGGCTAGGAATATTTATTTTATGTTATTTTCTTCCATTTTTTTACAAGATGATAAATAAACAACAACAAGAAAACATAAAACATCCCCATTTTTGACTTAAAATACTGACTTTCCGTTATGCTGACGGAAAAATGCTTAATTACTGATGTGCATTCACTTAACGAATCTCTGTTCTAAATCATTTAATTCCCTGTAGTAAGACTATAAAGTCTCCCGGAGTTAAAGCTAATGGCATACTTTTACATCATGACCAATGACCTCTATCAGACAGCTTAGTCTAATAAAGATGCATTTATGCAGGTACCCGGATGCTTTTTAATCACTTCACGGAAAACTAAGCAATAGATTCATTTAATTAGGGTAATCTAAACTGGATACAAATCTCGGTAAGCTCTTTGTTGTGATAACAAGGATTAAAATTTGTTTGTTTTCTAGGCTGAAATCCTTAGTCTGGATTAATTTTGATAATTGTCTGTATAATTAATGTTTCTAACGTGTCCCAAACTCTTCCTAAAGACAATCTAAATTGTACTTCAAGGTTTTACTCTGCTTCTTTAATTTTCCATAAAGAACGTCTGCTTCTGACGTTTTAACCATATTTCAATGGTCTTTCTAATATGTCTTGAAGGGTCCCTTACGTTTACTACAAACACTAAGTTAAGACTCGAGAACCTTGGTAGTTAACATTGAAAAACGACACAGTGAACAGCCAAGAAATTTAATTTATAATATTTACGTCAGTATCAATGAGAACATACTGACCCTCTTCTTGTTTATTTTTGTGTTCGATTTTTTAATATTAGTTCCCTTGAGGCTATAGGCAGAGTACAAAGATTATGTGATAACTCATAATTCAGGCTTAAACACTCTTCATAAAAGGTGTTTGGGCAGTGAAGTGGTGAGTTAATAAAGTACTTGACAAGGTGAATGGTCCACTTCTGCACACCTGCATTAACTTTCACTTGATAGCTTCTTTCTCCATCACAATGTATGAGAGTTTTAAGGGAAATCTCGAGCAGAATTTTCTACACCACTGATGGTAAATTGTCCGTTCTGTAAAAACATTATCTTTAGGTTATAATTTCGTATAGATTCTCCTGTAAATATTTCATAAAGAATTTTTCAGTCAAATTATTAGGCCTACTTGTTAAATTTTAATAGAATCGAACTAGAATTATTTGTGTACAACAATGTTTGATACTTGTTTAAATTAACTTAAAGATTATCTCTTTAAAATTCCGATTCTTGTTGTTAACTCCAATTCTCCCCCCCCCCCGGTAATCGGTAAGTAGTGGTAAAACTATATGTAGAATGCCAACCTGTATAACACCAGTTAGAGTAAGATATTACTTGACCTATAATTGAACAGTATTTTTTTATATCTATATTAAACGGTTACTATTAAAAACAGATTTTTAAAACATATTTTGGAATCCATTTATACTATTCTCCACGGAATACACTAATTTCGTTGAAATACCTCACTTTACCCTCCAGCACTTATAGCCCATCGTGAGCCATTGACCGCATTACGATTCCTGTCCACTATTCTAACCAAAACAGCTCGTCTCCGATTCCCGTTCCTCATCACTCTCAGATTTCCCTCAACATCCTGTAGCCTTCTCCTCTTTCTTAGTCTTCCCCTCCATCTTTGTCCGATATCTTCGGCTCCCAGTATTCCTTTTAGCATTCTATCATTTTCCGTTTAAGTGTCATGGTCCAACCATCTGAACCTCAGCGGCATAACAAAATGGTCCTTGTAGAGAATTTTCAGCAACCAGAAGATACAGGACTTAATTAAGTGGAAGGATGTAGTGCGTTTAGTTGAAATAGATTCAGTAATTATCTAGAAAAATTAACCATAAACTGACAGCCAGATGCCGAACAGGGAGATAGAGGACGTAATCAAGGTGAAGGATGTAGTGCGTTTAGTTGAAATAGATTCAGTAATTGTCTAGAAAAATTAACTGTAAACTGACTGCCAGATACCGAACAGGGAGATAGAGGACGTAATCAAAGTGAAGGATGTAGTGCGTTTAGTTGAAATAGATTCAGTAATTGTCTAGAAAAATTAACCGTAAACTGACTGCCAGATGCCGAACAGGGAGATAGAGGACGTAATCAAGGTGAAGGATGTAGTGCGTTTAGTTGAATAGATTCAGTAATTGTCTAGAAAAATTAACCGTAAACTGACTGCCAGATGCCGAACAGGGAGATAGAGGACGTAATCAAGGTGAAGGATGTAGTGCGTTTAGTTGAATAGATTCAGTAATTGTCTAGAAAAATTAACCGTAAACTGACTGCCAGATGCCGAACAGGGAGATAGAGGACGTAATCAAGGTGAAGGATGTAATGCGTTTCTGCCATTACTCTTTTAACCACCACCTAATCTTTACAATGTGTTTCATAAACTACAGATATAGTCAGAGAGTAAGACAGCTACTTTGTTTTTTAACAACAGGAAAGAAAGGAATTAATCATTATTTTCAATTAGATTTTGTGTTTTTTATGTTAACAGGTAAATCGAATCCTGTACAAAAGTCTACAGATAGAAGATATTTAATTCATGTTGCTTAAAACTCTAATATTGTATAATTTCAAAAGTAAAACCTGTACAATTTTTACGACGATAACTTTATATTTTTATTCATGTAATGAATTTATTAAAATATCGTACATTTTATCTCCAACCTTGGCATTATTATCGCAGCTTTAAAAATATAATCTCTTAATTTATTGATTCCTTTATGGCGAGCAATGTAGTCCTAATAGCTGGCAAATAACTGTAAAACGTAAAAGCAAACAATTAGAGGCACGGCAACAATTATCACATCTGCGTATCGTCGAGTCGCGCGCGTGGTTCTTCTTGACACCTATCTCAACTAACCTGAACAGGTTTTGAAACGGAAGCTAGAAATGTCAAACGAGAATGTCACAAAGACCTAATAGGACAGAAATTTGTAACAAGGTGTATTAAAAGCATACTCTGACTTTTAATAGACCTTGACACAAATATATCCATTTCATTTTTGTTCTCAGTATTTGTTCTTATCAGATCATATTTTGAACTGGAAGAACAACATTTTGTGTTCTTGTTTCCACGAAAACACAAATGCTAATTTGTATTTTAATTGATACTAAAACTTTCGACAGCCCTAATGTGTAAATATTTCCAAAGCTAATATTTGACTAAAACTGCCAAACTATTTTTTAGTAACAAACTGGTCTCTTCCGTGAACTGAAAATATTTCTTCCTCCAGGATTCCCAGTATAATAGTTTCGTTTCAATTTCTTAATTATTCATCTGCCTATTTGTAAACTTATTAACAAAATATTAACTACAAGTTCGCTTCGTGGTCTTAACTAACTGTTGATAGGTCCAATTGTTTTACACTCATTTGTATAATGTTTTAAATTATGAAAATACTAACCATTATAGCTCTCATTACTGGGGTGTACAATATTATTGAGATGTAGATTCGTATTGCTTGGCTTTTTTGCTTTGTAACTACGAACTTCATTGACTCAAAACCACAACTAAACCATTTATATTAATAGATATTCAATGCGCACTGTGGTGAATGTGAACACTATAAAACACTGAGTCCCCTACCACAAGTTTGGTACAATAACACAAACACAAATAAAATATTTATTTGCCCTATGTTATAATTCCCTGATGTACATTTCGGTAACGAAATTACCATCATCGGAGGGATCTGAAGTAAAACTCGTACGTCAAGAAAATCGAACCAGATAAAATTTTCGACTTAAAAGGCTTTTTTAATATTTATCTTTGTCACAAAATTTGGTTTTACGAAACATCTGTTTTATTATAACTATAAACTATAAAGAAAGAAATTAAGACGTAAAAATCAACCATTAAAGGAAAACGCGTTTATAAAGCTCACAGCAAATTTCCGTATCTGTTATTTTTTTTCAATTAAAAATTTAATTGTACGCTTCACGTTAGGCACAACGCATCAAGTCTCAACATAAATGTTTAGTATTGTCAAAATTCAAATAAGTTAGGAAATCGAGAATGTAAATCAACAATTTCATTTTAGGACAAAACAATCATAAGACTTGTTTTGAATTTAGGCATTATTCAAAACAAATATCCAAATATATTTTGTTAAAATGGTAATACATAATCCTAGGCGAACATTTCAAATAATAGTATGTTAATTACACAAGCTAATCTCTGTTTCTTGAATAAGGAAGCATACATAATCATGTCGGTTGGCCGGGAATTACCCATTTCAAGGACATTTTGAAGAGTTTCCATTCAGATAGCTGAATAACGCGCATAAATACTTGTTCAAAACTCGCACCCAAGCTAACCTTGAAGCTTTACAAATTGCAGCTTATTGTTTTGTTTTACGTCAGAGTTGCTCGTTAGTACAGTGATATGACATACACGACATGTCGATAACAAACTGGAACATATGTTTCTGTGGAAATCTAACTAATCCATAATAATTTACGTCATTCCAATAATTCATAACTTCATGTACGTAGGTTCTAATTTAATGGCTATTGTTTTATGCAGGTTATTTTAAAGATTTTGTTGGTTTTTAAAATTGGTAAGTCAACGCTTACTTAAATAATCGATATAAAAATCGATGCTTGTTTCAGAACGATTATTAAAAACATATCCAAGAAATGTAAAAGATAATTTTGGAATAGGTGTTCCAAATCTACGAATGTATCAATAGTTCCAATACTGAAAATGGATTTTCATACATAGTTAATGTAAAATACTGCTAGTGAAATGCTAGATAACTTTCTCTATTACTCTAGACAAAAATTTAAAGTTAAACCATTATTTTAAACTTAATTCCGACTTTATTTTTAGATGTCAAACATGTTTTCTCTATACCTTCTTAGTAATACGTATAACTTCCAAGTTTCATCAAACTCAGGGGGAAAATAGTTTTATTTGTATTACCTAAATGATAGCGACATATTGAAACAAATAATATTGAAATTTTCCACTAAATTAATTCCTCGTGCTTATTGAAAACTTCCCAAAATTTCGGAACAAAATCTACAAAATTACGGAAGTTATCAAGTATCATAAGAAACAATAATTTTTACCCGATTTTTTTTAAAAAATAATCAGTTTTCGTGTTTCAATACCTGTTTCAAATTTTGAATCTGATTTTTGTAGGAACTGATTTATTTGCCAAATATTTTCACCAAGCATTCAGAGGTTTTCATAGCGTACATCTCAGGAAATAAAAGATGACTGAAGCTATTCTGAGGAGCAAGAGTTGAATGCAATGTTAAGGGCTCTATTTCAAAGAAAAGAAGACAATCGGAAAAGTAAAGAGCCACAGTCTCCTCTATGCCTAGTGTTTTTATACAGGATGGACCTGGATGAAATGGAAGACTTCGTTTCACATCCTGAGTACAAGACCGATAAATCCATACGACCGTGGCAAAACGACAGAGTAATATACAAAAAAGAAAAACACCAAGTCTATTATTGAACAATTATAGCGTATTACGGGAGTCATTGGTCTTCTGTGAGTAGGATGGACCTAAACGAAGTTTGAAACTTCATTTCACGTTCTGAGAATGGATACAATTTTTGAACTGGAAGTTCATATCCTGAGGAAAGTTAAAAATCCAGGTACAAGGGTGAGCCTGACAGAAAAAAAAAATTAGGACAACCATAATACCGGTAGTTCCAGGCGAAACGAAGATGTTCAGTTGATGGGGTGAACGTTTTTGAGCTGGACTTCATTTCACATCCTGAATACTGACCAATTAAAAATTCAGCTATCGATTGAAGCGATGGAGTAGACTATATTATGTTATTACAGACATTATTCTAGTACCAGAGAAGTATTATAAAACCAAAATATCTGTACTACCAGGTGGAACAAAATATCTTCATTGGATTAGATGAACTTGGATGAAGTTGATGATTTCATTTCTCATACTTAGCTCAATACAGTTAAAGCGGGACACTGAGGTGAAGCGATGGAGTAGACTGATCGCCGACGTTACAAGGTGGCGCAAACAGCTTCTTTATTGAGTGGAAAGAACCTAAGTCGAAATCGAAGACTTTATTTCTCATCCTGACCGAAAGACTGTTAAACTTTGATACCGAGGTGAAGCTCGGAGAAGACTTGCTTCTCATATTAAAAATTCGATTTAAAACTCAAACACTTATTTCCCCTTAAAATAATATAATTATGGCAAATTATTGATTTTTTTTAAAATTCCCTCTATTTGAATAGAACAATTTATCAATGTTATGTTAATTTATTATTGTATCTCCCCCTCCCCATTTATTTTTATCACACTGAGGACTGTCAGATTTACGTGAAACACTATGGCTAAACAAACCTGCTTCAAAACATATACAGTAAATCCCAGTTTTGTTTTCAACAAACAAAATTTATTACTCGTGCAACTAGAAAAACCTGAATACTTTTGAAATCCAGCTGCAGACCTTGACGTGGGTTACATCAGTGTTGATAATTAATTAATATTCCGGTTTTGATTTTGATTTTTGTTTTTATTCGGCTAAAAAGAAACTAAGATGCGTGCTTTTTATAACTAACCTGTGGGCACACAAGGTTATTCGTGACGTAATCTCGTCTGGACTGCGTCTTCAGCTATCAAAACATAAACATAGATTAATTTTGCATTTTCCTTATTGTTGGTGGCTAATGCTTAAGTTCCACAAGAAAAATACGTTTGGCCGCCACCTCGTCTAATTATAGACCTGGCTCTAGTGTTAGGTCATATTTGTTGTGGTCGAAATGCATAGATGCGTTCAAGTAAACACTTTGGTTTCCTAGTATTTGACTGTCTGACATAATTGTTATTCTAAACTCGACAGCTATTTACGTACATATAAACAATTCTTTTTACTCATGAAAATTTTCAAAACTCTGTTCGAACTCTTTTGCAAATTTTGTGTTACAGGTAGCAAAATTATTAATTTATTACAAACTTATGATCACAAATAAAATATACTGTTCACATGTTTTCACGTACACTCTCCTAAATGTATGTTGTTTTGTTTCGATTATTTATGTTTTAAGTCTTTAACTTTCAACTGAATTTGGACTGCTTAAGGGAAAAGTCTTTCTTATGTTCACCTGTAACATTGGGCCTTTTTATTTTAAGTATATTTCTAATGTTGCGTTGGTTATTGTAAGTTTTTTAATTCCAGGGGAATTTGTAAAACCCTCCACAATTATCTAATAACTTTAAAATTGGAAACTGATTTATGATGAAAAAGTTTAGGTTTCCACATTCTCTGAATAATTTCTTTTTTCAATCGTGGTATGGCAACCAGGTACATAATCTGTTCATGACTTTATAGCCCTAAAGCCCAGTTATCTATCTTAATTCGCTTACGTTTACTGCAGAGATAACAAAGTCTTGGGTAAAGCATGACCTTGAAACGACGTAAAACAATGCTTCATTTCAACTGTAGCGTCCCTAGAAGTTATAAAGTATATTATGTTTTAAATTGTTTAAAAAGCAGTTCCACAGCACAAGATGAGTTTGAAAAATTACCATATCCTTTGTAGTTTTTGATAAAATTATTGTAATACCCCCAAAAATGTAGTCGAAAAACAATATTCGAATATTTTAATTCTGAGTTAATTGACGTGAACAAAGCCAATAAAAAACAAATGCCATATGAATAGCAATTTTTTTTTAATAGCCCTATTTTTTAAGGCCTTAAATTAAAATGATTTGGAAATAAAATTAAGCGGTATTATAAATTGTTATTTTTTTCTTAGCTGTTGTAAACAATTTCAAAGAAATTTTTTTTTTGATTTTGTCTATAACTACGCTATCTTTTGAGCTACAGAAAAAAAAATTAACATTTTCTTTTTCGTTAAAAGAGGCAAACAGTGGCTTTTCGAGATATTCGACTTTATACATTTTAAACGTCCGCCATTTTGAATATCTTAAAAATAAAGTTTTGGTTTTCTGGTATACTGGTAAAAGGTTACATAAATAATGTGAATACTAAATCTTTACTCAATATCATATCTACTTCCGAAGATATAATGTCTTTTTGTAGCACAAAATGACCGACAATAAGGAAACGAAGCTTTTCCAAATCATTGTTTATAAGAACTTTTTCTATAAAATATTATTTATTTTTACCTATAGAATCAATTCCAGAGAGATTGTCGTAGAGTTCCGAATGACCTGTTGTAAAGAAATATTCAAATTTTTAACTGTAAAATTGTATGAACCTATTTCTATTATACCAAATAGGAATTCTACGGGTTATCGTTGATTTTATATACTAAATTAAATACTACATAAATTTAATGGTATTACCATATCCCTCATTACACGCCGACGCTCGTATTTGTATAACGTATAAATACACTCGCATATATATAGTATATACACACGTATATGTTTGTATTAATAAACACTCTCAGGGTCGTCATTTTAGTCTATTTTTTTTTTTTTTTTTTTTTTTTTTCAAATTTGGTAACTACGGAAATATTACAAATCTTTAGACAATTTCATTAAACAGAAAAATCGGTTCGTAAATTGTTTTAGTTTTATGATCATAAATTTTCGTTTGCGTTTCCTCTAACGTCCTACAATACAGCTTTAAAATCTGCTTCCAAAGATACGTATATACAATAACAAATGAGAGCGTTTCACTAAAAATAACTTTTGATCATGTAAGCTTTTTTTTCTTTTTTATTAAACCGCAATATAGCTCTTATAACAGGAATTTTAGGCGCGATAGATAAGTTTTTACTGAAAATTATAAAAGTTTGAAACGGTTCGTTGTTACTTTCTTCTAATCTAAGTTCTAAATGAGATTACAAAAGCATAGCGATTTATACCAATAATGAGGTTGCCAAACAAGGGAATACCAAAATGTCATTCTATAACGTTATTTATTCATATATAATCAAATTTGTTATTTAAAAGAGGTTAATCTACTACTACTCTCTTGTATAAATACAGTATTTATATTCTTAGCCTATATTTTTTATACATGTTATTTTTTTTACACATATAAATTGGACTACAAAAAAATTAACAGTTGAAAGTTACAAGTAATTGAAATCACGTAAACAAATTCCTTTATGTATTACTTATGGAATGAAAACAAAACTATAAAATTGGGGATGAATTTATCAAGTTACTAGTTTTCAAAATCATGCCACACTATAAAACACCCCCCATATATATTCAATAATATTTAACAGTATTAAAATAAAAGAAAAGAAACCTAACTTTGGGTTTCTTTAAAATATATATAAAAAATATGTTTAAAATCTTTAATCACAAAAATAATCTGATTACTAATAGGCTAATAATTAAAGAAATGTATATTTTTATTATTTGAAATTTCTAACAGAAACACCTTAAAGTAGTAGAGGAACGTGTGGAATAAAATAACACCTTAAAAAATCGAAGAATGTTTTACTGAAAAAATAATGAACTGTAAAATCCATCACCGTTTAATCCTTTAAGATTACCAAGAATTTTCTTTATTATCGATAAAAATCGACGCAATAACAATCGATTATCTTGTTTGAGTTATTGTATAATCAGTTGAAACGTGTAGATTGTCATAAAGTTTTGTAGATATAATACTATTTACATATGATAAGTTTAACAATTACTAAATTTTATTTTATTTTGACTTCCTCTTCTTGGTCACGTTTGGTTTGATAAGGATCCCTTTTACGTAAGTCTATGACTCAATTTACCTTCTTGAAGGTTGTAAGTGTTTGGGATGTGAAGTCATTTGGCAGAATAGCATTAAAAGCAAAAGGTATAATTTAATCTCTCATAAATAGGGATTTTATTTTTTAAATAGCCACTCCAGTCGTTTTAAAAATATACTCCAGTCGTGCATTAAAATAAAGACGTGTTAATCTTTCATTCTTTAACTCCTTACCTTCAATATCATTTAAACTAAATTACTGTTTCTTTACATTTTTCTCATAAACATTAGGTTGATAAATCATCAGAATTTTACTCAATCAACGAGTAAGCCACGAGTTTGTTTTACAAGCTACAGAAATACAAAGACACATGGTTCGTTCAAATTTCTAATCTAGCAACTGCTGATTCAGTTTAAAGAAGGGGATGCTTAATTAAAGAGTAAATATACAGGATGACCTCCCCTGCATTTATGCATTGTGACTTTCTGAATAAAAAAGGCTGTGCTAAAAATCTAACAACAGCTGATTCAGTCTATAGTAAGGGATGCTTGATTAAAGAGTAATTTACAGGATGATGATCTAGCCTGTATTTATGCATTAGTGACATTCTGAATATAAAAAGGTTGTGCTAAAATCTAACAACAGCTGATTCAGTCTATAGTAAGGGATGCTTGACTAAAGAGTAATTTACAGGATGATGACCTCCCCTGCATTTATGCATTGTGACTTTCTGAATAAAAAAGGCTGTGCTAAAAATCTAACAACTGCTAATTCAGTCTATAGAAAGGTATGCATAATTAAAGAATAAATTTACAGGGTGACTTCCACTGCATTTATGCATTTGTGATTTTCTGAATAAAAAACACTGTACTAAAAATCTAACAACAGCTGATTCAGTCTATAGTAAGGGATGCTTGATTAAAGAGTAATTTACAGGATGATGACCTCGCCTGTATTTATGCATTAGTGACATTCTGAATATAAAAAGGTTGTGCTAAAATCTAACAACAGCTGATTCAGTCTATAGTAAGGGATGCTTGACTAAAGAGTAATTTACAGGATGATGACCTCCCCTGCATTTATGCATTGTGACTTTCTGAATAAAAAAGGCTGTGCTAAAAATCTAACAACTGCTAATTCAGTCTATAGAAAGGTATGCATAATTAAAGAATAAATTTACAGGATGACTTCCACTGCATTTATGCATTTGTGATTTTCTGAATAAAAAACACTGTACTAAAAATCTAACAACAGCTGATTCAGTCTATAGTAAGGGATGCTTGATTAAAGAGTAATTTACAGGATGATGACCTCGCCTGTATTTATGCATTAGTGACATTCTGAATATAAAAAGGTTGTGCTAAAATCTAACAACAGCTGATTCAGTCTATAGTAAGGGATGCTTGACTAAAGAGTAATTTACAGGATGATGACCTCGCCTGTATTTATGCATTAGTGACATTCTGAATATAAAAAGGTTGTACTAAAATCTAACAACAGCTGATTCAGTCTATAGTAAGGGATGCTTGATTAAAGAATAATTTACAGGATGATGACCTAGCCTGTATTTATGCATTAGTGACATTCTGAATATAAAAAGGTTGTACTAAAATCTAACAACAGCTGATTCAGTCTATAGTAAGGGATGCTTGACTAAAGAGTAATTTACAGGATGATGACCTCGCCTGTATTTATGCATTAGTGACATTCTGAATATAAAAAGGTTGTACTAAAATCTAACAACAGCTGATTCAGTCTATAGTAAGGGATGCTTGATTAAAGAATAATTTACAGGATGATGACCTAGCCTGTATTTATGCATTAGTGACATTCTGAATATAAAAAGGTTGTGCTAAAATCTAACAACAGCTGATTCAGTCTATAGTAAGGGATGCTTGATTAAAGAGTAATTTACAGGATGATGATCTAGCCTGTATTTATGCATTAGTGACATTCTGAATATAAAAAGGTTGTGCTAAAATCTAACAACAGCTGATTCAGTCTATAGTAAGGGATGCTTGATTAAAGAGTAATTTACAGGATGATGATCTAGCCTGTATTTATGCATTAGTGACATTCTGAATATAAAAAGGTTGTGCTAAAATCTAACAACAGCTGATTCAGTCTATAGTAAGGGATGCTTGATTAAAGAATAATTTACAGGATGATGATCTAGCCTGTATTTATGCATTAGTGACATTCTGAATATAAAAAGGTTGTGCTAAAATCTAACAACAGCTGATTCAGTCTATAGTAAGGGATGCTTGATTAAAGAGTAATTTACAGGATGATGATCTAGCCTGTATTTATGCATTAGTGACATTCTGAATATAAAAAGGTTGTACTAAAATCTAACAACGCTGATTCAGTCTATAGTAAGGGATGCTTGACTAAAGAGTAATTTACAGGATAATGACCTCGCCTGTATTTATGCATTACTGACATTCTGAATATAAAAAGGTTTTACTAATATCTAACAACAGCTGATTCAGTCTATATTAAGGGATGCTTGATTAAAGAATAATTTACAGGATGATGACCTAGCCTGTATTTATGCATTAGTGACATTCTGAATATAAAAAGGTTGTGATAAAATCTAACAACAGCTGATTCAGTCTATAGTAAGGGATGCTTGATTAAAGAGTAATTTACATGATGATGATCTAGCCTGTATTTATGCATTAGTGACATTCTGAATATAAAAAGGTTTTACTAAAATCTAACAACAGCTGATTCAGTCTATAGTAAGGGATGCTTGATTAAAGAATAATTTACAGGATGATGACCTAGCCTGTATTTATGCATTAGTGACATTCTGAATATAAAAAGGTTTTACTAAAATCTAACAACAGCTGATTCAGTCTATAGTAAGGGATGCTTGATTAAAGAATAATTTACAGGATGATGACCTAGCCTGTATTTATGCATTAGTGACATTCTGAATATAAAAAGGTTGTGCTAAAATCTAACAACAGCTGATTCAGTCTATATTAAGGGATACTTGATTAAAGAATAATTTACAGGATGATGACCTCGCCTGTATTTATGCATTAGTGACATTCTGAATATAAAAAGGTTGTACTAAAATCTAACAACAGCTGATTCAGTCTATAGTAAGGGATGCTTGATTAAAGAATAATTTACAGGATGATGACCTAGCCTGTATTTATGCATTAGTGACATTCTGAATATAAAAAGGTTGTACTAAAATCTAACAACAGCTGATTCAGTCTATAGTAAGGGATGCTTGACTAAAGAGTAATTTACAGGATGATGACCTCGCCTGTATTTATGCATTAGTGACATTCTGAATATAAAAAGGTTGTACTAAAATCTAACAACAGCTGATTCAGTCTATAGTAAGGGATGCTTGATTAAAGAATAATTTACAGGATGATGACCTAGCCTGTATTTATGCATTAGTGACATTCTGAATATAAAAAGGTTGTGCTAAAATCTAACAACAGCTGATTCAGTCTATAGTAAGGGATGCTTGATTAAAGAGTAATTTACAGGATGATGATCTAGCCTGTATTTATGCATTAGTGACATTCTGAATATAAAAAGGTTGTGCTAAAATCTAACAACAGCTGATTCAGTCTATAGTAAGGGATGCTTGATTAAAGAGTAATTTACAGGATGATGATCTAGCCTGTATTTATGCATTAGTGACATTCTGAATATAAAAAGGTTGTACTAAAATCTAACAACGCTGATTCAGTCTATAGTAAGGGATGCTTGACTAAAGAGTAATTTACAGGATAATGACCTCGCCTGTATTTATGCATTACTGACATTCTGAATATAAAAAGGTTTTACTAATATCTAACAACAGCTGATTCAGTCTATATTAAGGGATGCTTGATTAAAGAATAATTTACAGGATGATGACCTAGCCTGTATTTATGCATTAGTGACATTCTGAATATAAAAAGGTTGTGCTAAAATCTAACAACAGCTGATTCAGTCTATAGTAAGGGATGCTTGATTAAAGAGTAATTTACATGATGATGATCTAGCCTGTATTTATGCATTAGTGACATTCTGAATATAAAAAGGTTTTACTAAAATCTAACAACAGCTGATTCAGTCTATAGTAAGGGATGCTTGATTAAAGAATAATTTACAGGATGATGACCTAGCCTGTATTTATGCATTAGTGACATTCTGAATATAAAAAGGTTGTGCTAAAATCTAACAACAGCTGATTCAGTCTATATTAAGGGATACTTGATTAAAGAATAATTTACAGGATGATGACCTAGCCTGTATTTATGCATTAGTGACATTCTGAATATAAAAAGGTTTTACTAAAATCTAACAACAGCTGATTCAGTCTATAGTAAGGGATGCTTGATTAAAGAGTAATTTACAGGATGATGATCTAGCCTGTATTTATGCATTAGTGACATTCTGAATATAAAATCTAACATTGTGACATTGTGCTAAAATCTAACAACAGCTGATTCATTCTAAAGGGATGCTTGATTAAAGAGTAAATTTACAGGATGACCTCCCTTGTATTTATGCATTTGTTACATAAACGTAAATTTTCAGGATGACCTCATCTGCATATATGCATTTGTGACTTTGTGAATAAAAAAGACTACTAAAAATCTAACAACGGCTGATTCAGTCTATAGAAAGGCATGCATAATTAAAGAGTAAATTTATAACATTTGTAACCTACAGATTAATAGGTTATGCTAAACCCTAGGTAAGAAGATATTATACTTGTCAACATTGCCCCTTTTCCAAGGATATAATTTAACTTTATCTAAACTTAACGCTTGTTTCAAAATATAATCCACGCCCACAGAGACTTGCATAACATTCTATAAATAAAGTATTCAGAAATATCCACATAGATGTCACAACATAGGTGTTGCCTCGTCTAAGGTTTAAGTGGGTCTTCTACACCAGTAACATGCTGTACATTGAACATGCACATTCTCGTCTTCAGATTCAAAGTAATTTTGGATGTTTTACTCGTAAAATGTAAAACTTATTTTATACCATAATTGTAAGAAATTGTTAATTAAAAATGTTATGTTACGATATTCCTTCAATTTTAATAACCGTTCATTGCATTGCCTTATTTATTGCAGTTTTTTCTTTAACGATCTGAAACCCAACTTACAATTTTCTTTATAACATAAAATGTATTAATAAATAAATATTGAACTAAACTTGTAAGGTAATATTAGATAGAATAAAACTCGACCCACAAGATCTCACAAAAATTGCGTTTGGTGAAGTAAACGTAATTTTGTGAGATCTTGTGTTCGATTTTTATTCTATACAAAATTTATTGATTATTTATCAAATTAAGATAAAGTTTATTCATTACTTATCAAATTAAATTGAGAAATTATTGACAAAGAATTCAAATTCATTAAGAAAAATAGTAGAATAGAAAATAAGTAACTTTTTTATATAGTAAATTATGATTTGAGTTTTATTTAACTGTTCTTATGAAATTCTCCACAAACAGAAATGGTTTAGGAACTATTTTTGTGTCTATGTTAAACAGACACAAAAATATCCCAATGAAATAAATTGTGAATATAGTGACAAGTAGATCACATTAGTAATGTTATTATTATTAGCTTAAAATTTGGCAATTTACCATAAACTGATTACATGATGTTAAAATAAAATAGTTTATTTGAATATACGATTGTATGAAATTCTTCAATTTACGATTTTCAAAAAGTTTAATCTGTAAAAATTTAATTTAGGCGGTAAATTTTTGACGTTTCTACATTTTTGATTCGATTTAATTCCGTGTTAGCATTACCTTGTTTTTTGCTATAATCACAATCTCCACGTTTCTTAACAATATATATTTTTTATCAGTCTCATAAATTATGAGATTTTATGGTGTTCTTCAAAACCACCTATGGAAACTGTTGTGTGTCTTATGAAAGGAATGAATTAACTTTTCCAAAAAAGTTGTTTTTGAAATCATGGCTGTCGTCTACGCCTTTGGACCGATTTAATCAATTTTGAATGTAACATATTTTGATTATATCTCAAGGCCTTTTATTTAATTCAAAATTTATGGGTAGTTGCCATAAGGGAAAAACACAAAATTACAATTTCCCCAAAATCAATTTTGATCAATTGTATCCTCTAAGAGCATCAATGCACACAACGTCCATTGGTCGCCATTTCTAGGAAAAGCAGCTTCCTGAGTTATCGGTCAAAACCAATATATCGGCCATGGGGCTGTTATAAAAAGACATCATTTCTCAAAATAGACGTTACCGATTTGTCAAATTTTTTGTGAAGTAAAAAAAACTATTACGGTTTAAAAAAAAAAATTATTTTAAACGTGGGAAAACAAAACGAACCTTCACAGCCATCATTAAAAGTTCAATTTTTATCAATTACGAATTTGATGACACGTTTATAGTACAAGAAAAGCAAGTTTAGTGCAAATATAAATATTTGTTCTAATACTTTGTTCATTAAACTTTTTCACTGACAACTGAATTTTTATCTGACGAATTGTACGGTTGATTTTAATTTTTAAGGGGATTGGCGAGTGAGAAAGTTTGTGCAATATTTCTTCTACAGTTTATTTGTTTGTAAATTTGTGGGATAATATTTATTGTGTTTCAATCATATTGATTGTTCACTACCAAAAATAAAATCTGTACAAGCTAAAGAAAATAAGAAAATTTCGTAATACGTATAAATGTATTCTGAGTATTATTTTAAATGTTTGTTTACATTTCTATTCCACGTACTAAAATAAATACTACTGACTAGACCCAAGCTTTGACTGATTTTCCTGTTTTCTATTTTGGTTAGGACATTCCCATAGACTAAGAGATTCAGAACGTACTTTCCTGGTTTAACTAATTGCGTAATCTTGGCTATTTTTAGCAAACTTATTTAAAATATATCTACTGCCGTTGGCAATTCTTACTGCCACTGTGAGAAAGTTTATAGTGATTGCTAAATAAACGTTTAAGAGTGGTAACTCCCGACAGTCTGGATGCAGTACGAAAATAAATCTTTTGAAACTCTGATCTAATTCGTTGAATAACAGTAAATTAAATGTAATATACCCCAAAAATATAATTAACAATTTGAGCAATTCGAAGTGTACGTTAAAATCCTGGTGAAATATTATTTTTCACAGTTTACCTTGATAAAAAATAAATTTGATATCACATATTAGGTGTATTTTAATGAAGAGAATATGAAAAGAAGAACAAAATATTTTGTTAAATCCCCTAAAACACCTATTACACTTTAACCTTACATTGTCCTTATCAAATGAACATAATCTCACTTGGTAAATTTTAGTTCCCGCTTGATAATGACGGTAAAGCTGGACACTAATTAATTGTACTACAAAATAGTTTTACTTGATTTTCAAAATTTTATTTATATTTTACTTAGTGTTTGACTTACACGAAATGAAACCCTTGAATTTTCGTCAGTTTTTACTCTAAATAGTCATCAACAAACTTTCTAAATTTGTGTCCAAAACATAAATTAATCATAATTGCGTAAGCTACCCTAATTAATATTTCAAATTATAATTTCAATAATAGTTTTAAAACAGAATTATTTATTCTTATTATATTAAATTTTTTTTTTAGAAATATAGAAACACTGTATACATTTGAAATTTTCCCAAAGGAAAATAAAGAAAATTTTCCTAATGTATTTCTTGGGATTGTGAAATCTATTAAAATATATTTTATCTTTAATTAAATGATTTCGTTCCTAAAAACTATAAGGTGATTCTAAAATAGAATATAACCTGAGGCACATCTCTAGCAGCTTCATCATTTGATATGTATGTATATATATATATATATATATATATATATATATATATATAGCCTATATATATAATATGTTTTTTAACGAGAATAGAATCCAAAAGGAAGTGGAATAATCTATTACACCTTAATAGGTTCTTTCGATTGTAAGATTAATGTTCCTTTTGTAGGTATGTGGAAGGGATTCTTTATCGGCTGATATTGATGAAATTTCCTTTTTATAATAATGTGTAGTTCTGACTACGAACTTTATACTGGTTTATTTCAAAATAATAAATTGTTAAAGTGATAAAGTTTGTACATTTGATTTGTAATTCTTGAATTCATTTAGCCATTATATATATATATATATATATATATATCAAAAAATATATTAATTGCGCTGCCTTCTTTAAGGAAGCACTGGAGTAGTCACCTGAAGCCAAAAATACGAAGCCTACTAGGGTGTGCAAGTGAAACGGATCGAAATCGAAATGTAATAATCTCTGTCTTTGAAACAGGAACACTATTTCACTGATCATCGCAGTTTTTTACAAATCCAGATAATTCTAACTAATTCTAACTGGAGAATGTATCGACCTAGCCGAAACAAAATTTGTGAATTTTCACTTAAGATCCTTGTTTCGCTCCAGTCTTAACGACCTAATTTTTTTTCACAAAGTTTTTCGTGAAGTCAATATGTTTGGATTGTAAGGTCATGACTATCTTCATTGGCCGAGACGCAAATCTGCGCAATTAGATTGGAAGGACCTTGGAGGAATATTACGTAACTGATTCTGAAAGTCAATGGAACTTGTTTTTAAACTTTGAGAAGCCCAAGAAGTGATTTCATTGAAGAAGTGAGCTACGTCACTCAACGCCCAAGACGCTTCATAAGAGAGCAAAGTTTTCAAAGAACCGAACATTTGAATAATATACTGTTTTTTAAGCACTTCTCCATTCTTCACTTTTATTTAAGGACTTGTTAAAGTAATCAAAAATAAATAATTATTAGTATAGTTTTAAAGTCATATCTTCTATTAACATGATTTATTTTTGGTTTTAAAATTATTTGATAATGATGGTTGTTCATATCAATTTTACAGCGACATTTGCTATATTTGAGTATATATAAACTAATACACGACATTTCAAGGGTATAATTCAACTTCAACTTATCAAGTGTTAAACTTAGAACTGGAGAATAGCAACGTTTAGTAGCCTAGGGCCATGTTGGAAGCTAAAGTTTAAAATCTAAGAAAGGAACCCAAGGCTTGTAAGACTAAAGACAAACGTGATATGGAAATCACAAGAACTACATACATACCAAAAGGAATGGCAAACACCATGTTCACACAAGGGCCACCACTGGACAACTCACTAAAAACCAGAGGTTGTAGGCCAACGGAGTGTTAACCTAACAGTGTTTCTTGAAAACAGTCATGTTGTTCTCTCTTTCAAAAGTTTAGCACGTGACTTGGTGATCACTCTTCGTGAAGATTTATTCAACAAAATTTTTGACTGCTCACCCTGGATCCTTTCCAAGTATTACAAGTTTTAGTTTCCTCTGTAACATCCTGGTTCAGTGTATGCCAGGTGCGTAGCATGAGACGCTGGCGTACATCCTGCTGGAATGTCCGATAGCACTGGCGGCTATGGATAGCTGAAGGCCAAGGATTGGGAGGGAGTAAACACTCGGAAGAAACTTGTCAGAAGGATCTTTTGAGCATTGGCGGAGGAGACGTACAGGAGACATTGAGGCATCGAAAGTCGACCGACTCTGGAAGCTTGTACGAAAAAATAAGTTTTAATTTCCAACATCCCCTTAAGTTACTAGCTATGTTGACGCATTTACACTTTTCTCAGGTTCTAAGTTTATCACTTGATAAGGGTAGTGGATTTATACTGTCGAAACGTCGTGTATTAATTTTTATATTCACAAATAATGGAAAAGTCCGCTTAAACAATATATCTATATTATACTCGATTTATGTTGTTTTTTTTTTAACATTCGATTGTAATATAATACAGGAAATATTTAAACTCTATAAACTTGTTTTCAAAACAAGGTCAAATATTGTTATTTACTTTACATTTGTCATTTTATTTTAATTTTTACTGGAAGGAATTTAAAAAACAATCTCAAATTTGAAAGAAATATTGTTTAAATACAAATTTAGTGATCCATGATTCTCCATTACTCTTTCTTATCTTTTTTCAAATCATTGCCTTAACTGATAAATAGCTTAAAAGTCTACATTTTTCCAACAATGTGACACTACAATTCTAAAATTAATCTAAGTAAAATCATGAATTGTTAACGGTTGACGCACTTCTGTCCCGTAACTGATTAACATAAAGTAAGGTCTAATGAGACCACTTAGTGTAATTGGTAATAGTTGACCTCCAACTAAAACTGTTTGGAGGTTATAGAGGGCTTAGCCATTAAATAATTACTTTCTGAACATGTTATGTCTTTGAGTGGGCGCATGTATGCACTTCTTTCGAGATAAGAATGATTTCTTATTGCGGAAATGAAATAGGCCTATATATTATTTTTATTTGTATAATGTGTGCGAGTGTTCATCTTTGATTTAATGTTATCATTAATTTTTTCTGAATTTTTATCAACTTTTAAATAGTTTATAGTTTGTTCTTCTATCACACATTAAATAGAGTAAACGTGATTTTAAAATAATTTTTATTGATATTTGATTTCAAATGCATTTATTTCTACACTTTCTATAAGTTTTCGTTTAATTTTATGTTAAAAACATTTAGGTCATGAAATTAAGAAGTTCCTTAAGTCTTATCAGGTTTGAAACGAGATTTATTTGAGATTTTGATTAATTATTCTCAATTGAAAACCATATACTTATATCGGTTCCTAGGTTACAAGTGCAAAAAAACGGCTTTGAACATCTATCTACAGAGTGCTCCAAATTCTAATGTACTGGGGATTTCAAAAATTATGAAACATGGTTTTCTCTGGGTATTTTTTAATGTAACCATAGTAATAGTTTTCCATATTCATTTTCCTCTCCTCAAGACGAAATTTTGGTTGAAAAAGAAATTCTATAACTGTTTTAGTTTTCCAGATATTTTAAGAAATTTAATTCAAATTCCGACTCTTAAATATGTAATGGAATGGGTCTATCGACCCTGGATGGTAGTTTCATTACCTCCACAAAGACACAGAAATGGGTAAATAGTCAATAAAAAATAATGGATTTTTAAACCCTGCATAATAGTCTACACTACAAGCTATGAAAAGAATGACACTCAATTAAATTGTTTGAAAGTAATAGAGTTAAAAAAGTAGATTTAACCATGTAAGCAGCAATAACAACAAATACTATATTTATTTAACACATAACATATATTTATTTTTAACATATAACAAACAATACTTCAATAATTTAATATTACAAAAAAAAATCTCTCCTTACATTGCGATTCATTTACATATCGCAAAATATCTCAAAAACTAAGATAAATTTTCGTTTTCAACCAGAATTTCCGTCTTGTAGAAAGTAAAATGAAAAATATTAATATACTTATATTTAAATTTCTTACAAAAAAGTTTTTTTAATTTGAAAAAAAACACCGCATATTTGAATTTTACTTTTTGAGTACGCTGTAGATAGTCCTGCCTAGACCATAGCTTTCCAAGGCGTTTTGCGTTTCATATATGAGTAGTTTAGCAGTCGAAATAACAATTATTTATATTCCAAGACTTCCAGTACATAACAAGCTTAAGAGTCGCATTTCTAACGTGCAATTACATTTCGCAAAATATCTTGAAAACTAAAACAGTTTATGCTTCTAATATAATATACTATGCTTCTATTTAAAAATTCTCTGAAAAAACATATTTTATAATTTTTGAACATTCTGTATATGAGAATTTTAGTTTTGGAGCATCCTGTAGATAACCCTAAACCAGAGCTTTCAAAGCTCTTTTTTCCTCACTTCTATGTCATATAGGAGCCGATATAAAAATTATATTCCAGACTTTCTACTAACTCTCTATATATATATTTTAATCTCCTTTCTAAATTATAAAAATCTCTATCCCAACTGCCTTTATTTTTTATTTGTTTTATTTTATATTCTTGCAGCATATAAAAACAATTTCTATTTATACTAATACTAAATATGTTGTAAAGCTGGATTTCTTACAGTTTTATGCTATAATTTTGAAAGGAAATATTATTATTTAATTATTTTTCGATTAGGCTTTGAAGTAATATTCAACGTAATATATATATATATATATATATATATATATATATATATATATATATGGAGCTTTTAATAACGACCGTCAAAGTTCTTTTCATTTTTTCCCTGATTATTCCTGAACGGTAATATTTTATTTACTTCCGTTTTTCACACAGGTTTTGGTAAATTAATCTTTACGTTGCAATCGAATCTAAACGAAATTATTAAATTGTAAACATTTACGTTTTTACAACAGCCTCAAGGACGATTTTTTTTTTTCGATAACCCACTAACCGGTATTATTGAAATACTTGTTTGGGCCCTTAGAGGTTATAAAATTTGAAGAAAATGTTTAGGCCCAATTAGGGAAATTCTATTTTTTTCTATGCATTTTTTGAGTTTTCAAAAAAATTACCTGAAATATGCCCAAAAAATCTCCAAATACCAAATCTAATTTGTATCACAAAGCACAGCTGTTAGACAGATATAATTTCAAAAATCACTTTTTCAACTCAGGGACTTTAAAACTCATACAATTTCATGACCCACGACATAACTTTCTCTATACTATCTATAAGTGAAAAATTAAAAAGTTAAAATAACCTTATAATAATATTCGTTATATTAGCACTTTAATATATCTTTTTCATCTAAAAAAAGGTATAAATGAAAGCGTACAGTAGTACAATAAAATCTAATAAAGATAATACATCAATACTCTGGGAAATGAGTTCTTAAAACAAAATGTACAATGCACTAGGATGTTTTGTTTTCAAAATTCGTTGATGTGTTTGACACCAAATTAAAGGAAATATTCTAATATCCAAATCAAACACTTTACTACATAGAGGTGCTAGGCCAGTGCTTCAATGCAAGATAGCAGCAGTCACGTTTCTAAACCTTCAGAATATAGAAAATCGAATACATCTTTTAGCTAATACCACTACAATATACCAAATCCCGTAACCCGTTAAAATAAATGTATATACAGTATCTACAATAATATATTTATTTTTATAATAAACACTTATTGAATTTAGAAACGGAACTGGCTATAAAAGTAGGTGAAAGCTACAATCACATCAAAATCTAATTCGAAACACTGCTGGCAATGTTAATTTTTTTTTCAAAAATAACAAATAATATCATAATATCATTCGTGATTTTTAACTAACATAATAAATTATATAACCAAATGTGTTGGAAATACTGGTAGTTCCCTGTCTCTAACATGTAATCCTATAGAAAAAATATTTCTTCAATGTAATATAGCTGAATATTACAAATGAAACTTTTCCAGTAAGCCTAGTTAAAAAAACCACAAAAAAAGTGCAATTCTGAATTACCGCTATATAAATCCTTTAACAAAATGATAACATTATGTCAAACACAATCGTTCACAACTGTAGGCAGATGGATTACATAAGAGAGCCAGAATAACAACTAAATTATGCATTAACATACAAGTTATTAAATGAAAAGCTAACAAAGAACTTTTAATCTTCAAATAAACGATTTTTAATACACGAAATAATAAAAGCAATTGAAGGCTTACCAAACGAAGCTATCATTATCACCTTAACACCTGCCAACGTTCATAATCCACGAACAAACAAGCTTCGACAGATGTACTAATTGTGACATCTCATAAGATAAAACATCCATAATGTTCAAATACACTAATTATTTGTAACAAAATAACGTTTCAACGACTAAGTCATCATCATCTTAAGTTAACCTTTCTTGACTGAGTGATTTGTTACAAATAAAGTGTTGTGGTAATTTGTTTGTTTTTTTATTTGGTGATTGAAGTCATAATTTTCACAGTTGTTGCTGATTTCCAGTGACTAATGATTTTACAAACTAATCAAGTTGACTTCGCGTAATAAATTCATCAATACTGAATCGTCGTACAAAGTTATTACTACATTTATTTGGTCATAATTACTACCTTTAATGAATAATTTTAAGTTTTACGACAAAATATTATCTCTAAATTATAAGCACTTGCGATAGGTACCAGTCTTTATTAATGCTAATTCATTCTTATCTTAATTAGGTTTTTTTTTTTTTTAGATTTATCGATGAAGTGTTCATTGTTAGATTTTAGAACAATTTCATTTTTTGGTCTTAATTTATCAACTTTCATTTTAAAATTTATAAGAAATACAACTTCTAAATGCTGTTAATACATGGTGATGAGTTTAATTAATTGTGATTTAAAAACATAAAAATTAATTTTAAAAATACGAACTGTGCAATATATTACTTTTTTTTAAAAATACCACAAAGCTCTTCAATAAAAAATCTAATTCATTATGTACAGAAAATTTTTAAAAATACGATAAATATAAAAAAGGATGTGTTAAATACCAAATGTGTTGATCTTAGTTTTCTCCCAAAAACTATTTCACACTAATGAAATAGACACCTACAATGAAAATTAAAATACCCTACTAATAATACTTACGATCATATCCTTTGAAATAGGTTTAACAATCCTTCCTGTACAAACTAAATTTTCCCTACTCCACCACATATGATATTTACAATTAAAAATATACAAAATATTTTGGTCCGACATTACTAGCTCGTCATTAATTATTAAAAACTAAAGAAACATGTATCTTAATTAATAGGCTACATATTGATTTCAAATGAACAATTAATTGTACACAAACATAAAAACTAAGGGTTAAACTTGTCATATATAGAATGAACTAATAAAATATAGATTAACATTCACATCTGGGGTAATATATTGAACTCTTGAATTGAGATAGTTTTGTCGCCGAAAGGAGGGAAAACAACAATATGCCTACTTGTAACACAACAGAAATAATAAAATATATTACGGTAGTACTTTTTCGTGAATTTATTTGGTTAACCTAACTTAAATTGATTTTATGATTTTTGTAATTAGTCAATATTTCTTAAATTTATAGAATTGGTTGTTATAATAAAAATAACATTCCAAAAAATAATAACAATAATTGTATTAAAAAATTTAGAACTATATAACACCAAGATGTAAATACCAAGATGTATTTTGTGTGAACTTGAAGTAACGTTACTACAAAATATTATCCAGTGGTTGCAAATTATTTGTGGTTCCACTAGTTTTCTTATCAGTTGATTGTTTTAGGAGTTCTCTTCTTTTTGTTTATATTACCAAATATAATTCCTTACGATTTGTATAACAGCTATACATTTTGACACGCTTGTTTAACAGCATAGTTAAAATTTCAATAAATATTTTTGCCCCAAATTTATTAATCAAAAGAAACAGTGATGTCAACTCCAGGTATTCAGAACTTATACATCAACTTTGTTTTGATAATGAAACATCATGTTGTTTATCAAATCTTATATAACCTACTTAATTTATCTTCACGGATTATTCCACATCAGCGGAAATTTGTATTAACTTTTACACTATTGTTATACGTTTATATTTAATACTCTTGCATGAATTAGATCGTTACAGTCCAAAACAATATAACAAATATTATACAAATTATTATATATACAACTACATTTAATGTATCTTTGTGTTTAAAAAACTATTGATCTAATCAATAGTACAGGTTGCTATGATAACTAAATTTGTATGTAAACTTCAATAAGAGATGTTTAGTGAATTTTTGAAGCAATAAAATAGTTTTTTTTTAATTTATGAATATTTAACTGAAAAACTTAATTTTTTCAATTCATCAAAATTAGAATCATAATAAATAAGCGTTTTTTTTTTTTAATATTTAGATTACCTTTTATGAGATTTTTTATTTAGATATAATAAAATAGTTTTTTTTTTTATCTTTATGTTGAAGTATGAAGTAACTAAAATGGATAAGTGCATACATTTTTATTCTATAATATGAATTAAATGAATATGAATATTAAAATAACTATAATAGAGGTTACATACAGGCTGGAATATGTTATTATTTAGAGCTAATTTGTGAGATACCTAACACGTTCATAATAACGCTACCACTTTATCATGCTTTACCCATAATATGATACTGTTGACATGTTATTTTGTTAATTTATCTGTAGAAGATTTGACTTGGAATAAATTTCATTTGCCATTGTTCATTATATAAGACGTAATAATTTAAAGCGAGATTTTGGTTGAAGTTCGACCGGCTTTGATGATGAACCGTGATGGATATACTGTAGATGTACATTTTTAAACGTTTTAGAACTATAAGTGTTCTTCTCAACTTATGGAATGTTCCTTTATCTTCATTTAATGAGGAGTTTAAAAACCATGAGGAGTTTTTTATAATCCATATTATGTAATGTCGGGCAAATTATTTAAACTGTTTGATCCGGAGGTCATGTATAGTTTAATAACTCACAGATTATCAAATTATTTATTGAATGATATTTTTCTAATTTATAAATTCTAGCTATTGTTATCTCTTTCATGAAAATACCAACACGAGAGTCCATGAAATACCAACTCATCCTATCCACTGTAGTAATTTGACATCATTCTGTATATGTACATACATACGAGTGAAAGGTACACATACATGTTTAGACTTGGAGGGTGGGATGGTAGGCCATCATTTATGTTAGATTAAATTTAAATGTTGATTCTAGTTTAGAAGTCACTGTATTGTGATAACCATGTTATAGAAAGGTACATCAGGGTATTTAAAAATATATTAATAATTTGTTTTTTTAGGTTTTGTTCCTGTAATTGTGTTTAGGTGACAATTGATAAATTTCATCGCAGTGCTCAATCGAAATTGTAATTATATCTATAATAAAATTGTCATTTTCAGAATATTGCTAATATATTTAATTCCTTAATATGTTCAAGATATTAAATGTATTATTGTTGTGGATATAATGTAACTGCGTTGTATTCCACTCCCCAAGTCCCACGACTGTCTTATTGCACGAGGCCTACTCCGTTGTCCAGCAGTGCACAGCGTGAAGAGCACGTGAGCGTAATGAGCTCCAAAGGGAATACAGGAAGTGCGGATAAATATAACAAGGTCTTTGTTGTTGATAGTGAAATTGGTCTAATGAAAATTGCATCCTGTTAGCAGTGTCAATGGCAGGATGAACGTATCCAAACACATGTTACTAAGGACGCAAATTAGACTAAAGAGAGTTATTTATAAAAACGTCCAATTAAAGTTAAATATTTGTTATTAAAATTATTTACGAAAGTTCTTTTTGAGTGTATTTATTTACGCAGAATTCAAATGTAACATATTTCAAATTATAAAATATTCCATATTATTTTTTCATAAAATAAAGGAAATATGGTGATGTCAAAAAGACTCGAAATCAAGATTTTTTTTGTTACCTAAACGGTTGTGTAAATTTTTCGTATTTCTTATATTTAATTTGGACTATTTTTGTCAAATTTCCAGACATTTTTTCGATGTTTCGATAACTCAAAATTTTGAAATCTCTGTCAAAGAATCAAAATCAAAATTTTAGATTATTAAAATCGTTTCCACGATTTTGTTTAATGTAACCTATAAAATCCCAAATAAAACCTATTGGTCGACTTTACCTAAAACTTTCTGTTTTACAAAATGAAACATGTAACATTTGGACATTTAAATGTAACAGTTTAAGTGAAACAGCATGTAAAAAAAACTGTCCTCAATTCATTTACGATGATGCTTAAATGAAATGAAATAATAATATATTTGGAGCCTTGTATAAATATGCGTGGAAGCGTTACAAATCTATTACAGAGTTTTCAGACATTTATAGAGTCATGTCTTATAAATGTGGGTAAGAATTCCTGATTATATCCTAAAAATCATCTATTAAGAGCAGATATTTTCAAAATAAAGGATCGGGAAACGCACACTAAGATGGTATTGGCGCGGACGTGAGGGCAATCTTTGGCTTCCGAAACTGGAGAACGACAACCAAAAATAGGGAAGATTGGCGGCTAAAATGACTCGACATGTTTTTAGCATGAAATAATAATAAAATTGGAGGTCTGTTCAAGAAGAAGGTCTGTTTTTTACCAGGAACAGAAAGAATATGTAAACAGTAGAGAATTGTTTGATTCCTACTTATGTGAATTCATGTGATGCCGTAGAAACAAGGATGAAGATCCGTTTGACACCATCTTGAAGGTCATCAATTTATATTGAGCTCCAGAACAAGAAAGTGCGTATTCATATATTATGTATAAAGTTGGTGAGGTTAGGTTAGTTATGAAACCTTCTGAGTGCCACTGTTTGGCGGTCCTCTTCTTGAACAGACCCAAAATTGGAAAATGGTATATAAAACGAATTACCGTCGGGTTCAATTAGGTTTTTTCTAAACTACTGCAAACTATATTTTATTTTACGTGCAGTTTGATACATTTTTAAGAGATAAATCTTTATAATAAAATCTTTATAATAAAATTTTATAGAAATTTAAAGAAAGTAGCGTTGTGAAGATATTGATATATTCGACCTGTTAGAACGACGCCATGGTAGGCCTATATTGTTTTTTTTTCTGATTAATAACTCTTGAATTAGAATTTTCGGGGATATAGTGATGAATACTTTTATTTCATTTCAATTTGGTTTGTGTATGCACATAAAAGAGAGTTAATGCTGTGTTTGTGTCTCGTTTATTTTGTCTAACCTAAATTCGGGTTTATCTATAAACTTTAAATGTTTTTTAAGTAACTCCTTTTTTTTGTCAACGTACATTTGTTTAACTTAAAAACTGATTTTTTTAAATAGTGAGTTTTTTTATTTAGGATTATTTTCACGTGTGTAAGTTAGTGCATTATTTTTGGATCAGTTATTTATTAAATAAGTGAGTTGTGGTTGTAATAAACGACTCCAGTTTATTTAGATTCCTTGTACGAAACTACTTTTATAAGTAATTCCACATGAATTAACAATTTAGTGTATTATTGCTTTAAAATGATTTCATTTTAACTCCACATGCCCAGGCGATAAATTAAGAGTAGGATGAGCATGTGTCATGGAATTTCCGTTAGATCTAACTGGATGCCTCATCAAAGTTTATATTAAATCTGTGATCAGTGAAATTAAGACGATCCCACGCTGTGTGTATTCAGAGAACTGACAAATTAATACGTCAACCATCCTACACTATGCGCTAATTGTGAACATTAGCTTGTTATTCAATACCAATCCTACACAATTACAATGCTTTTGGCAAATGTATTATCTTCTACATATCCTTACTGTTAATGTTGGGGGTTTTATATTCTAAACTACTCTTGCAGATTTTGACCAATTTTTAATTTAAAGGGATCATTTATAGATGAGCGTGACATACAACTATTAACAAGGTAGATTTAAAAAAACTAACTTGAAACTGAAATAGATACTAAAACTCTTACCTAAACTTCCTTTGAAATTATAGGGAGATTGTCTTTTTTAAAGTTTTAATGGGGTTAACTCTAAGTATTATTTCTAAGAAAAATTTGTCTAATATACAAGAAATACATCATTTGTTAACTAGCCCGAATTTAAATAAAATCGCGTTGTCTTTGAAACTACTGAAACAATTTCAACGAAACTGGGTACTTAACATTTTTTAAATCATTAGCACAAATGTGTTTAAATACATTTTCCAAATCTCCGCCATTTATTTTTTAACGTTTACCAATAGCTCTTTGTAGACCTTCTATGGCTCATCTAATGCAGTTTGGCTGTCTGTATCCAATGATGCCACTAGTTTAATTTGTGTTGTTTTACAAATATAAAATTAACAAAAACAAAGATATGTCATGTTTAGTTATAATACTTAAATGAGGAAACAGATATTCAAGGAGCAACTGTGAGGGCAGACACCTGGAATTTACGTGTAAGCTAGGAGGTGGGGGAGTATAGAACATTCGGGAAATTACCAACTTTTTAAGGTACATTTAAAAATTCAAATAACAATTTACAAGCCCCTTCTTCTTCTTTTTTCCTCCGGCCTTTTTTTTACACATATTTTTGAGACAAGTAAATATCACGCATAAGTAAAACACAAGTTGATGTCACCATCATGTTAGGCCTACTTACTCAGCCACATCATACAAGCAGATCCTCTAACTGTAATGATCAAGAGATCGTATCCAGTAGTGTATGTTTATGTAAAACAGGTTTTTTTTAATGTTGTAATATCACTACTTTTTACGTCAGATGACTCTACTTGCTACACTCGTGTCGTGCCTTAAGGGCCTCGAAGCTGTACATAGTGAAACTTGCTACACTCGTGTCGTGCTTAAGGGCCTCGAAGCTGTACATAGTGAAACTTGCTACACTCGTGTCGTGCCTTAAGGGCCTCGAGGCTGTACATAGTGAAACTTGCTACACTCGTGTCGTGCCTTAAGGGCCTCGAGGCTGTACATAGTGAAACTTGCTACACTCGTGTCGTGCCTTAAGGGCCTCGAGGCTGTACATAGTGAAACTTGCTACACTCGTGTCGTGCCTTAAGAACCTCGAGGTTGTACATAGTGAAACTTGCTACACTCGTGTCGTGCCTTAAGGGCCTCGAGGCTGTACATAGTGAAACTTGCTACACTCGTGTCGTGCCTTAAGGGCCTCGAGGCTGTACATAGTGAAACTTGCTACACTCGTGTCGTGCCTTAAGGGCCTCGAGGCTGTACATAGTGAAACTTGCTACACTCGTGTCGTGCTTTAAGGGCCTCGAGGCTGTACATAGTGAAACTTGCTACACTCGTGTCGTGCCTTAAGGGCCTCGAGGCTGTACATAGTGAAACTTGCTACACTCGTGTCGTGCCTTAAGGGCCTCGAGGCTGTACATAGTGAAACTTGCTACACTCGTGTCGTGCCTTAAGGGCCTCGAGGCTGTACATAGTGAAACTTGCTACACTCGTGTCGTGCCTTAAGGGCCTCGAGGCTGTACATAGTGAAACTTGCTACACTCGTGTCGTGCCTTAAGGGCCTCGAGGCTGTACATAGTGAAACTTGCTACACTTTGCCGTGCCTTAAGGGCCTCGAGGCTGTACATAGTGAAACTTGCTACACTCGTGTCGATGACTCGACTGTAGCCGATATCGTAACTATCCAAAAATCATATTTTCTTGGGATATCAGGGTTCAAAATTATTTTTTGGCAATAATTTTACTACTTGTCATCATAGAGATGTAGGGTTTGAAATCTCTAAATTTTTATAATACGAGACATGAGCAAAAAAGTGTTTAAAATAGCTGCCATTCTGACGTTTTCATTCAAATTTTTCTGAATGTCAATAGTTCTATATGAACACATTATAGTTTCTTTTTCCCAATTTTCATGTTCCTATATTAATGTTTGTCGTGCAGACGACAACGATGACGGATGGACGGTACGTCGAAATCACCTTTCCTGAGGC
Source organism: Aphrophora alni (assembly GCA_963513935.1). Taxonomy (NCBI): domain Eukaryota; kingdom Metazoa; phylum Arthropoda; class Insecta; order Hemiptera; family Aphrophoridae; genus Aphrophora; species Aphrophora alni. The sequence goes on from OY740767.1 coordinate 126,528,800, forward strand.
CTTGAAACGTGAAGAACAATCAAAACCCAGAGAATCTAACCAAACTTACTCTATACTGTGCAAGTAAAAATCATAACTTCTACAAAATTTTTGAAACAAGAAATATAATTGGTACCAGTGTACAATTTCTTTAAACAGATACTACAAATAATTGTTTTTGTCCTCTGTATTAAGTACTAATTCAATTATGAATTTGAAGGAAAAGCTATAATGTGGATTATCAAAGTAACCTGGTGTTATTTTGTTGGAATGGTTTATAGCCATTTTGAGTCTGAATTTGCACAATTGTTTATATAACCAACGCTATTTTACTTCGTTTCAATCAAAAAAGCCGTCTAAACAGGAAGATGTTTTGAAGGACAAATCTCGGCTTCTAACTACGCAGAATTCACTTATCAAATGACGCCTTCTGATCCTGCTTGTCTGTCCAACCCACTCAGTAATACTTTGTTATCAAGGAAACTATTTATAGTTTTCTTAGAAACTTCTATTCTTTTTTCACTGGAAAAGTATTTATATGTCTTTGTTATAGTACTTTGTAATCTTCAAGTGATGAATTGTGTTGTGTACTTAAAACTTTGTTTATTCATAAATATTGACTAATTAGATTATTAGTTTATCAATTAAAAGAATTCAATAGTTAGTTTTCAATAGCAACTGTTAATTTGTAATTCATAATTTTTTAATTACGTTTTCCTGTCGATGAGATAAATCTAGTGTTCTAGAACTATGGCTATGTCTTCGTGGTAAAAATAAAAATTTTCCTTTATTTCAGCCTTCAATAAACTACAATTCGTATAGCCATTTTCATATTTCAAATTATCAATATACTGCTTCTTTCAAAAGTAAGTTAAACCTTTAATTAACAATAGTTTATTTGGTTTTTAACGTAGGACAAAGTATGTAAATTCTTTTGTAATTAAACTGTGTTTAATTTTAAAAAACTTAAAGTTAAACATAATTCTTCATTGTTAGGTTTATTAAGACAGGTGTTCGAAATGACAGCCATTTTCTTTTTGGAGAAGCAGTAGGTAGTCTTTAACCTCTATACTATGAGCATCATTTCTTAATGTGATGACATTATCTCAGCTCGTTTTAAATAATTGCTTCTTTCAGTTCTTATTATTTAATCTTCCGGCCTCTTGATGTCTCCAACGAAATGTATGGTTTCAAACTTACTAACATGCTTTATACGCGATTACACTACAAGGTCCCTACAAAACTTTCTTAAACCCGTCTGATAAACTCCGTTCACATTCATAATAACACTGAATCGATGCATTGCGTGTTTCTAAAGGTAAAGTAAAGTCACGATGGAATAAAAAAAATATATCAATGAATTAATTTTAAACTACTACAAGTTTCCACCTACTAGATTTGTGTGTTTGAAATTAGTCAACAGTGAGAAAACTCGTTGCTATGGCAACAAGTAAATAGCAATGAAAATAACAGCTGATGTTTTAATAAATCCCAATTATATCTGCATACATTGAAGAGTTCTTCTTCGGGATTGGACAACAAATAACGAAACCACAACCATTAATTTTTTTTTTAATTTCTTTTGAAAGACCCGGTATATTAAATATGCGCAATAAATTAGCCAATAGAGATTAAACAAAACGCATTACAATAAATAATAATAAATTAAAATACAGTAATTCAAAATTGATTATTTATAATTTTTTTTGTTGTTTAAAGCCGAAAGACCTCACGGTCATCTTCGCCTTATAAACAAGGAAGGAACATAAAATAAAGGTTCCAAGCCCTCGAATATTTAAATAGCGTTGGGTTCGGAAGAGAACAAGAGTTGGCCAAGAGAGGCAGATGTAACCCAAGCCCACATGGTAAAGGTGTAGATCCGACTAGGACAATCTGAATTGCCACGCCCGTACTCACTATAGTGAGAGACTGAGGGAACTATATTAATAAATACAACATTAAAAACATTATACATTCTTTAAATTGTAAATACTGTACTTAAAAATTACAATGTACGGAGTGAATGAAACAAATCTATGAACACCATACATGGATCACTCTACGAGTAGGACTATTACAATAAAAGTTATCTTAGGCTACTTTGTCTGGGTAATTTTGATTACCCTGCAACCTTTGAGCCTATAACGTAAGATTAGCTAAAAAAAATTAACCCAAGTTTTTGACTGATCTTTCCTATTAGGGATTTAAAAAAAGTTTATATGCCGTTCGTTTGAGACCTCGACGTAGTAAGGTATGGACGATATGGGCCACAAGTATTATGATTACTTGAAATTGCATATGGGAGGCTTTTAATTGTCCATATAAATACAACGAAATCGAACAATCATTTCAAAATGACGAACGTTTTAAATAGTTTGGATAGGCTATATTGTTTTAGCAATTTCACTTAGAGAATTTTAAAACAGATCAAAAATCTCACGTGACTCTAAATATTCTACCTCTAAGATACTACATAGCATCAAACTGGTCACTTACCTCCAATAATTCTATAGAGCCTCAATTTTCTGAAAAACAATGTTAAAAATCCCTCCTAAAACTTTAAATTTGTAGTTAAATGAAATTGTAAATAAACTGAGTAAAAACAAAGCACAAACTCTCTCATCCACAAACTCACAACATCTAATAATAACCGATCAAAAATATAACCTTAATTCGCTTCCCTTGTGTTATAAACCGTCCTCATCGTAATTCCTATTTGATTAAAATTGAGCTATTAAACGACGATCAACTTTTATTTATGCTTTTTTCAATTATTAGTGAAACATTTAATTTTTGTATGCGGATTTTGTCATACGCTGGATTTTGTATGCGGATTTGTCATTAATCTTCACAATTTATTAAAATTTGATCGAAATCGATAGCGTCGATTTTGAGAAATTGCTTCTTATAACAGCCTCATGACCGATTTTTGTTTCTTTTCGCTAACTCACGATCGACATTTTTGGAAACATGGTGACCAACACGTATTATTTGGTTCCGTAGAGGTTACATTTGAGAAAAATTTGATCAAAATTGTTACAACCCTTTTTGAGAAAATCGCATTTTTTTAGGTTATGACAGCTAATCCCAAAATTTGATTAATCGAAAAAATGGAATAAAATATCCCTGAGATATGGAAAAAATATGTCCCCATACCAAATTTGATTAAAATCGGTACACACATTTGGGCTATACAGACGCCAGACAGACATCATTCCTAAAACCACTTTTTTGAACTCAGGAGATCTCCGGTTATTAATTTTTTGGGCCATAGATAACTTTCTCTATAAGGACATACACGAGAGAAAGTAAAAATTAGTTTTAGAGTTGAAGTTGGATTTTTTATAATATCAACTCTTAACAATTTTATTTAAATGTACCAGAAAAGATATAATTAACCGCGTATTATGAAAACGTTTCAAAATATTAAGTCAAAAATAAATAAGTATGTAATCTTATTTTTATAATTATTGAAGATTACATTTCGTAGGCCAAAAATAAATGTTGAGCTTGTTAAAGGGTTAGGTGGACAAACCTCCAGATAAGAGATGAAGTGTTTTGAGAGATAAACTTCTTGGTTATATTGGTGACACCTTGTTACACATTGCAAGATAAGTTAATCTCTTGATACTGTCTAGACATGTGCTAAATATTAAGCTTACGTTCAGTGAATTGTAGTTCAGCTCCGGTAAGCACATTTACAGTAGACAGTATGATGATTGTAGAGGATAATGTTTTGTAGAATAGTCCTTACTCAATACACGCACTGTAGCAATGTTATGATCATCGCAAATAAATTCGATCTGGTTTTGTTATACTCTATTTTCACTTTCTATAACCGAAAAAGTAAATTTAATTCCCTTTTTCTGTCTTGTCATCTGTGTAGTTAAAAAAAAGAGACTTGTTATTTGTTATGTAGAACCATCTGACGCAGAATTAACATTCGATAATGTGAGTCGAACCATTTTAGTTTTGTGAGTTCAGTTCAGAATGAGCTAGTGTGGGAGGTGTTGGAAACCCAAACAGCATGGTGCCCTTGAAGGTACCAGAAGTGAGCCGTTAGGTTAGGTTAGGTTAGGTTAGCACTAATTTCTCTAGAGCCTCTAATTTCTGACCTTCAACCAAAACATGGATATGCCTTATCTATTTTGTATGTAAAATTACTAGTACAACGTTTTTGCTCGGATAGAATCAAAAATCTAATAGTGCACTTTCTGGGGAAGATACCACGTTTTTGTTCGTAGATAAGTTCATAAGAGAGCTTGCCACTTGAAAATCCGTGCAGGATACCAAAATGGGGATGATGCAAAAAGGTAGATACCAGTTTTCCAAAATGGACTGTTCTCAGCTTCTTGTAGTCTGATTTTATTTGTATTTCTCTTTTTTGAAAACTAGTGTTAAGATGGACCTCTTTTTTAAAATCATGTATATTAATTACTCCATACCTTAAGAATTCCGCAAAATTTTCAAAATTCAGAAAATAATATTTATTTCACAAATTTCATTCTTAAATAACTTTTTTTCCATCTCTTTTTAAATGTCACATTTATATTCCTTTTCCATTGCCACTGGGGTATTTTTTTAAATTTTGTTTTTGTTTTTGCTGTCATCATCGCCGTAACAAAAAGAGAACTTAAAGTACTCTTCATCACAAAACTAACAACTTTTCAAACTGAGAAAATAAGATGGCTAGCCCTCGAATACCCTAATAACGTCAATGTCAATCGGAAGAAAATAAGAGTTGGTTAAAACAAGACTTCATAGAAAAAATGAAATATCCAAGAAATATTTAGACTAAGAAATATTTAGATCCAGCAATGGTAATTTGGGATTGCCACACTAATACTCTTATAAGTGTGTCCCTGAGAGGTCTATTAATGTAAAGAAAGTTTTGAGAAATTTTGATCTGAATGGAATAAAACTGGAATGGCTGAACTATATACATACCGACAGAAAAGGTAAACCACTAGATCTGGAGCGTTCCGCCCTTCATCATTTGAACTAAAAAGTAATTCTCTTTTATCTACCTCAATGAAATATAGTAAAATCTAGATAAAATATTCAAAATGATAGTCAATTTTGATGATGAATCTCCTAAACAATTCACCTTACCGACACACTACATCAAGACAAAATTTTATAAATTTTAATTTTCCAAGTTCTAACTCAAACTCTCTTACTGCTAAAATCGTAATTTTGAACTCCATTTTCCAAACAATTTTAATGTTCCCACAGTAATAATACCTGAAGACAAGGCTCAATAACGGTATGAGTATTGAGTGGTGATTTTTCACCTTGTGTTTTCTTATAAATAAAACTTCTTAGTCTTTAGACAGTTTAATATATTCACAGCTACGAGCTCCGCCAGACGATATTCACAATAACTCGATTCAATAAACCTGTATAAGGGTCGATATGAATGTTGAGGCTGAAATAATGGCGTCTGTCGAGTTGTTTGTTCAAGGTATTCGATCATTTATCAATGATGATTTTATCTAATTATTAATTTAAATCAGAAAGGAGAAACGTGGACGCACAACTGCGTGACTATTTACATAAAGAACAATTTTATTACTTTTGTTTGGCTGTTCCTACAAACAACTAATTGCCATCGTTTAGAAGTGTGTGATGTAAATAATAAATTACTGGGAGGTCTAACAGTCTCATGCATACATAGGCCTACAAGCATTTTATTTACAATAATAAATTCAAATCATCATGACTATGTCTTTATACAACTGTTAATAAACACACCTGTTAATGAAGGTTCAATTTAATTGTTACAAGTTTGTTGTTACTATAATTTGCTAGATTGTTTGGTTAGAACTAGCCTTGTGGTTTGTTCTACCAAAAAGTAAAACCCTATCACCCGCCAATTTGCGGGAGATTTCAACGCAATTAAACCAAGCCCATATACTGTTGAAATTTTTTTTTAATGAATTTAAAACAATGGGTAACATCGAAGACCAAGCAAAATCTGGGCGTTTCAAAACAACATCAAGTGGAGAAACAAAAATTATTCTTCCAGCTATGAAGTTCTCAGCTTAACAATCCAGGATCCAGTAGGTTGCATGTTTGCCAATTAACTACTAGTAAGTATCATCATAACAACTACAACATCATCTATTGCCAGCTATATTGAATCTCGGAAAGTTTTCTATAGATTTGATGCTTTTTTATGTAATTTGTGCCTTTAATTAATGTTTAATATTAATTAAAATTATAAATATATTGCTAGATCCCCTTGTGTTATACAGTGTATATGGAGATCTATGTTTCCGAAGACGGGTTCTACCAAAACTTGTCGAACAAGATTGATATGACTATACTATTCATTCATAGATACTCATAAATATATGAAGAATTCTAGCAGGAAAAATAATTATGTGCAATTATGAATCGGTAATATTTTACCTTCCTTAAAGCCACGTGTTGAGAAGTACACATTATTTGTAAGCAAAAAAATAAAATACAACGCAAGAACAACAATAAACAATACGCAGTTATCCTAATCCTAAACAGTTTACTCCCACCTTACTACAGAATCACGTGGATGACACTCACAGCTGTTTAGTGCAGAACTGCATGTTTAGTAAACAATCCTTAGCACTTTTGTTATATCTATCGAATAGAATAAATTATCTACACTTATTGCGTCTGTTGAGTTACGTCTAGCCGGATCTTTGATTTTAGTGCAAGGTTCCTACAGACAATAGAGTAACAAAGGCTGACAAAAACTATGATACACTCTGCTTTGTGAAGTTCTTTGAGCCATCTTGGGACAAAGAAGAGTATGACAATGCTTTGCACCTGCGCTATTGTAAATGTTGATCATTGAGCTTCTTACGACAATCGCAATTACCTGTCCCTAGGCTACGGTTTCCGGTTCGGCATTCTTTGGATTGCATCCTTGGCGCTATGGAGTATCATATCACGTTCCTGCATCAATTTATTTCGTGGAACCATAATTTACAAATGCACAATTAACTCAACTAATTAAAAGAATGAGTTTTTACGATTACAGTTAACTTTTTATTTTTAACAGTAAAAACATTTCCGAAAATTATCAGCATACCTAACGCCTCTCCATTCCTTTTTTTTTCTTTGTGAATAGTTCTTTTCCTAATACAGTATGTAGGCTACTTCTGATACTCAATTGGTCTTCAGACGATGAGTCCTTTCTTAGTTGTCAGTTCATCAAGACCAACATTTGAGAAAAACCAGATAAAAAAGAAATATTCTTATAGTTATTATGAAGTCATTGTAGACTTTTTAAGTAACGAGTAAAGAATATGGTCAACTGTAAATCGTGTGTCAAACATCATCTCACATTGATACAGTAATAATATCAGACAAACATATAAAAATATTCCTCCTATTTATATGCATAACAAAACTCTATCATTTTATGTTTTCGTTTTTCAAAGTTAAAAAAACTTGTCACTATTTCGTTTCAGACCATGTGATGCCAAATCCATGAAAAAATAAGAGTATATCTACATGTCCCTGTGTATTGTCATTACAGCATCGACCATTGGGCTAATTTTTATCACATTTTCACTAATTTCTTTCTTCTTTTATAGTTATCCGATTTTGAACTTTTGCTTTTTATACCAAGAAGAATATTTTTTTTTTAAATAATAATAATAAATAAAAAATTAATAAAAAAATAAAATAAAATTAAAAAATAGCTATAAACCTACTTTTTACCAGTAAGAAATTCATGGTAGAAAATTCATATTAAAAAAACCTTTTGTAGTTTTTGACTTTTTTATCTATTTCCTTGATTATTGTGAATATAAACTCACATTTGGCACTAACTTTGTGTCTTGTTTTGTCATTGTTTTTTTCTTCTACTACAAAATATAGCCATCAGTATTCTTGAATTATATTTTTAACTTGTAACTCTCGTTATATTAGGCAATGTGTTATTATACACTTACTGTAAAGGTCAACAGGATGTGGTTCTTCCAAATCATCTCGGACAAGTGGTTCTTCCTTATTTAAGTTCCAAAGATAGATTACAACCTATTCTGTTGCACGTTCAAGTCATCGCTAGGTCACGTGTTCATTAGAATTTAAACACGATATTATTGTTTTAAGAACACTTGTTACCATTCATAAATGTTTGTAACCTTAAATTATAATCATCGTTTTAAGATGTACTCGAGGAGTTGCTGTTATCAGCTGAAACGATAACACATTTTTTTAGATCAAGTTATTTGTGTAGGAGAAAAATACAATATCTTAATCTTAAAAAGTATTATAAAGGGGAAACGTACTTGAATTAAATTAGTAAGGCAGTGTTTAAAAATAATAATTAAATATTCGTCCAAGGTTTAAATTTAAAACCATTTTTGTAGCTGATGTATGAAATGAAACTTGTACTATCCTCATCGTGTACAGCTGTGACGCGTTCACATTAAAGTCATCTGGGCTCATCGTCGTTGGGATCTTATTGCGTACAGTCGAATCTTCGGTCGCGCTTTGAGTTGCCGTTTCAATCTTGATTGCACGGCTAACCCGATTACCAACAGCACGGTTTTAAGATGACAGTGGACAGCTGTGGAAGCCGGAGACGGCAGAAAGTGGGGAGAAGTGCGTTATCCTGCAACTCAACAACACAGGAGTCGAGCCTTGCCAATTTAAGCTGTTTATTTTATTCAGATGAACCTTTCTAAACTACAATTTCGGGCTCAGTTTTGGAAAATGGCGTTCCAGAAATTCTCGGGAAGTCCGGTAAAATATGTCGGACCAAGGAATATTACATTTAGTGTTATGCTTAGTTACTTGTATAACTAAAATGTAAGCGTTGCCAATTACTCATTAGTTGGGCCAGAGAGGATTAAGGAAATTAACACGTCTTGTGGTGTGTCAAACAACGTTCTCCTTTGCTATCTCTCATTTTTTGTTAGTAAAATAGTAAAAATGAACCAGCAATTATAGACATCGTCTTTGAATAAATATTTATATATTTAAATAGAGCTTAAACTTTCTTAGCTTGTGTTTTGATTAAATTCGAGCTCTTAATTCGTTTTTTATTTTTGTCAATTATTCCTTTTTTTTTTTTTTTACTTGCGATTTTGCACACAGGTTTGGATCATTGATCCCCTCATTTCTTTAAAATTTGAACTAAATCGGTTTGAAGTGAGTTTATAAATTAAGTCGTTTTACACCCCATGGCCGATTTTATTTTTTATTTATTTTTTTTTTTTTTTTCAGATAACTTACAAACTAGCATTTTAATAGATAGCGTTCATTATATTTTTAAGGTGAGAAAAATTTGATGAAAATCATTAGAAATAATTTTCAGACCATCTTAATTTTGTAATTTTTCTTATGATGCAGCTATCTCCAATTTTTTATTTATCAAAAAATGAAGAAAAAGTTTCGAAATTGGCCAAAACAGTAAATTTGTTTATAGCGGTTTCACGCGTCTGGACAGACGTATTAAAAAAAACATTCTTTGAACTCGGAGAACGGATATATCCCCGAAAACTCGACGCTGGTTATTTGACCTCTAAGTACGAAATTAATTATTTGTTATGTTGAGATATTGTTAAACTTAAATATTGGAATTAACATTTTATTTGCTTCTCCCATTCAGGCATTTAAAACTGCGTTCCTTAATTAAAATATACATATTGCTGGTTTTCTACACACACAAAATTGTGTTTGTTTAAACACTCAAAAAGGTTATTAATTTTGACGTAAATTTAAATCCTCGTCAAAAATGTCTGATAGTTAGTAATAAATGAACAACGTTTCGTAATAATAATGTTGAACCACTTGTTTACTGTCATGATTACAGCCTTCAACATTCACCTGTCACTTTTGTCTAGTCGAGATACAGGCATCTGGATCACATGGACGAGGAAATACTTGCAAAGGAAACTGTCCACTATAGTTTGATTTTTCGGGGATGGAACCTGGCGGCTTAGCGACCCTTAGCTCTCACACGCACACTGGCAGGAACGCGCGCAGCCCCCGGCCTACCTGCCTGCAGCGTATAATCAGTTGGTTCTCAAAGCACAACAACAACATTTTTAATTAATTATTTTTTAAATTATATTTGCACAGTTTTGAAATCTTCATAAAGTTATAAGAAAAATAAGCCCAAACACGACATTCTTAACAATATTTAACCAGAAAATAACGGAGGACAACTGGCATCCAGTCCCGCCTCTTCCGCTCCAAACTCGGTCGTAGTACAGCCTTCTTCTGTATGTGTATTTCCTAACTTATTTACTTCTTTAAGCTGTAAGTTAATTCGCTTAACGGTTCTTAACGAAACACAACACGCGTCAGAAACTCTTTCCAAAACCTTTTGAACGTCTTTTAAGGGTCTTAAATTGTTCTTCTCCAAATAAAAGTATTGTATGACAGAAGCAACAATTGTCCTTGCTTGTGAATGCAAAATTTCTCTACTAGTGTTTGGAGTCATTTCCGTCATAATATAATCACTTCCTTTCCAAATATGTACACTAATCACTTAAACAAACAAAATCAACACAGAAAATCCTTCTACGGTATACTGTATTATTTATAAAAGGTTGATGCGTGTTGATAGAATTATTTATAAAAGGTTGATAGAACTGAAAACTCAGACTGAAACCAATTCACAAGTCACAATAGATAGGGTCAGTAGTGAAAGTAGGTAGGACAAGTGGGGGATTTCGGGAGGTATTTCTGCGAAAGGGTTGAACTGGTTAACAATAGTCTCCATAACCTGCTTCGGTTTAACCCTGGGCTGGCCAGTCACAAAGAATTATGATCATATATCATCATCATAGTATGATATATCATCTATTACCGCCTACAGTGTTAACAGAAGTATAAGAACAAAAATATTACGAAAGCTATCAATAAAGAGCTAATAAAGGCCGAGAAATGCAATACAATAAACACATTGTAGATTTTGGTGACTTAAAGTTGTCGCAATTATGTCGTATTTCGATTCATTTTTAATGTAATTTTGAGCCAATTACACCAATTATAACCTTAAATAAGTAACACGCGAAATAAAAAAGTTATTATTTTATAGTGAAGAGTGTAGTCAGTGTCTCGGCCCGAGCCCCGGAGCGGTCGGGAGGGGTTGTGTGTGTGTGGTAGTAAGGGTTCCAGGTAGCCAGGTTCCATCCCCGAAAAATCAAACTATAAGTCATTTTTCTTAGTCAGTTTGAACCGTTTACAAAGATTGTCATAGATAGTTGAGTGCTGATTGACAGATACAGTTTATTACAGTAAAAATATGAATCGCGAGTATTTGCGGATATAAAATATTAAAAAAATTCCAGAAACCTATTTGGAAAAATATAGTATTTTAAAAGTTACAAAACTTCGAAAGTTTTGTCGTAAACAATCTTTGCTATTACTCATAATTAGTAAAAAATCTGAGTGTTGTATTTTCGTACAAACTATTGGGGGGGGGGGGATTGCTATTAGAAACATCTCACTTGTTTACCAAAACCAGAACCATAAAATGTACACACGCCGATTTTAATTCCTTGAACTATTTTCAAGGATCTGTTATTTTCATAAACCTTCCAAAAGCATGGAACTGGTACAATAAAATGAAAATCAAATTTATTTAGAAAATTTTTAAATAGCAGTTTGTGAAATAACACCTCTTTATAAATTTCTACTCCATTGTGTATCAAAATACAAATCTGTTGTCACAGTAGATGTTGAAAATGTCAATTGGCAGTAGAACATCCTGTTTTAAATCTGTATTAACTTTGGTGTATGTTTCAGCAGTGTTTTCTCTATTTTTATCTTAAGGCCACGGGCACACCGGTGACGGTCATCGATGACTCGCGCTGGATACTCTTTCGTCACCGATTACCAACTACAGCCAGACTTGTTACTTTTACTAAACCTTGTTAGAAGGCGAAGGAGAAGAAGAAGAAGAAGAAGAAGAAGAAGAAGAAGAAGAAGAAGAAGAAGAAGAAGAAGAAGAAGACGGACAAGACAGATTGTAATTGTACATGCAATTCCTTTGTCTATTAAACCTATGTGATAAACGGTTCGAATATTGTTTAAAGATGTTAGAACACAAGTACTTTAGGATGTTCCAGGCTTCATTCGATGAAGTTTAGGTAGATGTCAGGAACGTAATACTTTAATGAGAACTTTGATAGATAACTTCCTGTAAATTTCAACTACAGTACATAATGGAAGATGTAATTCAACTTTATTAACAAAATTATCGTTGTTAACGAGATTAAAATATATTTACACACACGCGCGCGCGCGCGTCACTCATTGGCATATCTATTTCCACAATATCAAAACAACGACTGGCGTAATTTTGTTGCTACGATACATTGTTAAATACCTTAGGAAAGAAAGATGTTAAAACAATTTTCAAATACTAGAAGACTGGATTAATTCCATAAAGTTTAGAGAGGTTTATAAACGTAATAACAAAGATAAACACTTATATTAGAGATGGATTGACAAAAATTGACCATACTCTTCTACTGTAGTATTCCATAATGCAAGATATAACTCACTCACATCATATCTTCTTCCGCAAGTACAAAACAATAATTGGCTTGTTGTTCCTACGATAATGGTGACAGTTATCAGTGTCCTCGTGAAAAAAGTGTCATTACGAAGCAATGTTTCTGAAGCGGTAAACGTTTTGGATCATCGCAATTGACTTGGTCAACAGTGGCTCACCGCTCGGTTACAGGTCACAAGTAAAGTTCCCGAGTGAAACGAGTCCATTTAAACTAGGGACAGTTTTGAGTTGGATCACAGTGTCTCTATTGATACAATTATCGGTGATTCACGTAAGAAACGGTTCCAACTGAATTCGGTTTAGTTGGGTTATAAATTGCATACAAAACAGGAAAGAATCATTCACCACAGTTTTTATTGAAATAAAATATTCCAAATATTTTGTGTTCTGAAGAGCTGCGTTTCGAATTTTTGTGCCTCACTCTCGTAAACATCCAAAATTGTAAAACCAACAGTTAAAACGATATATTTTTCTTTTAGACACTCTGTATTCCAAGTATAGGTTAAGTTTGGTAATCGTCAAAAATTTCAATGTCTGTTTTTTTACTGATGTACACTTCATGACCTCAGAAAATTTTTAAAAAAGTTATTTTTGACGTCCGTCCGTCGTCCTTGTACGTAATAGTGACCACGCACGATAGCAGTCACAAAAATTAAGATAGTAACATGAAATTATGTACTGTGGTCAATAGTGTGCTCATGGAATGTTTTTAATGAACTTGAATATGTCAAAATGGCGGCCATTTTAAACAGTTTTTGCTCATGTCTTGTGTACTATTCAACTCATAACACACTAAATTAGATACAAATATGCAGATTTAAAGTCTAACAACGAAGACTAATAGCCTAATTATTATCAAAAATATGATTTCGATACCTGACCTTCAAAGAAAATGTGAAATTACGAGATGCAGTAGGGCCGAATCACCGACACGAGCGTAGCGAGTGGAGACTCCTTCACATCTGTACAGCTTCGAAGACCATTAGGGCCGAGACACTGACACGAGCGGAGACGTTAAAATCTACAAAGGCCGGTAAGGTCGACGTTATAAAAGTAATAATATATACATTTACGTGTAACACCTATTTTAAACAAACTTTCCCTACTGGGTAAGACATCTTGGTCAAATTAAACACTACAAATTAACATTAAATAGGGATCAATTATAATGAGCTACACTTATAAAATAATAAAAATACGATTTTCCACACAAAAATCACATTATTGTGCAAAGTCTAGTTTATGTTTTCATTCATTTTGTTTAACTACTAGGCCCAAAAAACAACTTTTGAATATTACATTTAGAGGATTATATTGTATCATCGGGTTGGGTAAGTACCATGATGGCGCCGATTAAATTATTTTAAGAGGTTTAAATAATTCTTTAAAGTAAAATTAACCTTTTTTAAAGTGAAAAGTTATGTGCTGCTCACATCAACTGTATGACATTGTATTTATAACCCTAACTTCACTCTTTCTCTCTCTCTCTCTCTAGAGAGAGAGAGAGAGAGAGAGAAAATAATCTCTTTATCTCTCTTACTGCACGCAGTCACATATTTGTGTAATTTGAATTGTTAATTTAAAAAAAGGTTTTGCTTGTAGGCCCTACATGTTGCACATTGCGTGACTATGTTGCTATGTAAAACCAGACTAGAAGATATTTATATCAAGCATTCTGAGTTTTGTTTCATCAAGTCAATGTACCCTTATCAACGATTTATTTACTGATAGTGGTGTTAATTACATACATTTAAGTTTTGTTGAAACGTCTGAATATTTCAGTTAATTAAAAAAATATACAAACACATCCTTTAACATATTTAGTCTGCGTATTCTTATACTGCCAGTCTCGTCGCCGAAACTTGCTCTTGATGAAATATTCAAACTCTCTCTAACTTAGTCATATGTCAAGTTACACTCGTGATGGTGAGGACCAGTTGTGCAATCGACTGACAAAGATTTGGACAAAAGCACACTTGAGTTCATGTGATGTAATTCGCGAAACGTACTAATAACCACTACAAATCTGATGACGATGAAGTCCAAATACAACTTTCTAAGAACTGACTTTTTTTGTGTGTATACACTTGTATATCCATGTATAAAATGATGATTACTGTTATTGGACAGATGTTAGTTTTTATTCTTTATAATAATGATAATTTAATTTATTTTTCCAAAACTAATTCCTATTTTTTTTCAGGTGAGTAAAGAAAGTTCTTTCGACGTTTGAAGACTGTTCAGTGAGTACTTAAAGTTACTTATAGAATTAGCTCATTTATACTATATAAATATATTGTAGGCATTTATATATTTAATACACAAACAGCATTTTTATAACGCTGAGTTCTGACAAACTACTTAACCGATTTTTATGCTTGAAGTGTCTATAAAAAAGTCAGAGGCTCAGATTTGCTAAAATTCTTTATGATTTTTATAGATATTCACCAAAGAGTAGTAATCGTCCTTAAAGCTCAATTTAAATTACCAGATATTAATAATTTTGCATATCACTGATGAGTATATTACATCTGAGTACATTACAGCTGAGTATATTACAGCTGATAAACGTCATAATGTTATTGTTTAATATATAATATTATTATTGAGTTGTGAGCTTCATTTCTGAAAGAAAGTAAAAAAATTGTTATTTTTATATTAAAACATCTTCAATATTACACGAAGTGTGCACAACGTCAAGATATTCTAACAAAATTAAATAATATCATCTAATATATTGAGCTACAATTTAAAATGTCAATTTGTAGCCATTTTTATATTTATTACCATAGCAACCATTTGATAAAATAACAGATAAAACAGCTGAGTGAGTTCATCAACATCATTAATTAAATTATTATGATAATTTTAGGCGTGGACTAATATAAATAATTGGAACGATATTTGAAACAAATTTTCTGCCTAAAGTATAACACACAAAACAGCTTATTAGGTTCATCAGCTTCAATTATTCAAGACAATTTCATGTAGGACTAACCTAGACTAATATGAATAACTTTGGAACATTATTTGAAACAAAGTTTTGGCTTAAAATGTAACAGATAAAACAACTTATTCATCACCTTCAATAATTCAAGAGAATTTTAGGTTAGGGTTACTCTGGGACTAATATGAATAATTTGGTAGTATTTGAAACGAGGGTTTGACCTAAAATATGATTTACTTGATTCAATGAAGGATTTAAGCCCAAACCTAGAGGTAGCATTCTATTGCTACTGAATAACCAAATAATTAATAACAAAGGCAGTTTTAGATGAGCAAAACCAGGCTACAAAGATTTCGTTCAAAATGAACTAAATTTCATATTGTCAAGGTCATAGACGATTTATTTAGATATATAATTAGTTATAGGTTATTTTATAATCATAATAATTGTATTTTCTCATTTATTGCTTTATTGAATATGCGGGCATGGCTGCGTAGATCTACCAAAAACCAAAGCAAATTTGATACCTTGACAATATCTTTTTCTTCTGTCCATGGATATGAATAAAGTCGACTCTACTTTAAACCATGGCTACGGCTTAGTTACCCACGTTCCCGATGGATTCTACCCTTCGAACCGCTGTGACTTAGCAAACACTGGCAACTAGGTCGTTTTGTAAAGTTTACTTATAGAATATAGTCTCAGACAAAATCGGGACTATACGTACAAAAATCATGAGGTTACAATGACTATTGAAAAAGATTGGATTAGAAGTAAAGTTGTGATATTAAGTATACTACTACGAATGAAGGGACTAAATAAACTTGGAAGATTGAGTTATGCCACTTTAGAGAGTCAATGGCTCTAATAAAGAATAGCACTTTGTGTCGGTGTCATTGTGGCTCGGGACCTACTTTGCCTTACGAGTGCGAACAGCTGATCAGAACTGCAACTATGTTGAGCAGAGCCCGTTAGTCGCGGGAGAAGTATTCCGACATCCAGGTAACAAGTCGTGTTGTGAAGTGTAATCTTCTATTAAATTTTGTTTAATATTTTAATTTACAAATTAACCATGGTAGGTTAAATAATTGGGGTTATGGCGTTCCCAATCCCCAATTCGTACGTACAATTTCTCAATATAAACAGACTAGATCACAATGAACCACGCCCAAGTTCAACTTTGATTAACTAGTTTAGTTGTGTGAGCGTTTAATTAGAATTAGCTTTAATTCGGTAATGTAATATTAATTAAATTAATCTCATCAAAGCTGGGTATTCTATGGTGGATGGACAAACTTGGGGTAACGATTTAAACCTCAAAATGAACTTGGGGAAAAAACAGTACGGTATCCAAAATGTAGAGAAGGCTAGACTTAAATGTAATCTAACGTCACAAATGGGTTTGCAAGCGTTACAACTATCTTAAATAACATTAATGTTATTGTAATAATAATGATAATTTTAATTTAAAATGGGTGTATTAATTATTCTCCCCGTAACGGTTCCAACTTTATCCAGCTTCATGAGGAATATTGGAAAGCTATAATTAGAAACGAACTGTGGTTGAGAAGGTTGGAACAACGGCAATAGGAATTTTGATGTGCTAACCACACATCACCTGACTCTCTAGTAGGCTTAGCCTCTGACCGGAGTTCAGTTTAAAAAATTATTATTACACCTACTGTTTTTTTTACTAGAAAATAACTGCATTACAATAGTTAGTGTTTATGGGTTGCGTCACAGATATCTGGAGTTATAATAATTACGTAATGCGGAATAATTATTTGTGAATCAAGATTTTCTGAGTCATACAAATTTGTTAGGCAATAAAGTGTTAGTAATATTAAATATTTGTGAATCAATATTTTCAATTAAAACTGTTAACAAGACCAACCGATATAAATGTCTTTACCTCGACCGGAGTTAGTCATTTTAAAAATAAATAAAACTTCCATCTGTGTCGTTCAATCTTCTTTGTACGTATTTACATGAGTGCTCTAACCCATCGTTTAGGCTACTTTCAAATCAGAGTTGTTTGTTTAGAGGGCTCCTCAGGGGATCACTTATAGTGAGTAAAAATATGGGAATCCCAGGGTGCCGAGGCTGGATCTATAACTTTCTTCGTGTATCACCTTCCCTTTCATCTTTCCTATCAAGTATCTCTTAACCAATTGTTGTTCTCGTCCGACCCTGACGCTATTAGAGTATTCAAAGGATCTCTATTTCAAGTTTTGTTTTCTCCTTTTTTTAAGCCTGTGGTGACCGCGAGGTTTTACGTCTTTAAACATCAAGGAAAACATTGTTTAAATGGAGGCGAGAAATCCTGTTTCCCGTTCGGATTTCGTCACAATGGGCTGACTCAATCTTGCAGAACTAAAGGGAAGAAATGATAAGAATGCGGATGAGGAAAGAGTGGACTTAATCCAGAATCCAAGTAGTGATCGTCCAATTTTCTATTTGGTTAACTCTATATACCTGACTTCGAGACTCCGGTACGCTCAATCGCCCAACCGCTTGGTATGCTCTTCATAGTAGTCTGGTTACTTGGCTTACACTCACTACAGTCGAAGATATCCTATAAAACCATATGATGGCCCCAGAGAGATATTTGTTCATCCCTCTAAACCTAACCCACAGGTAAAATATAATAGTAATTACACTGTTTATTTCACGATAAAAGAAATAGAAATCACAGCTATTAAAAAATACATTTACAATATTATTTCTTCTTTATTTTAAGTATATGAATGAGGCTATTCGATAGCAATCTTATCAATCATAAATTGTAAGTTAATACAATTGCGTATAGGTTATAATAAACGTGAGTTATGGTGTAAGGATGATGGGTAATATTTTGTTTACTTGTTTGTTTCTATTATGTCGAGGCTGAATGAATGAAGGGTGTTTACTACGAACAAATACACAAGAGACTAATTCACTTCCTTTTAACGACATGTTTTAACATAATTGACAAAACACTTATCAAAATAAATAAGGTCGTCATGTTTAAGAATGTTCCTCGACTTCCGCCAGATAGGAAGGACATTCAAACAAGTGCTAATGAAACAATCACTGCACCAGGAACAGTCGTGTTATTTACAAATTCAAATCTTCCGAGAAATTTATGTTTACTAAACCTAAGTCGTACTTTTTTATTTAGCGCTAATATTTATTTTATAAATTAAGTCAAACAACAGACATCACTCAACTACAGTCAGTTAAAATTGAATTTTTAAAGTCTTCCGACTACCTGTATTATATTTAAAATTCTTCCTCGATGTTTATTAGTTTACTTTTGTATTACTTAAAAAACTTGAAGATTACTTTGTTCTATTCTGATATCTAAAACGAGAAATTCTGGTTTGTTTATAAATTTTATTTTTAACGGGTCGTAGGATTTTGAGAAAATCTACCGTTATTGTGTGCGATAAAACGCTTTAATTTGGTCCTGACTTTAGGAAAACTCATTTGTTGGGTTTAAATACCCACATCTTGTAACTTTTAAAAACCTTAATTCTTTATAAAGACTTTGGCCCTCATAAAGACCATACAAAGTGTCACATCAATTATTTACAAATTTGATTTTTATTCTCCCGATTGTACATATTTACAATATTTTTTAAACTCACGGTAAACCTACCGTTTTCTAGTGCGAGATTTAGGAAAACTCAGGGTTAAAACTGATTGTTTTCTAAAATTAAATATTGTACTACTAACAAAATAAGGACAAAAACCTATATATGTTGTTGTGTGCTGTGTTTGAGTAAATATTCCTAACACATTTTTCTGTAGGCCTATATGCTTTTTCTATTACTATTATGAACAGTTATTTATTATTTTGTTATTTATAACAGTTATTTATAACATGTGTTATTTTATACAGAGTCAATCGTTCCATTAACAAATTAAAACCCGTTCGTTCCGCCACAAACTAGGCATAAATTAATGCATCCAGTTCAATTTGGTTTGAGAAGACATGACTGTTACTTGGGCGTGCTAATCAACGGAACACTTGTTTGATGAAACACTAAAGTTCAATGTCATTTCAAGGTTACACCAATAGTTCAGTTTTTTTGTTTCAATATTTACCACATGTGGAACATTAATAACTATATATTTGTATGGAAGTTTATTTCGCCTCTATTCTTATTTGAGATTGTTTAACCGGACATTTATGATCATTTGTATAAAAACTAAAATTTTGTTGTATATAAATCAACTGTCATTATCAAGTGATGAAGCTAAAACTTGGGAAAAGTAAAAATCGCCAACATAGCCTATAACCATGTTTGTAACTAAAACTAGTAATCTAGGAAGGTTATCCGTGCCTAATAGCTAGGCCTGAACGTAATCGGAAAAAGTACAGGATGATTCAAAGAAACGGGAAATTTTGAAAATTAAATAATTTCACAAAAATAAATGTTTTAAATAAATTTATTTATATCATTTAATAGTAAAAATAATCCCATTTCAGAATACATACATGACAATTTATTTTTTGAAGATGACATCTTGCAGGTGAGCTCCGTTCCTACGCAAACATTCCTGCAGTCTCTTCGTTACATTGTTCATAGGTCGACGTAATATCTGAACTGGAATTTCAGCAATTGCTGGAAACTGGAGGTTTCTTTTTCATTTTCCATTTAATGGCAATTTTCTTTTTCGAATTATTATATTAATTCATAGATCTGAAAATTATGTTTTTTGAAAACATCTTGATAGCACCTATCACCTATAGCCTGACAATTAAATGTCAAAAGTTCAAAGAAATAGTCTTCAAAGCCTATTAACTATAGTGAAACTACTAATATTTATTTCAAATAATTTTTACAAACATAATAATTTAATTTAATATACAAAAAAAACACATTTAATTAAAAATACAATAAAAATTTTAGTATTAGGGTGAAGGCTCCGAGTCTTTCTTCTTTTTCCGCTCCCTGTGCCACTTATTTTTCTTGTTTCGCCAGCGTCTCTGGGATCTAAGTTCTGCCTCCTTCTCCTCCATGAGGTCCTCTCCGATGAGGATGCTTGAAGCTCTGAGACTGGGAGGTTGGACGGTATATTCTGCAGGGAGCTCCCGCCGGGCCATGTTTGCAAACACCCAAACCCGTTAAAGGGCCAGTTCATGAAATGTAGTCAAAAGGGGTCTTTACCGAAAGACAGGAATATCAAAGATATATACTTATATTGCACTATTGTAAGAGAGAAAAGTCTATAATAAGAATTACTATCTGAATATATAGATACTGCAACTCTCGTCCGTGTCTCCCTAAAAAGTATCATTTACAAAATATTTGTATTTCCACCAGTATGGATTTCTCAGAAAACTTGTTTTGTTCAAAATTTGTACTTTCTTTTTTTTTATATTCCATTATGTAATTTACGTTAAATATAACAACCATATCTTAACTTTTTTATATATATTTGCTGTATGTAAAAAAAAACCAAATACAAGAATCTGTATTACACATAGCTTAGCTATTATTATACAAAACTGTTTTGAGTTTTTAAAAAACTTTATTGATAATTTCCGTGATGAGAAGAAAAATAATTTGGACATTATTATCATTCTCGAACTGCATATTACAAATATTTTCCTAATCTAAATGCAAAGGTTGTGATGACTAATAACATCAATAACGTTATATAACTGATTTAGGTCAGTGTTTAGTGTTAGTCTACATGAATAGGAAGTACTAAGAACAGTAGGTTACCTATCTGAGGACTTTACTACGCTGGGTCAGCGCCCAGACATTCACGAGATCAGCACGCTTTCCTCAGCTGATTCTCTCTTACAACTGATAATAAACATGTTTCTTTATTATTGCGAAATCACTGTCAGCAAATAAGAAAATGTTTCAGCGTCTTCCGTCATTTTAAATTTGTTTTTATTTTCTACTCATACTATATAACACATGTCTAACAACCAGAAACTGAAAAAAAAAATGCAATTGGAATAAATGACCTCTAAACTAATTCCAGTTTTATATCTATAACTTTCTTTCTTATCTTAGTTATAGCGATATTTCGTAGCGATATTCCTTCTACTCGTTTACGAAGTGTTTTTTATTTCTTTACACTTAAATTATTACGATACATTTTCTAACTTCTAAGTTCAAACGTTATAATTAGGCAGCCACCAAATCAAACCCACTGTATTTCTATTTTTGGAACTATTATTTATATACAGGGTGATTTTTTTAAGTATGGAAAGGGCTTTATACTGCATAAAGAAGTACTTGGAGGCAGAAACAAATGCGGTTCTACGTAAAAAATTATACTTTTTTGTAGGTTTTAGAATTTTTCCCGGCATCTTATATCCGCCATTTTGAATCAAAATTTATTTTTTAAATGGGAAGATGGACATGTGGTACATGATTTTCATGTACATTTTTACAAGAAAAACGATAGTGAAATCCGTTTTTCGATAAATCATTTCGTTTTCGCGTTAGTAATAAAACGGGGTATAATGCGACTTCAAAAGTTTTCTGTTGTGTTTTCCCAGCAGAATACATCCAATAACGAACTATACATCAATTTTGAACTACTACAACTTAATTTTACAGGCGAAAAGAGTAGTTAATAAGCCGCAATGTTGTAACGTGATGCAAACAGCTGATTTAAACTAGGCCTACTTTATGGATATTATAAGTTGAGGTTAGCGTACTACCAATCTGTAGAGGGGAAGCACTTTGAACATTTATTGTAGAATTGTACGCTTTCAAAATTTATTGTATTAGTAATGTATGAACATTTATTGTAATATTTGAAGTGAATAATAACTGTTGACATTTAATTTGTAGTTGTATGGATAATTATTAGTTTTTGTTTATTAGTTTTTGTTTATTATTATCATCATTATACTGTTTATTGGATGTATTCTACAGGGAAAAAACAATAGAAAAGTTTCTATCGCGCATTTTACCCAATTTTATCGCTAACGTGATTGTTCCGTCATTGCAACTTTGAATGCCTATAACGTGAACACGAAGGCACTTATCGAAAACTTGCTTTCACCATCGTTTTCCTTGTGAAATTTTACATGAAAATCATGTACCATATGTCTACTTTTCTTTTTTTTTTAATGAAGTTTGATACAATATGACGGATAAAAATTCCAAACCTACAAAAAAGTATAATTTTTAAACTATATAGATCCGCATTGGTTTCTGTCTCCAAGTACTTTTCAGTTATGCAATATAAATCCGTTTCCATACTTTAAAAAAATCACCCTGTATATATATATATATATATATATATATATATATATATATATATATATATATATCTTCTTTTAGTACTTTCTCACACAATTTTAACCTATGAAATTTTAATGAACATAAATTTTGAGTGAAACTTCTTTACGGTCGGGTGTAAATTTCGATTCCGCTAATATAACATCTTTGAAAAAAAAATTATTATATAAATATTTGGTCTACTTTAATCTGAAAAATTAAAATATTGAATCGTTCCCATATTTTCCAAGATTCTAAACAAGTCAATACTTCCTTCTTTATTCCTCCGTTAAAGTTAATCTCGCATTCATACTGAATACGGTGTTTCTTGTTTGTCTTACTTGAAGTTGGTGATTGGGTGTAGGTTGGATTGTTGGATCTTAACACGGTTACTAGACTGTTAACCGTGGATCTTAAGAACAGAGACAGCAACTGCTTTTCTCGAAAATTGCGGTGTGCAAATGTCGTGTGTGTTATGTCACAATAATGTTTTCTGGAGTTTATATTTATATATGTGTGTTCTTATTGTTTCGACGACCTCTTACGAGCAAAATTCTGAAGATGGAATATAGATTTCGAAATGCGTAACGCAACGTTAAAAGTAAGTCACGCGAGACGGAGTCAGTAGAAACTTATCTATAAATTTAATAAATAATGTATATAAACTCACAAATAAATATGTGTACATATTGTTTTTTTTCCCCTCACTTAAACTATTACCTGATACTAAAAGTAATTGATTCAGTTACCGGCCAGTTTCAGTATTAGATACAGAAAAATCCAATCACAACCCATTAGTACATTAGTGATACCATTTATACGAAGTAATATCACTAGTAGCGAAGAGAACCATTAAAATTACAGTATCCTCAAGGTAGGGATGTGTCTGGAGGTGGAGAGGAAAAGAGGGGCCCCCACCCTTTGTTTGCTGCGTTTACTTTAAGCGGTACAACCCCAATAAAAAAAATATAGACCTCAAATGCTTCTGTGTAAACGCGTATCCTACTTTCGTTTCTTTTATCGGTGTAAATAAGAATAAAACGTTTACAAAAGTCTGTCACGAAGTTGTAACTTTGAGAATTAATTGTAGCTAAGGAGTAATTAATTTGTGTATCTAGTTTTCTTGTTATTGATTGTACCGTCAAGTCAGGCTAAAGAAGCAAGTAGAAGGGAGGACACGCCCCTTACACCAGACACACTCCTAGTCTGAGGCTACTGGACTGTTCAACTACGCATCTTGAATATAGACTCTCTCACTGGCCACAACTAAATTTGTATATAATTAATAACGGAGCTCAATATGGCCCTTATGTGAGAAGTGCAAAATGAAAAGATGAACCCTCCTGAATTGTACGTCTCCCACATCTTGAATATAGTTTCAAAATCACAACTGAGTGTAAAGACTTTCATTATTCTCTCTTAGTAAGGTGAACGTTTTCTAGATAGTAGATGTTTTACACACCTTACACATTCGTAATTCTTGTTTATAAAAACTCCTGAATTTACAACATCTACGTGTTTATATATTCATCGATTGTCACTGTACAAAGATGTTGCCCTCCAATCATCATCCATAGTGTTCAATGAGGTATTGCACCCAACTCGTATTTAGAAAGTCTATACCAAAGACAAAAATCTCTCTTACATAACTGTCCTTTCTTTCTATTCTTATAGCTAGCTAAATTGTATAAAAGCATCTATATTTATTTAAAGATTACTTGCATTTTTCCGGTACAGAAAATAATTGAACACAATAACAGCACCACTTGTCTTTGGGCTTCAGGCAAGGCAAACCTACAACTTGATATACCATTCTACAACAGACTCTGTAAACCTAATTGAAGAACCTTGTTTAACGTGTAAACTGAAGAATTTGTATTTGTTTTCGTATCTTCTACTATTGTTAACTCAATGCCGAAGAATATCGATGGAAAAAATATTGAAATAACCTTGGTTACCAATCCCGTGACATACCATACCCTAACCTAATCTGACAATGGCTTATTGAATCAGTTTCAAGGCCGTGCGACCCACGATTGGCAACTTCCGCTTGCAGTAGTGTAGCTAAATATAGTAAACAACCGTAAATTACAGGATGACAACATCCCATCAGCTGTTTCTTTCCGCTGCCTTTTAATCAATACAAAGTTGAGTAGGAACTCTGAAAGAAATCTAGTTGTAGTTGTAAGAAAATCGCGTGAAGTTGTGTACTATTATTTGATTACTATATACAACAAAGGAAACGTATAATTGTCATTTGACACAGTGTTTTTTTTTATTGAATTTCATGAAACAAAATAAACTATTTTTAACATTCCTTATCTATGATTGCACAAACTTTCTCACTAACCTTTCCCCAAAACCAAATAAAAACGAACCAAAACTAATCGTCGTCAAAAATTTCAATTCTGTAGTTGTCAAATAAAAAAGTTAAAATGAACCATGGTTAGGTTAGACCTAATGATTTGTAACTTAAAGAAAGCTGATAGTGTTTTAAAGAACTATCTGCATAACAAACGAAATCGGGTTCGAATAGTTAAGTACATTATCTTCTTTGTAGTTACATAAATACAATATACGTATATAGAATTCTCACGGCAATTATTTCTGGAAAATGTCTAACATGACCTTGTCTACTGGCTTATGTATTATTCTTGAATAACCTTGTTAGCAGGTGACATACGATTATTTACGGAACTATTTTCAATTTTTTTTTATTTTGTGTTTCGCTTTTTCAAAGGTTACAACAATGACTTTTTTAACCTAATTTAAAACTATCACAGATTAAATCTATGTAGTCTATCCGTACGTCCGGCTGTATCATTCGTACAACCCAAACTCTTCTGACAGATTTTCACACAGTTTTCACTATTTTCTTCCTTCTATGGCCTAGTTGGGCCTTAGTAATAAAACTAATTTTTGTTTTTAAACTCACAAAGAAATATAAACGCTCAAAAATGTCACCACTTCCAACAAAGAAAAATGTATTGTTCCCATTTGAAATAGTATTATTATTTCTTAAAAAACTTATTTACTGTGCCAATTTTGAAAAACAGATTATTTATAATGATAAATTTTAAGTCTAATAAGTTCGAGATACTACAATAGTTCATAGTTGTATACACATTTGGATACAACAGCTGATTTTTATTTTTTTTATTTTTTTTTTTATTACACTTTTCCTGAAAATAAAATATACCTTTTGGGCACACGTTTAAAAGTAGTATTTCTAATACAGGCTCTTAGTGAAGAGGAATATTTGAATTTACATGTGACATTTTATCATCCTCAAACATTGGTGAAACAAAATAAACTGTGTGTAGCATAACTTAACCAACTATCACTTCAAAAGAGATTATGAAGCAGGGTTGAGTGGATTGAGGGAATAAACTGTTGGTCCTTTCGTAGGACCAGAACGTGCTTGCAATATTAACCATGCAATGGCGAGGAATGCAGTAACATCTCAGGATAGGAAAGAACACCTTTGTCGATGTCATCAGTTTCCTGACCTGCGCTTGGAGCCAAATCCTGCGTAATCGTTTGGCTTCATCGAAGGTTCCTTAAAGAGGTTGTTGTCGTTATTACCTGACATGACCTCCGAAATAATTTGTACAAGGTCTCAATCGGTGCCAGCCCATCTGTCTATTATGTAGGATACTGAAACTGATGTACATGTACTGTACTGTGGAGAACGAGAATCTTTGAAATCCAACAGTCATAAGATGTTGTGGATATTGACATTCTGGGCCAATTGGAATTGGAGTCAGAGATATTAACTTAGGTGTAAACAACTTTTAAGCTGATGGGCTGTTTCTAATTCTCTTTATCAAAAACAAACAAAAAAAACAGAAAAAAATTACCAAAAGCTTAAAATATTGTATTTTGTATGTAAAGCTTACGTATATAGTTGTTATGTAACTCGTTCAATTGTTTTACAGTATAACAACTATCTTCATAACCAATATTACTTGAGTAGTTACGTAAATTGTGTCTTTCTTAATGTTACGTAACATAAATACGAATATAGAATTATCACGGCAATCGCTTCAGTTGTAAAAAAAACTCAAATGTGACCTTGGCATTTATGTAATATTCTTTCATATCGTCCTTAGCAGTTGGCACAACACCACGTGCGAGATTTTTTTTTAGTTCGAAATTCGTATTTGAAGAACATAATGTTAACATCTTATGTTCCTATTTTTAAGTTCATAAACTACATTACAAATATAAATAAATATTGAGTTTGAGTTGTGAGATAATATTAGATAGAATAAAACTCGAATACAAGATCTCACAAAAATTACGTTTGCTTAATCAAACGCGTTTCAACGACAGTCACCATCCTCAGTGATACATGATCTACAATAACTAAACTATTATAGTGTAGATATTGTAGCTCATGTATCATTGAGGATGGCGAGTTTGTCGTTGAAACGCGTTTGATTAAGTAAACGTAATTTTTGTGAGATCTTGTGTTCGAGTTTTATTCTATCTACAATACAAATTTAAAAAATAATAAATGTATAATATTTCGTGTTTGAACTATAAACTAAATCAATAAACATAATGAGGTTGTAGGAATGTCCAGATGTATACAGCCCAAACTGCCGGACGATTGTGACGCCATTTTCATAATCCCTTCCAACGGTGGTCTAGTGTTGCGCTTTAAACTTAATTATTTCAATTTTCGTTTTCAACTTCCAAAGAAATATAAATAATAAATAAGTCCCAAAAGTTTGTGAAAAGTTGGCGGGAAAAAGACCTTTTCCAAAGGAGAAAAAATTACTTTGATAGTGTATGCCTATTACAAAAAATGTTGACTATTTTTTTTCTACTTGAAAACATTGCATCAGTAATTCTTGCATACACTCCCATCTTGTTTTCAAAATGTTCTATTCATTCATTTAAACTTACTCTCATTCAGCTATGAATGATTTACTTAATTAAAGGTGCTACTTCATTAACAAATCATATCAGTTTGTGTTATCTTATTATTGATAAGTGAAGTTATTTTTTTACAGTGTCACATATCAATGTTTGGTTTTTGCTATTTCATTCACTTACTCATATCATTAACAAGAAAGAAGAGATTATTTTGAACTCAATCAAAAATAGGAAATTAGTATTTCAAATGTCCACGTTTTGCAGTTGTGCTATTATATAAGTGTTAACACATTCTTATGCAATACGTTTTGATATTTTATTTATTCAAATCACATAGTGATCTGACTTTATAACAATTTTTTATTATTTTTAAATAAACCTTGTACAAACCCTACCGTAAGCAACGCACTACTCGTTCTCTGAACTACCGTCATCAGTCAGTCTATACATCTGAATAATCACTCGCCAATTTGTACAAAACGTGTCTTTGGACACTTTTTAGAGGCGTTTTCATTTTGTCAAAGCCTCATCTCAATAATAAAAACAAAAACATTTTCTAACAATATATTCTAACAATATTGATAAAATGACGTTCAATCTGTCTTCAAAGACCTAAAGAAACAATTAGTTATTATGTCCCTATAAAATTTGAGCCAATCGTTGAATATTAAAATGAACCGTTATTTATCTCAAAATTGGCTCAGTAGATTACGATCAAAGTAATGAGATAATGAGACCAACCTAATCAACACTGGTTCGCGTAGCCTCCTACAATCATATCATTAAAATGTCAAATAAACTGTTTTAATAGACAGTAATTTGTCTAAAAAATTCAAATATCATTCGTAGAACCCAAATTTTTAAATAGTTAATGTTATCTAATTGTATGTAATGGGGTGGGATACTCCTTTGATATGAAATAGTTTAAAACAATGAATCGTAGAAACGGTTTTCAGATATCTACAAATACATGAAAGCTTTTCTTAAAATGTTTCCCTTAAATACGTGTGTCTCACCTTATATGAAACCTCAAGATGTCAACTTACGTGTTTACAAGTTATATTCCAGTCACTGTAACGTGAAGCGCCACATTGTTCTGTATTAGTAACGGACTCTTAATGAAAGAAATCTCACTCTAAATACTATTACTGCTGATGGGCGTCATCATGTTACTTACCCAGCCACATCAGACAATGTAATACAAGCAGATACTCTAAATGTAATGCTTAAAAGTTGGTCTCATGGAACTTGTAGGAAATTTTAATTTTGTATGTTGGTAGATAAGGGATCTAACTCAGTATATGTAGTATGGGATAAGATTGTGTCATTGTATATATTATAATGAATTGAGTAATACAGATAATTATATATCACTACATTCTTGACGTCAACTAGATGTGTAATATATTAAACAGTCTCCACTCGCTTCGCTCGTTTCAGTGTCTCGTAACTAATCGAATATCATTTTCTTGGGAGTTCAGGGTTATTAGGAGGAAAAAGTGAAGCTTTTCGATACAAGCTCAAGTTTAGCGAGGAAAATGAGCGAGGATCGAAAAGCTTCTTTTGGTCCGAGTGATGAACTATATTTTTCGTTATACTGCAAACAATATAAAAAACAAATTTCAAAAAAACTAAAATGTTATAACCTATGTACCTTCAAATCGATGACAACAGCTGTTTTATCGGTTATTTACAATCGAGAGTATCGGTTGTTTTTATAGATGCTTAACAATAGTTAATTAATTCGTATAAACGAAGTAACAGCTGATGACCTCGACCTCAGCTGATGTTTTTAGTAATTAGGACTAAAAAGAACAACTTTAGCATCTCAATGTATGTAAAGTATACCTGTATACAGCTGTTTTTAAAGCAGTTTGACGAAAAATACAATTTTGACAACTTCGCTATTTATACTTGGAAGGGAGGTGGGGGTGGTTCGTGCCACAATACGTGCAGAATTGAAACCTCCAAATTCTTATTTTCAGTAAAAAAAAACTATTTAATATGAGTGTAATTTTGACATTTTTTTAATTTTATTATTATTTAAAAAAATTTCAATATGATTTTATATTGAGCACATTACAATCCCCTATACCAAATTTCATACTTCCATCTGAATTTATATGGTCTTACGTACGGACAAACGGGATGTCAAAAATCACTTTTTGTTTTTCTGAGACCACAAAATGTGAAGATCAGTCAAAAAACGAAGGTCGAAATTGTTTGCGACCCTATACATTGCATAATGGATATATAAAAAAGAAGGGGGGGGGGCGAACACAAACTAAGACTAAAAGATTGTGACCAAGTTTCATCTTTGAGACTTACGAAAATAACGAGAATTAATTTTTTGCTGGTGTGAATGTGTATACTTTATCCTATCTTGTTTTCAATTAGTCGATTAAATATTGAAATCCGTAACGAAAATAAATAAATAATCACGTTAGGCAACGTTTACTCTTTCCTGGAATTTACGGAATTTCTTTCAAGTGGCACTTCACTCACAATTATAGTTAATTACTTGTAGAAAACATATACTTACAATTCAGCTCTCGACTAAACCACCATCTTTCACGCTCCAGCTGTTATTTCGTTGTGAAGTAATTGCAAAATTGCACGGCAAAGCAGTTGCATTCCAATCCAAGATGTCGACGGCCTATCAAATTACACGGTCATTAACTTAACCCATCGATGCAAATTGCATAGACAACGGAGTCTAATTGGCAACCAAGATATAGAAATGGACTTCCATAACGTTGCAACTGAAATAATGAAATGAAGACTCTATTGGTTTCATTCCGTCTTTAATATGCATAGGTGAATAAATTAAATGAGGAAATTTAAAAACTTTTGACAGACTGTTTCAGTTTATGTATATTTAGAGCATCATACAAAGTGTTAGCAATAGTGTAATTCAACAGCTGTAGTGATGGTATATTTTTTGGTAGAATTTTAAGAAAAACGAGAAAGATAGGTCACTTTTTGTTCAGAGTTTTTAAAATTCGTATTTTCCAAGTGTAAACAAAAACGTATATTTTGGATTTCACAGGTTTTTCCGTATGGTTAAGAGTTGGAGAAGACGTTGACTAAATAAATGTATAAAGTTTCAAGGTTAAAAACAAATTTTAAAAAAAAATCATAAAGTGACTACGAAAATTAAAACAATGACTTGTCTTGATAATTTAGACACTTTGACATTCTACATCTAATGATAAAAAGACCAGAGACAGTAAACGTGAATGTTGTCTTTAATAATCGGTATTTTAACTGTATAACCTACAAACGATCATGTAGTAACTATTTTAGTCAGATTAAATTCTAATTTTGTCGTGGGGTTTTACAAGAGGATCCGAGTCCGATCCCTATGGAAGTTATTGTGTTGACCCAGTATCGTGATTAGTAGTGGATTCTAGTTACGAGAGCTAGAATTACGGCGATGAAAACTCAATGTGCTGACCCAAAATCATCCGATGAAAGGATTTTTGTGCTACAGATTTATTATATTATTTTATTTATAAATATGTAATATTATGCCCGCTTCATTGGCAGCTGTATTTTATTTCAAAATGAGTTAGGAAACACGGTGTTTATTATTATTAACAATTATCATCCAATTTATTATTTATATTTTCAGAATGTATTTGCATATTTATGATAGAACTCTACTTTATTAAAGGCTATTTTTATTACTAACTCAGTTTTCTTTGAAAAATTAAAACTCTCCATTAACGCGAAGTTAATCAGATTTTTTTTGCTCAGTAACAAAAGACCATAATTTATTTTATTCTGTATTTCCATGCACCATATCTAATTACAATGAAGCATTTTAAAGAAATTTATACATAAACGTGATCGATAGATAAAGGCGAAAAAGATATCGGCCATCACCGCCTTATAAAATAAATACCACTAGCCTTCGAATACTCCTATAGTATCAAGCTTGGAAGAGAACAAAAGTTAGTCAAGAGACCCGATAGGTAAGTTGAAAGAGAGGGATCTAACCCAAAACTATGTGATAAAGGGAAAAGGTGTAATCCAGCTGGGCACGTACATCCCTTGGAATTGGCACGTCCTTACTTACATAGTCACCCCATGAGGGAGATCAAAGATACAAATAATAAATAAAAATTAACTAAATTGAATAAAAATAATACTTAAAAAATACAAAAATACTCACAGAAATTAACAGAATATTTTTCAATCAATATCGAAATTATAGCCTACGTCTTTAAAAAGTGAAATCATAAACAGCTATTATAAATAAATATAATTAAGACGAGTCAGAAATAAAACAAGATTAAAGAATAAACAATCATCAGCATATACAGAGTGTTCCAAAATTATGGGACCTGCCTCCTAGTTTCAAACTGTTTTGATATATAGTAATTAAAAAAAAACTGTCTTTAGTATTTAGTAAACTTTATTTGAACTGGGAAATTTTAACGTAAGTTACAAAGAGTATATATAAAAACATTCAATAAAAATAAAAATTACAGTATTATTAATTAAATGGTGTAAGCAAGAGCGAGATGAAGTTAAACTGTAGAAATGTAAATACAGATTCATAAATCGAAATGAGTAAAAGTCGATCTGTAGAATTGTAACTCATAAAGCAGATCGAGGTGAAGTCAAACTGTGGAATTGTAACTAACAACCGAATTTTCTTTTCTCTCATTTCGACAGATCTCACAGAAAAAGGTGACGTAAGCCATGAACAAAACCTACTGAAACCTCACATTGTTATGTATTTTTCTAATTGAGTTTTTTTCAACTTTGAGTTGCCCCCTCAGAACCTCACGGGAGATTGGGTATTTTTTTAAAGCCGGTCCTATTTATCCAACGACATTCAAAAGTTTCATTTTGTTATATTCAACTTATTCAAAAATTACAGAAGGGTCTCATACTTTTGGAACACCCAGTATACATAAACTACATAAATATTTATTTATATATATATACAGTATATATTACATTGAACTTATCAGCATAGACAGAATCATTCATCTTTTGTATCCAGTAAACAAAAGCAAAAGAGTCATGTAACTAGTGCTTGTGGGTAAACAATACGTCAATTTACTTCAAACTCGAGGTCTCTCATATTGTACATTCTGCAACAATTAATGATCCTAACATTCTCATGGACGAATGACTTCATTCTAAGATCACTAATCCCCCTCAATACAACCTAGGTTTCATCCATTTGATTGTTAAATAGTCCTCCATAGAGAAGGCCTTACTATGTAACAGAAGGTAAGGGCAAGAAATTCATTGATAATCCAATGAAGTATACAGGATTATCTTGACAATCCTACATATCAAACTTAGGCAAGTACAACTGCTTGTCAGTAAATGATATTACCAAATCCTTCGAGATAATCAGTTTAACATAACCTTGATGTCAATAGTTTTAATGAAAGTGTAGAGGTTACAGGTTAAAAACATGCTTGTCTGTAAAATGGTAGAAGGTTATTTAACATTTTGTTTTTATTATTCCTGAACTATTGTTTTTTTGCATACGTTTTTGGTACATTAGTTAGGGTCATTGACTTTCACATTACACTAAAAAATTATGTTAATTCTGACTTAAATATAATTCTAACTTGGAAGATTATTTTAATTTTTTTTTAAATATCGTATATTCTGTAAAACGTTTGTTCTTCAAGTTTTCAATAAAAATAACAAATCCTAAAAATTTGTTTCTAATTTCCTTCAAATTTCTAATGGTTTTTCCAAAAATGTAACCTTCAAGGAACCAAAGAAAATGTATTGGTCGCAACCTCCGTAAACAATATCCTCCGTTGAATTGTAGTTTCAGACAAATAGTGAAAAACCATGGACTCAATCATAAAAAAAAACTTTTTTATGTATTTCAATAGTTACTTTCGTGCCGTAAACGCTTCTCTAGCATAAAATCGAACTCATAATTACGGCAGTAAGAGATCATTTTTGTTTTTTGCCAAATATTCCAAACCGTAATATTTTTCACTTGCGATCTTACACACGGTTTTGTATCATAAAGCTATATGTTTAACAAAAATTTGATCGATATCGGTAGAGCCGCATTGTGAAATTACATCATTTACACTCAATGATCGATTTTTAAATTTTTTAATCGATAACTCACGAACTGGTATTTTTCAAAAGATGGCTATCAATACGTTTTGTTTGATTGTCTTAAAGTAAAATTTGATCAAAATAGTAGTCATTTTTGAGAAAATCGTAATTTTGTAATTTTTTTCTTAAAGCAACTTTCCCCAAATTTTCAGTTATTAAAAAAAAAACAATAAAAAATACCTTACATTCCGATATATGGCAAAAATACCTAATGTGATTAAAATCTGTCGAGGCGATTACACAGACAACAGACGTCAGAGAGACAGACATATCATTCCAAAACCACTTTTATGCACTCATGAGACTTCAAGCCATATTCTTTCATTGTAAGACAATTTTTTACCATAGAAAATTTACTCCACAATGAAGTAGCTCCCCATGACTTTGGATTTTTCTGCTAAATAAAAAAGAAGCACATCATCACTTATTTATTTTATGGTTTCACCATTTACAAACTGATTATACCCATTTCCATACCTGTCTTTAAATTTACGTGGAAGTAAATTTAAAGTTACTTCAGACGATTCCTTTAATATGATTTCTTCATCATCAAAATGCGTACTAAGTTATTTTAAAAATCAAAACAATACGAAAGTATTAAAAACTATCTTAGGTAAGTTATTGTTTAAAACATGTCTTCTATTATTGTAATCAGCCGGTCACGGAACCAACCAGTGCAAGGTAAAGAAGGACTTTCTTGTCTATATCAAGACTAAGAAAACAGCTGTTTTCAGTGTAGTATGAAAATGAAATTTCCTGAGTTGTTTGGAAAATAACTAAATGAACGTTAACCGCCTTCGAGTTCGTTTTAGTTTTTCCAAATTATTTTCTTTTTGGAAATTCAAAAATTTGTGCAAAAAAAATTTAAAAATTATTTATAAGTTTTTATAACTTTCTAAGAACGTCATTTACAGTATTTTTTTTATCACAAAGGACGTATTTAATGTCGCAACTCATTGATGATGTAAGTGATTGCGTTATACAATATTTATCCGTAAACAATAGTCTGTGATAAAGGAGGATTGAAGGGTTCGTTACATAAAACTCTTATTGTGAGTAATTACAGTCTGTCGTTAATATTTTATGAACCTTACATACGTACATGCTTTGTTATTTCGAGCATATCATCGGAGTGAATTTCATGACGTAATCAAGTTCTTAATATACAAAGTTTACTTTTGTGCGAATTTCTCAATTTTTACGGCCATAATGTGTAATTTCTCAAAATCGATTCAATTTCGTTCAAATTTCACTAAAATTTGAAAATTAGTTACCCATACCTGTGTACAAAATATTAGGATACTATTCAGGTATGATTGGCGAAAAATGATTCTTTGATCGCAGTTATAAAAGCTCGATTTTAATTCAATACTATTTACGCTGAGAACAATCGTTTATAGCACAATCGAAGCAAGCTTAGGCTCTATTTAAATATATAAATAAGAAGGAGTCCATGGTTCTGATATTTTTGATGACGAACAGTTTTGGTTGGTTTTTGAAGATGGTGAGTAGAAGAAGTTATCCAATGTTTTTCAGTCATTCAGTAATATCATTTCAAAATAAGACTTTTTGAGTATGATGCACATTTTTCAAAATATTGCCACTTCCGCAATATTAGTTCAATATTAAAAAACTATCATTTGGTAAATTTATTTACCTATTAGATGGAGACCAAGATCCAACTTAAATGATGCTGATTTTTGTTTTACAATTTCTACTGAAGCTAATCTATTCTAAGGTAAGCTGATGACTGCAACATCGCATCTTCAAATCTCTTCACTAAAGTTCGATAGAAATTGTGGAATAGAGCACGTGAGCAAGGTCTTCTTGATTTGTCTTAAAAGGGAAATGGTTCGGACTTTGAAGAACTGCTGTTTTCCTGTTTATAGAAAACAAGTTTTCCTTCCTGTGTAAAAGCGAAACTTCTCGCTCAGTACCACCTCATTAAAAAAGAAAGAACAGAACCCAACACTATTTAAAATTTGTAAATCGAGCTAGGTACATCGGGATTGTCTCGTCCCTACTCACTATAACTAAACCCCTGAGGGCAAGATATAGAAGAAGAAAGTACCATATAAAACAAAGACAGAAAAATGAGAATTCAATTCAGATTTGAGTCATGAAAATTTCAGTAGTCTATGCATTTCAGAATGACAAAGGATCAGGTTCAACTCATTCATAATTTAATAGAGGATGATATCCATCCAACTATAGGAAATATATTGAGACAGAAGAAACTTATAAACCCTGGAAGTGGAGAGATGAGCTGGTTGCTGATTTTCTGTTTCGAAAAAATCGCTCGTGAAATTTTACTTGCTACGTCGAGCTAATTCACCTTCAAGAGATAACCACGTCTTTGGTAACTTTTGGTGGAAACAAATCCATATTAAAGCAAAAATGTTTGATCTTAGCTTAGCTTTCCGGTGGATCTACAGTTTAAACTAATGAAATTAAAGGATCTGTGGTTCGCAAATCGAATACTTTGACTATAATCTTAATAAATGTATTTAGGTATATTCAAAGTTACATTGTTAGGTAAATTCTAAGTTACATTGATGTAAAAGATGAACTCAAAGTTTTTTCAACAATTATGAGGCCCAAAAGTACACCTCTAGAGATTTTGAAATTGATTAGAGAGTATTAGAGACTATTTCGCACCCAACGTTAGTGTCCCTTCGAAGATTTTACTAACCTTGCCAGTTACAGTGGCTAATGGAGAGAGAGAAGCTTTTCAAAGCTCAAACTGATAAAAACCTATTTAAGATCTACTATGTCCCAGGAACGACTGAGTGATCTAGCAGCAATTTCAATTCAACATTAAATAGCAGAGTTCCTGGATCTTGGATAAGGAGTTTTCCCGTGCCAAGGGAAGAAGAGTGTTACTTGAGAGTATCACTCAAGTGTTATTTGAGAGAGTATCCAGGTATGCTGGATAATTATTATGTTTTACATGCTATACGAGCATTTTAGTCAAATCAGGTCAAAAATATCGAATTTTGGGTTGCGATTGAATACGATTTTTTTTAACGAACATTGTATTAATATTAGCTATAATTTGTACTTTTCTTTTATGGTAGATGCTCACTACTATTACTAGAACTAGGTCTATTTTCAATATTTATTACATCTTTCATCCCTATTTCTATTGGTTCTATTCTTTGCCCTTCTTATGAAAATAAAGCCTCATTTATTTCTAAATTTAGGTTCGTTTGTACCCTTTTATTATTTTCCATTTTTAAATATCCGAAATTACACAGTTATTCCTATTTTTTTTTAGAATACTTTAATTTTAATT
Organism: Aphrophora alni; assembly: GCA_963513935.1. Classification (NCBI taxonomy): domain Eukaryota; kingdom Metazoa; phylum Arthropoda; class Insecta; order Hemiptera; family Aphrophoridae; genus Aphrophora; species Aphrophora alni. Next base: position 126,565,783 of record OY740767.1, read on the forward strand.
TTATTCTCAATAAGTTACATTAATTAATTATTACTTCATATTCTATTTTAATTAAAACAAACCCTCTTACCTGCACTTTTCATGATCATTTTCATAAACTTTTTTATCTTAAGCAAATCGTGATTAACCCTGCGCCACATTCGTACGCCAATTGTAATAACATATTTCATTTTAAAGTGAAGGCCTGGATTTATTTATTTATTATTTAATGTTATACTGGGGAAATTTTATTGGGGAATTCTATAACGTCGAATTCTATTGGCCGCTCTAGTTTGTCACGGTAAACTATGATTCGCGGTCCCCTTAGTTCGATTCATCAAACAATAAGGAGCTGAAATTGAGTTTTAAACGTGTTCTGGAACTGCGTCTATCTAGTGACAATATTCAGAGTTTCATAGTAAAAACTGACATATTTTTGCTTAATCCTTAACACAGAAGAATGACTCAGGAATTACATTATAAATTAAATGATTTAGTTTTTAAATTAAACATATTCTGACTAATATTATTATTATTATATTTAACAAATTGTTATATTAACAGTTACGTACACAAAAATGATATATTTCTGCTGAAGTCTCAGACCAACTTTCGTCCTGTCACAATTCTTTCTCTACACAAAACAAACAAAGTGTAGATTGTAAACGTAACATCATATTGTTTATTATAATAATTCTCCCACTAAAGTCATAAGTTTATATATCACAAGATAATGACTGTTTTTTGTAGGGTAGATTTTCAATAATGAACTTTTCATTTCTTCTCTACAATCTGCTTAAGCTTAATTCATTTGTTTATAACATTGCAAGATAATACATAGCCATTATTCAATTAGTGATTGTTTTGGGAAAAAACCCTTTATTTGATACTCTATCATAAATCAATATCATTGCTAATGCTTTGTCTTATTCTCAGAAACGGGTGGAGTCTCAAATAATCTCAGATATGATTCAAGTGAATTACAAGTTTTACGAAATATAGACTACAGATATAGACGTATCGATTGAAATTGCTTAACAGTATCGAGCTGTATGAGCAAATAATATATTGACGTATCTATTAAACTTTTAAGTTAGTAATATTCGCTTGATGTACTTCAATTGCGTTCATTGAATTAAAAAGTGCCAAGTTTATTACACTTTAGAATTATGCGGACAAAAAACCTTGGATTTCCAAGTTGTAGCAGCACTGAAAAAGCTTTGATCACTAGCTCAAAAGTATAAAATCAGAACGTATAATAAAAACTCTCAAGTTCCGTCATATGTCCCTCGCATGCTTCAGAAATAAAATAAAGCTTAGTTTAGCTTTTGAAACAAACAAAAAAATATCGATACTAAGGAAGAAATGTTTAATCTTTCAGGTGGATTTCCAGCTTCAACGAGTAAAGTGAGTTCAAAGTTCTGTAGTCCGCAAGCAAAGCGAATACTTAGGCTAAAATCTGTTAGGTAAATAATTATAGTCTTCTAACTAATAAAGCAGGCGCGTCCAATCCAACTGGCCAATCCAGTCTCTTGCTAAGATGCACGATCAAATCCATCCACAAATAATGAGGTTAAATGGAGTTATAACTTCTTTTCGAACTGCATCATATCTAGTGGCAATACTATTATATTGATATCTAGGTTAATAGTAAAAACTGCCTAATCTGTCGAGACTCAGGTAAATTACCCCGGGTTTACATAATGAATTAAAAGGGTTTTTTCCCCCTTTCTTTTCAAATTCCCTTTTAATTTGTCAAAGACGAGCTTCTAACAACATCTTAGTTTTTATAATTTTGTCTAGCGACAGATTTTCAGACAAAACTGATATATTTCCGAAAGAGCCTAAGACAAACTTTTGCCACTACACGATACTTTTGCTACACAAAGCAAAGAAAGTGTAGATTTTAAATTTAATAACGTATTTTTATTATATTGTTATTTCCACTTTAGTCTGAGTGTATGTGGAACACAAGATATGGTTGTTTTGTTACAGATAGATTTACCATAATGAACTATTGTTTACTTCTCTACAATCTAGCCTACATAAGCTTAATTCACTCTGTACAACGTTGTAAGATTAAATTCACAGCCGTTATTTAATTAGTAGTTGTTCAGGAAAATAACTTAATTTGATACTATAGCGTATTGCCTGTAGTTTGTCTTTTTTTAAGAAATGGGTGGAGTCGCAAATAATTTTAGATATTATTCAATTACAAGTTTTATAAAAGACTGCAGAGATAGAAGTTCAATTTACTTAACATCGAGAGGTCTGAAGATATATTTATTTATTAAACACTTCTCATGATGTACTACATCCCGATAATTGAAAACAATACCAAGTTTATTATAGTTTAAGTACAGAATTATATGAGCAGATGAGGATCTCCAAGTTTTAGCACCACTCAAAACGTTTTGGTCACTGTCTCAAGAAATATAATATCAGAGAGTATTTAAAAAAAAAACTTAAGTTCTGCCTTTAGCGATTGTATTTATTTCTAAAATTCCACTGCAGTGTCTATGGACATCTTCTTAATTTGATTTCAGAAGATGATTCGGATCTAAGAAGCCTAGAGCTATGAATTTTTTAACATGGTTTGGGGTAGGTCTAAGGTAAACGCGTACTAAGAAAGAGTTTTGAAAATGTTCCATTCCAAGGGTGTTTTTTACCCCTAAAGCATATCTTTGAATCCAAGAAGAATAGAGCTATGAATTTTTTAACATGGTTTAGGGTAGATCTGTACACACGTACTAAGAAAAGGTTTTGAAAATGTTCCACTCCATGAGTGTTTTTATCCCTAAAACAATTATCATATTGTTATTTATGGGTCGATTTTGATCAAAATTGGTGTGTTGCTGTATTTGGACATGATTTATTCCATAGCACCATTTTAAGGGTTGTGCTAAAAAAATATATATCTTTGTAAAACTATCTCAAGGTGAAACTGGAGCCATCAGCTAGTCGGTTTATAAAAATAAAGACAGAAAATTTTCAAGTCGTATTTTAGAATGATAAGTGATCAGTTTCCGCTGATTCATGATTTAATACATTCAACTGCAGGAAATGTATCGATGACTCTGGGAGTGGACTGGATAGGATGAGCTATGATTTGCTTCTTCCAAAAATAATTACTAGCTGTACAATCTGTTGCTACTTCGAAGCAGCTTGTTTCAGAAATAAATAAACATGTGATATAATAAACATATAGTTTAGTTTAGCTTTTGGTTGGAAAAATCCATAAATCAGTACTAAAACAAAAATGTTTAATATTAGCTATTTTCTCTAGGGATTTCCAGCTAAAATGAGTTAAAAGGTTTGAGGTCCACATCAAAGCGAATAATTAGGCTATAATTTTAATAAAAGTATTTACATATGTAAGACATATGTAATAAAGCAGACACGTCGAATCATTCTGGTCCATCTGTCTGTCGCTACGATGTATGGTAGATCAAATCTGTTCACAAAGAAAGAAGTGAAATGACGTTATAACTATTTATCGAACTGCATCATATCTAGTGACAATACTTAGATTGATATAAGATAGTAAAAACTGCCATATTTCCGCTTGATCTGTCGACATTTGAGGAAATAACCCCGGACTTACATAATGAATTAAAAGTTATTTTTTAATTGAACAGCTTCTGACAGGTTTCTAACAAACTCTTCTTTCTTAAATTTAGTTATTCGTAAAAGACTGATATAATTATAATTCCACTAAAGCCTCAGACAAAATTTTGTTACTCTCACAATACTTTCTGTATACAAAACAAAGAACGTGTAATTTGTAAACTTAAAAACGTATTATTTATTATATTGTTGTTTCCACTTTAGTCTCTGTCAATGTAGAACCCAAAATAATGACTGTTGGATAGATTTTCAATAATGAACTTTTGCTTACAATTCTGCTATCTGCTTTATCATTTGATTTTGACGTTGCAAGATTAAATACATAGCCAGTATTTAGTAGTGATGGTTCTGGAAAAACCATTATTTGATACTATATCATAAATCAACATCATTACCAGACTTTGTCTTCTAATAAACTCAAATAATCTCATATACGATTAATTAAATTTTTTTTAAATGATAAACTATAGAATAGACATAGAAGATATTTAACGCTTATCGGTAATAAATTGATGTGTCTGCAAATTTAAATATTAATTGTCCTGATGTTCTCATAAATGAATAGATACAATAAGACTACTTCTCTTCTGCGACCAGACAGACAGGTATCTCCAAGAATAGTAGAGCTACTCATAAAACTTTAGTCATTGGCTCGCGAAAATTAAAAACCGATAGCAATAAATAAACTCCGTTACAACTATACAATCCATAGCCATCACATTTTGTGAAATTTTAAAATCTACATTTCAAACCCATGTCACAACCTCTGTGCTGAGGAAATTGCTGTTTAAAATTAATATGAAATCACTTTTACAGTTTATTAGATTTTGAAAGCTCGATTTTTAAAATCAAATATGATTCCACCCAACAATTCTGCAAACCCGCAAGTTTTAACCTGAAATTTCTACATTTGAGTGTTCGTGTGAACAATGTAAAGAATATTCTTACAATTTTAAAGCATAGTTTTATTGAGATTAGCAGACCTAAATATGTTAATTATTCTTTCAAAAAACTATAAATTGTCACTCATAATGTTTAACACTCATTTCTATATTCATATCATACCACTCTTCAACCAATCAGACATATACAAGTGTTCTCATCATGTTTCATAATTAATTGTTTGTATCAGTTCATAGAAGATTCCATTGCTCCAACTGATTCATCCGGATAAATCTGGTTACTGTGACAGGATTAGTTAACTGAAAGGCGCCACTGTACAAACTAATTGAACAGTTGAAGACGCAATATGCTTGAAATGCCAGTTAGGTTTATACTCAACTTTCTTACTCAATGTTACGTTTCTAATATTTTCAATAAAATAACGCTTTAGTTGTAAAGATTTCTCTGCTGTTCATTATAAATAACCCGATTTCTGTAACTTCACATCTCTATCTTATAGGGGAGTCTAGGAGATCTCGGAACTTTCTCTTCCCTATTTATATACTTAATTGTTTCCTAGATATTTATAAAAATCAATTTTGAAATTTCGTAATTTTAAAAATTGTTCTTTCTGTCTTTGCTATTTATTTTATTTAAAATATATTTATATTTGCTGTCTATACCTAGCGATGTTTATATTACTAGAGTCAATATTTTTGAAGTGAAACATCTTATTGGATTCATGCGTCTAAACGTGTAATGAAACGTTGCATCCCCACTCCTCTGGAGGTTGATATGCGACTAAATCCCCACCACGCTTGTCACAACATCCAGTTTTTGCCTGATAGTCAAGCAGAATCCCAACGTTTATCATTGCATTTCTGAGACCAAATACTAATTATTCTTTATAATACACTACTATATTATATATTTGAATAATATTATTTTGTGTAAATTATATGTGTATATATTTTGTAATGACTCATATTTGCTGATTTTTAAATTTATTTTATAAAAATATTTTTACTACCAAACCAGATTTAGGATACTACAGAATAAATTTAAGATAAGAGAATATGTGAAGAAGCAATTTAAACTGTATTAAAGTTTTAGTAACTTTTGACCTTTTGTGTTGTAGTTGATATTACCCTATAATTAAGACAAATTTCGTGGAAACGGTTCAGCTGACCCCCAGAACTATAGCGTATATACAAGACCGTAAATATTTTGGGATTTTTCTAATTGTTTTATACATATTCAGTTACAGACAAATTTCAGAAGGACATTTATTTAATTTTACCACAAAACTCATGAAAATCATATTGGTTATTCTAAGAACTAAAGAGTGTTGTAAAGGTCTATTTCTTATTATGTAAGTCTTTTTGTTATATAGATTGTTTTGCCTATATTACACTGGTAAGCTTATGAATGATAATCGGTTGAATCGACATTTAGATATAAGAACCAATTAAGGGCCAGTTTGGACTATATCATAGGCTTTTCGCGCGCGATCTGGGGATTTTCTCTGGAAGGCTAGTCATAGAACACATATATCTGAAGAATACCCTAAGCCCTTTATAAGCGTATAGGGCTATCTAGGGACAGCTTCTAACTTGTCATATCTGCAACGCTAAGTCTACAATTTGACACAAATTTCCACATATATTCATTTCACAAAATCAATATTAGATCAAAATAGCTTCTGAGACGTATTTACGTTAGCTAAATTAATTTGGAAAATTAACAGATTGCATTGCGTAGCATTATCAGTTTTGCAATATCATCAACGACTGACGCACTTGGCCTACAGCCATGAAGTCATGATGAATGAAACCCACAACAATGTCATTATTTGTTCTTCACAAAAGACGCAGCATGTCGTACATCTATTAATATTTTATTTTCCTCTATAATGCAACAACGTCAATGGGCGGATGGAACCCACGCTATGAATTAAAATGTCTCTTAATAATAAAATATATCCCGTTCTGTAATCGTTGCCTAATCTTAAGGATATATTTTGTCTAATTTATGGATTACACTCTTACTACTACTGTATGATGACTAAAATAAACTGCGCAAAAACATTGCGTAAACATTACCACTTAAACATCCCCAAAATTATTTGTCAATAATAATATCATTTCGGGAGTGGACCGTAGACTTAATCAGGCGTTTATCCATGGCGTAAATCGTATTTGGAGGCCAAGATTCGTGTTTCGTTAGTTTATAGGGCGTGTCTGTCCGTCTATCTATCTGTAAGTCGCAACCCGTCCACACTGACAAGACGATAAATCCTATATATTTCAGACTTTGCATTTATATTCTTTGTAACTGTCCCACATATAGGAAAAATATAGCGGAGGCAAAAAATGGCTTTTAAAAAGGGCAAAAACTATCGAGTTGAAATCGTTAGAGACGATTTTGAAGAAATATTAATTTTGTGTTTTTTTAACATCTCTAAATATCGTATGGCAGCCACTAATTGAGAAAGAAATATCGCGATTTATACCCACATATCAAATATCAAACTAAACTCCATGGTGCAACACCCTAAGCCTGCTAATGTGTGGTTAGCTTTTTTCTTGTTATTTTTTTAAAGAAGGAAAGAGCATAAAATAAACACGGTAACCCTTGAATACTCTAATAGCATCAGAATCGGGAGAGAAGTAGAGATGGTTTAGAGAGACCTGATGAAAGAGGAAAGAGAGGAATCTAACCCAAGACTATCGTCGTGTCCACCACACCCGCACTTACTATGAGTAAACCCCTGAATGTTGTGTGGTTAGCAAATCGAAATTCCCATCATCGTTGTCCGTGGCTTCTTAACTAGAATTCGTTACCAATTTAACTTCTCACTGAGAACAATTAAATTCTGTTTCATATCAACTTCTCTCTTACTGTCGTCGATCGCAAGTAGGAGTTTTTGGATGCAACTTATAGAGGCCATTGCAAAATCTATAAATGAAAATATCATTTTTTAAGTGATAGCCGTTATGTAACAAGTTGAAGGGTTTGTTTTTAGCAGTTGTGTTTTCTTTATTTTTAACGGTACTTTATTTTCTGTGAGAAAATAAATACAGATGGATTTTTAAATGCGGAAACGGTTATACTGCATAACAGAAAGGTACTTGAAGGCAGAAACAAATGGGGATCTACATAGTTTAAAAAAATACTTTTGAGTAGGATGAAATTTTTGTCCGTCTTATTACATAAAACTTCATTTTTTTTTAATAAGAAAGTGGACATGTAATACATGATTTTCATGTAAAATTTGACAAGGAAAACGATAGTGAAAACATTGTTTCGATAAATGCTTTCATTTTCAAGTTATAAGCATTCAAAGTTCCAATGACGGAAAAATCGCGTTAGTAAATAGGCCTACTAACATGATTTTTTCGTCATTTCAACTTTGAATGCTTATAACTTAAAAAAGAAGGCATTTATCGAAAAACGGCTTTCACCATCTTTTTTTATATAAAAATTTATATGAAAATCGCGTATCACATGTCCAATTTAAAAAAATAAAGTTTAATTCAATATATCCAAGATGGCGGTAAAAACTTTTTTAACCCTACAATAAAGTATATGTTTTTAAGCTACGTATATCTGCATTTGTTTCTGCCTCCAACTACCTTTCAGTTGTGCATTATAAAGCCGTTTCCATACTTAAAAAACACCCTGTATATTGTGTTATAGTATTTGGCGAACATATTTCGTATAAATATTCTATTGAAAAGGTCCACTTCCGTTATTCAAACTTAAAACGATTCCGCTGGACTAGCTGGATCTACACCCTTTTTATGTACTCTTGGGTTAGATCCCTCTGTTTCATTATTCCTACGAGGTTCTCTTAACCAACTCTTGTTCTCTTCCAACCCTGACGCTGTTATAGTATTCGATGGCTAGAAGTCATTATTGTATACTTTTTTCTTCTTTTTTTATGAGGCGTGATGACAGAGAGGTTACTTGCTTTTAAACAACAAACAATTTTAACAAAACAAAAGTTTCCAGTCGCTTACGGTACAACATTTACAATGTATTGTTGTTTAAATAAATATTTAATTCTCTACAAGGTTTTAGTGTGTTCAGTTATCAAACCGTAAACCAACAAGATGATCACTCAGACCAGGACAGAAGTAAACTGTTTCCTCGGAGATTAGAAACTTTGTGCACGTGGCTCGACGACACAACTTTACATTCGTCTAGTCTTCATAACAATTACAGTAAATGAAAACTTAATTTATATAATTTATTAATCATTAGTTTTCCGCTAATACTGTACCTAAAAGGTGTTTTTAATTCTGTTTTGTGGTGGGGGTATGTTTATAGAAAAGAAAGCATTTTAAGTCTGAGAATAAAAGAACCTTCACTTAACATCTGCCTTCAAACTAATGTTTAATCAAAGGTTTTATGTTTACAAAATTAATTTTATAGATGGTGTTTAGGGGAAGAAACGTGAAAATAATAATCTTTCTTTAATTTTGTTGTCTTTATGACGTTTGTGCAATAAAATGAGACCGAGATAACATAATTGTAGGTAATCAGTTGCTAATATGGGTGTAAATTGTAAAGTAACGACACTTGGTGCATTATAGTAGTAATACCGTCATTAAGGTAATCGTATACAGTAAATAGAATGGCCGTTTTTATGAAAATCAAAGTTAAATATTATACAATTTAAAAAAAATAAATATAAAAATTTACTGAGCTCATGATGTTTTACTTTGAGTACAAGATAATTTTCGATATATTTTAACAACGTATGAAGCAAATAATATACAAATACGAATCACATTTTTTAAATCAATTAGAAAAGTAAGTTTTTTTATTCAAAATTTGTTCAAAATCTTCTCTTTAATTTAAATGTGACCGTTTGGTCCCAAAATTATATAAATCAACAAAAAATCTCTTTAAAGAACCAATTTCTGATATCTCAATATATTTTACTATATTAGATTCACAAATTAGCAATAATCCAGAAATTATGTTCTGAAGTTATGGATTGGACCACATATAAGTGACTCTTTCTCATGGTTCCATAGGGTAAAACCTCTCTTAACGACTATTTCCCTAAAAAGAAAGAAATCAAAACTAATTTTAGTTGATATTTGTTTAAAACCACACACGAAGTGAATTGACGCAATTTAACCCAAAACAACATCGCTAGGTGATAATAGCGATAATATTATTTATTTTAATATATCCAAATTTTAATTAATAAAAACTTCCAAGATATCATAACATGTTTTCATTTTAGATTCAAATAGGCTAAAAATATCGTAGTTATTAAGGATTTAAGGATAAGCATAGGTCAAGGCTTGTTATTCAAATCAATAGAACATAAAACATGAACTAATTAAAAGCTGTTATAACAATAAGAATATATAAATCGGTAAACAATCAAATAAAACTGGGTGTCAAAGTATTTAAAATTTAAAACAATGCTCCAGTAAAAGTGCCTCTCATTAGATTTCGTAATAAATTAATCCATTAATGTGTTTATCAGAGCAAATACGGTCTCAAAATGTTTGTCATCATTTACTTTTAAAATTTGAAATGTATGAAGTAAAATGAGTTGTAACAAAAAGTTGAAATGTGTGAAGTAATATAGCTTAGACCTATAATAAAAGGTCGAAATGTGTGGAATAATATAGCTTATAACGAAAATTTTAAATGTGTAAAGTAATATAACTTGTATAAAAAAGTTGAAATATGTGAATTAATATAGCTTATAACAAAAATTTTAAATGTGTGAAGCAATATAACAAAAAAGTTCTGAAATGTGTTATATATCATATAACAAAAATTTGAAATACCGTATGTGAAATAATAGCTTATAACAAAAATTGAAGGCAAAACACGTAAAAGCGTGTAATAAAGATAAAGAATCGGCTTTACCATTTTGGTAATAGTTGGATCTCAGATCCCAAATATATATTTTTTAATGGTTTAAACATGAAATAGATATGTACCTCGCAATCCCGGTGAATCTTAACTAGATATGTACCTTTTTTTCATAAATAGTATTGGGTTAGCTGCAAGACTCTCTCTTTCATCTTTCCTATTAGATCTCTTTTGACCAACTCTTGTTTTTTTCTGACCTTAACTCTATTAGACTATTCCAGAGCTAGAGGTCTTTTTTTATCTTTTTTTTCCTAAGGCGATGATGACCCAAAGGTCTTTCGGCTTTGAACAACAAGGGAAAAAACTGTTTTAAAAAGGTTTCGTTTAATTTCACTTTTACGTAATTTAAAATGTAGGTAATTGGAAACATTTTTGTGGCAAGACCTTATTTAATATATTATATATATTATTAAAACAATTTTTCTATGCTTGGAATAAATCAACAATAAATCAAAAAGGATTGCAATTGAGTAAAAACAAAACAATTTGAGTTCTTTTACAAATTTTCAGCGATATAAATCCTTGAGATTTTAAGAAAAACGTTTTTCTTGTAGATATTTCATTTGAAACTACAGAAATTAGTTTTTCGTTCGTCTACACACAAGGAGATTTAATCGAGTTTTTGTTGTATTTACTTATAGGTAAGTGTTTTCAACTCGAAATCTCCTCTTCTTAATTCGATTATTTACAGTTTTATTATGCATAATTCACAGAATTGTAAGCAACACGTGTATTTACTTGTTAATTGTTCATAATATAACTTCTTAGAAACCAAGATGTAAACAACCATCTATTATAGCAAGACAACGTGTTCATTACAATTAGTTGAATAGTCATGGCTAATTAGTTATAACTACTCATTGACACGATAAGCCGCTTAATGTGTTCAACGCAACATAAAGCACGCATTAATCATGTTGCAGATTATACATATAATTCAGCAAATGATAGCATAAAGCACGGTTCACGTGTCACAATATCTAAAAAAACAAGATGTCGTGTGTATTCATAGACATTACATTTCCATAGAAAGGCCTATTGATGATGAAAAAAATTAATATTTATTAGATGCTACAGTGTCAGGCTGAAGATAAAAAAATCCCCTCGACTATTTTTTTCCAGGTTTTTCATGTGTTGATTTTGGATAAAATGCCTAAAATTATAATTTCTATTCTAATAAAATAATTGGCAAAATAATCTCCGTAAAATATTTTATTAGTCGAATTTGTGGCCTTGAAATTTTTACATTTTGAGCTAAACAGGTTATAATTTTACAACACAAATGGTTTTTTCTAATTTTCGAACACAATATTTTTTCTTCTTACAATAATAATATATCATTAAAAAATATCTTGATGTACACGCTTTTGGGCTGGAAATTGGACATTTTTTAACATATTTCCAGAGACAAACGTACTCTTTACTTTTTAAACGACATCATATTTTTATTATTGTTGTTAGTTAAATTTTATTTGTTACCTTTAGAACAGATTTTCACGGAAAAATATGTAGACCAAGTAATGAAAAAATTTCTTGCCACCTTCTGTCTATTTTCCTTTTTAACTTTTCCTAATTTAATTTTGCTTTTTATTACAAATGTCAGATTTTCTACAAAATAAGAATGCAAAAAAAAAAAGTAGATCTTATCCTACATACTGATTCGTTAAGAATTTCTAAAAACAAATTCTCCTGTGGTTTTACCACATTTTTAAAATAATACTTCTCTAACATAGTATAGATTTGCAAGAAAATTTCAGAATCGAGTCAAGTTGTAGTTTGTTTAGAAAACTTCTTTTTTTTAATTTCACTATTTGCTCATTGAAATAATTGAGAAACTATATAAAATGCTTACAGCGTTAAATCTAAACCCTAACACTCAAAAAATAACTTTATTACACACAGGGATAAAAATTCGTTAAGATTAAATAGAAATTAAATACCAACACAAATTTATATTAACATTATCAATACTTGAATGGGATAATGCGTTTAAAATGACTTATATCACTCTATGCATAATTCAAAACTTTAAAAAATATTTAGAATTTTTAAGGAAAACGAAAAAATGTTAGGTTTGAAATCTGGCGACCAGATATTACAAATCTATGTCAGTTTCGAATTCATAGCTCCAAAACACATATAAGTTTAATAAAAAACAGATAAATTGTAATACATCTGAAAATGTAATAATTAACGAGTAATTTAATTAATTAAATGTTTGGCTATCTGTATACATAAATAGGGACCACTGCTTCATATGTGGTCCTACATGAATGGCTCATTTTATACAATATTTTCTGTTTAGAACGATGTATTCTGCTTATTTGTCAAAAGTCTATAAGATCCCATACAGTACCACTTTTCAGGTATTTAAAAGTATTTCCACTGCAATATCTTTATATATACAAGGCATTAAAATTGTTTTACGTAAGGAGTGGAAATATGGTATTGTTGCAAAACCCGGATATAATGAGACTTAGCAACATCCTGTACCAAGACCAAACAGGGGCTACAAATTTTATTCATTTGTAGCCCCGAGACTGTTTAAAACAATATTCAAGAATATATTTTAAAATGTGATAATTCTAAATCCTTTTTGAGGTTATTGAGGTGCAAGTTATTCGTTTGGGACGATGTAACGCGCATTTTGAATATCTCTTTTATGCGAGTGTGTTGCTTTGAAATTTTTTTAAATGGTATGTTAGACATATTTTGTAGTATCCCTATTTGTAATTTTATACTAACTTATATCTCAGCTTTAAATAGACTCCACTATTGTATTTAAATTTTGGTATTGTTAATATTATTTTGTTATAAGCTTTCACGATCCGTGTTTGTTTTCTAATCTGCAGGTGGTTTGATAATATTATGTATGTTCTTTTTACAAGTGAGGGTAGCTTCAAAACAAGCTAAGAAAGCCTAAATGAAGTGCCCACATTTTCTTTGTAGGCTACCTCTGTATCGGAACAGCTTTAGTTGTGTAATGTAGTATCTATTCTTGCTATAACATAGTTATGTTTCTAATTTTTATTAACAGGGTGAGTAATAATATCAATAATAAAAATTATGCAGCTTGGCGTTCTCATAACTTACATTAATACTGGTACATTCAAGGTCGAGGTCATCAAACAGGTGGATCCACAAAAACAACAAAAGGATTTCGTGTTCAATTATATCAGTGTATCAACTACGCAACAAGTGTTGAAATATTGTTGATAGGTGTCCTTCAACATTATTGAGTTTTTTTTTTTTTAAGTTGTTAGTCCCAAAAATACAAAAAACGAGACATTATCTTATTTTCAATATATGATATCTTTTTCAGAAAATACAACTTTCAGTGATATGCTATTAATTAATAAGGTTAATATCTACTTCTTGCAGCTCTGAACGCAGATCTACAGTTTTATCAAAATATTTTTTAGTTTGTGATCGTAACTATTACAACAAATAAAATTTAAATAACTATCTTTGGAGCCGAACAAATTTGATATTTCAAACTGAAAAATTTTGTATACCAATTTAAAATAAATTAAAATCAATTTTTGTTTAATTTTCCAGTTATACAGGACAGATAGACTGCGTATTAATCGATTATCTATTAAAAAAGGATTACAAACTACTTTTTTTTTAAATCAGAACCATCCAAATGTTTATCTTTAAAATCTTGAAACGAGCTGTTATTTTTTTTTTTCAAATTCACAATATTTTCTCTGTAAATGAAAAATTGATTAAAGATGATTTAAATACGGACGTATTACTGGCTAACAAGAACAAACAATTACTCTAAATATTATGTTGTATTAGACTGTTATATTACAAAAGGCGTAAGATAGGCACCCCTAAAACATTATTGTTGTAATTTTGACTATCCTGCGCCTTAAAAACACAGAAACAGCTTTTGCTGCCAATTAGTATACAATTAGAGTAATTTTAGGACGCTAGTAAAAAAAATAATAAAATAAAACCTGCAATGGTTTAGAAAATTAATTAAGGTTATTTAAAATTCATCCTTCATTTATGATAATGTTTCAGCATGGTGGATCAGTAAATATCGCGGAAACTATGTGAAGTTGTTTCTCAATCCAAAAAATATTAAAGTTCCAAGATTGTATTATTTATTTCGTTTTTTAAACGATTTTGTTTAGAAATAATTATATCGTGTATCATGAAATAAATTTGAAAAAAATTTATAAAAAATATGTCCATTCTTAATCAGGTATTCAAAAGTACAATATTTTCTCAAATTAAAAATACCAAATAGACTTTTTTGTACATCAAGATTAAAAGAACGATTCAATGGAGATGTATTTCTATTCAATTTGATTATAAATTCGAGATTGCTGTTGGAATAAAACACGCTTTTTATTGTTATTTTAAACAAAAGCTGTAAAGTTATAAAGCTAGTTTATGTTAGTATTACCTGATTAATATAAACACGTTATTTAAAAACTGTTTGATATTTTGTTTTTACTCCTATAGATTAAATAACGTCTAGTGCTGTAGAGTACAACTGTTATAGATTGTGTATGGGTAAATCCCAGACCATCATCCTAGCTGGCCGTGTAGATCATCGACCGCGTTGCCGCCATCTTAGTACCACGTGATCCCCCCTCTCTTTCCCGATCAAATTGACAAGTCCATAAATACGAGAAGCTCTCACAGTATAGATTCAGTCTTGAGTTGTTAGTTGTGTCGAAGAAAGGTGGGTTAGGTTGTAACTACCTCCTTTGTCGATTGCTACCGTGTTGTCAAAACAGTTTAGTTAGTATTTCAATACCTTAAATTTACTGTTCTGATATCAAGTTCAAGTGGTGTGATTTTTAAGTGCTGTGATTTAATTCAACGATATTAATTCGTTGGTTCCTATTTTGTTGGATCTCTCAAAAGGTATGTTTTTCATTTGTTTAGTCAAAAAATTCGTTTAAATATTATTTTTTATGACATTAATATTTTCAGTGTATTAATTATTGATAAACTTTAATCTCATAATTGAACAAATTTCTTAAGTTTTTTTTTTTTTTTTCAAAAATTACAATGTATGCTTAAAAAAGACAATTAAACATGAATAGTAAAAACTGTTTTACAATAATTCTATTTCTCAGCTTCTCACAGTTAAATTATTTAATGTTTTAAATAAACAAAAGTTTAATTTATGTCTTACTAAATACAGATTAATATTATTTATTTTCTAACTCATAACTTTGTCCGAATGAGTTTAAATGTTACACAAACAAATCATTTTAAATGTAGGAGCTAATAATTGGTTTATCTTATTCTTGATAAAAATCGAAAATACAATTTTTTAAATTAAGATTTAAAGTGAACAAAATACTATTTAAAGAATACATTAGAGAAAAAACAGAAAATAATAACAAAACAGTTGATTCCTCCTGATGTATATCAAATGTAGACAGTATGGAGTTCTAAAATTTGGAGAGAAATAAATATCGTATATTATAAATATAATAATATTAAATTCAGATATTAACTATTGTATCACTTGTCTGTGTCATTATAACAGTAGAAAGATAATTATCTCTATTGCAGTTTATAACAAACCAGCTGTACTGTACTTTAACGGGACTATGTAATATCTTTTCGTTATAGAACGAAGACAGCTATATCAGCTGTTTTGTATGGTATTTATGATCAACATGTTCTGTATATTTTCCTACTTGTGTCTACACAATTTCTTCCGTGTTACCAAACCAAAACAAACACGAATGAGTCACAAATGTCTGCAAAAATGAAGAGGGGATGTCCTAAATTCCTTACTTTCTCGCTTGAATAAGGCCAAAGCATGCCGTTTTTTCTACCGTTATGCAATTGACGCCCTACTTTTACAACTTTCTTTGAAATTGGCCATATCAATCTAGAACAAGTAAAAGTGTTGCCGATAAGTGCTGTCAA
Organism: Aphrophora alni; assembly: GCA_963513935.1. Lineage (NCBI taxonomy): Eukaryota > Metazoa > Arthropoda > Insecta > Hemiptera > Aphrophoridae > Aphrophora > Aphrophora alni. Next base: position 126,582,088 of record OY740767.1, read on the forward strand.
ACCTAAAAAACAATATCTAGCCTACCTAATTAGTTTTGTTTACTCTGTTTTGTAATTTACATAGATAAGATAGTTTGGTCAAAATAATACAAAATTTGTTCAAATTACTGAAAATAGGTTAACGTTTTACCATGATTTGTAAAAATGAAGAAGGTCTGAAAGATGGATTAATATTTTTTACCAAATTATTGCCAAAAGGCTAAACTTTTACATAAACTTTAGGTAACATAAATTAAATAGTCTTCGATTTTTACTTATAAAAAAACATAATAAACAGATTTTTCAGAATAAGAATCAAACATCTAGAAAAAGTGATCTATTTAGGAGTTTCATTTAAAGTTTTCTGTAAATCAATTGTATGCGAGGTTAATTTTTTCAGTTTTACTTGTAGTCCATTTTGACAACAAAATATATACATAGATATATAAATAATAAAGTAATCGGCAGTAAGTTTGAATACAGTTTAATTACATTTCTGAAAAATGTCATTTCTGTTATGTATATATGATGAGTATTTATTTTAATATATTTGAAACTATTTAAAAATGATGTTATGGCAGTGGAAAATATAAGGCTAATTTCATTCACCAATTACAGAAATCAAATAATCCAACTTTATAATTAAAATGGGATAAGACATTTGATTTGTTGTTTATCATTCTATGATATTGCTGCGGGACGGTTAGATATTTAAATTTATTATCTAAAACTGCACTAATGATGACCTAAATTTAAACCATTCTTGTCGATAGTACGACAGCAGAGTTCAGGAGTGACAGGTTTCTATTTGCTCTGAATAGAAGGCGGAAGAGTTGGTTTGTTTACATAATAGCAAAATCAGAGAAAGCTTTCCTCTTTTATTTTCACCTTTCTCTTCACCAGTCCTGTTGGATTTCAACGGAATTGGAAAGTCTGTGTATTCTAGAACTTTCCAAGACAAGTAGCAATTCACTCGGACTTCCTAATGAAACTTGGGCAACTAGAGATAATGCTGTATTCATACTCTGTATCAATACATTAGGCCTACTTTTAAATTAGAAAAGAAAGTACAGCTGATATAAATAGTTATTTAATAACACATTGAGCATTACGTAAAAATATTTCCATGAATTTTAGCCTGAATTTAATTGATGATTATGGAAGGATTTTTAACTAAACGAACCCATTGATATGTTCAAATTAACTACAGATAGAAACAAATGGATACATCCATTCAGATAGACGGACCCAACATTTGTTTTTTCTAATTTTGATTGTATTGTACTCACAATTACCAAACAAACCCGTCAAAATTGATTGTTTCAATTACTTTCTAACCTAGTGAAAGATGGGTGAAATCAGTCTTCTACCTACTAGTATATTCTCTTTTCCATTTTAAAACCTTCAATCAAAATAGTCGGCAATTTGGCATTCGTGTGCAAGTTATGATTCAACACTAATGAAGTGCGCTTGCTAGATAAACAAATGCAGCCACGGCCTACATAAGTCGATTATTACACTCTGTTGAAATATCCTGAAGGCGGGTTAACCTTAACTCAAGGTCTCTTACATAAACTAAAGTTGTCAGGCAACTCGTTACATGTATGCTTCTTTGTTTTGGCTTTGATTTTCGCAACAAGTCTAACAGTGTTCTAATTTTAAGATATCAATGTCACAAACTTACTTGGAACAATGGATGCCTATTGCACATACTATATATGGTTTGCTAAGCTATTTTTACTTTACTGTTCCATACGTAATCGAAAAAGGATTTCTAATAAACACTCTGCACACAAAAACCGCAGTTTTAAATTACTATTCTTGTAAATATTCATTAACTAATTGTAGACACGAATTTTCAAAATAAATCTAAACATATTTATGAACGTGAAAAGTATTATTTCCATTCCGAAACTTATGCTATTTGTGTAATACGCTTTACAATCTACGAATTAACTCGTATAGTTAAAGTGGGAGTTATTAAACAGAGCCCAAATAACAAAATCTATTTCAATAAATATTGAAAGCTTTATCTATCATTCCCCTTCAATGTATAGCGTGTTCTTGCCACGTGTAGAAACAATTGACCTATATCTGTATCTAGGCTACGTAGGTCACTTGTCACGCGTGTTAGCATTCAAACGCCATTTTGTTAACAACTTTTACAATTAATTGTTCTAGTAACTTCCAGGGCTTTATGTAATGACCGAATGTGTAGTACAGTAGTAATGAATAAGACTTTGAAACGTATAACGTAAAAATGTTGTAATCTACATATCTATTTGTAGCTGGTGGGTGGGGTGTTGAATCGATTGACTACATGCGCAAGAGCGGACGAAAAGGCGGTATTTTAGTAAGGGTGGCTAGTCTAGACGGGTCAAAGGTCAAACTCGTGTCGTAGGTTTGTAATTTTACTCTGTATTTCTATGTATAAACAACTCAAAACTAAATTTTGATCAAACATAAATGTTTCTCTTGGTAATACAATAGGCTACCTTAGGTTTATTTCAATAGTGCATTTGTATTTCCAGCTAGAGATTGTGGATATTGAGGGCAATATGGTGTAGTTCCCATTTTGTTTTTACAAAGTATTAGAATATTGCAAACACTTGACAAAAAGAGTTTATATTTATCAAGTTTATTATTTAGTCTAAAGCTTTATTAGGTCTAAGCCTATTGCTTTAATTAGAATGAGTTACAGAAGAGCATTTGCAAATAGGCTTTCATAACAAGTCCTTCACTGTTCAAATATTCTAAAGTTGATAAGAAGGGTAAAAATAGATTCAATACAGATATAGGCTAAGCATTTTATCTTTATGGAGCCATTTAGCTTTAGGTTATGCAACGGTTTAATGATGTATTTTTGAACACAAATTCATATTATGTCATAGTAATAATATGCAGAAATTTTGTTATATTCATTTAATAAAATTTGTTGCTTTCATTGTGAACCAAATGTTTAAACTTAGTATGTGGACTACTAGTTTACACAAAATGTCTACAATTTGTTATTATTTTGCTTACAGTTACAAAAACATCCGAGATGTCTGTGGCAAGTGTACATCCTAGTGGCGGGTTGTCTAACCGCAGTCAGAGTTTTGGAAGCATCAGCTCATTGGATGATATACATGGGAGCTATTATAGCACAACCTCAGAGGCAGTTTTGTCAATTGAAGAACTCCGTCTGCAATTAAATTCTTGTTTTACGTACGTATTCATATTCAACTAAATAATGTAAATAGATTTATTGTAATGTAATTTGTAGAGTATGAAATTTAAAATAACCCAATTGGTTTTTTTTTTCAAGGATTAATCCTAGAATATGTAGTTTCAACAAGAAATATCTGCTATTACATTAATTTTTTTTTTTGTAAATAAAAATTATAACTTTTTCCTTTCTGAAATGGTATCGGTGTACTTTACATTTATTTTATCTTTTAAATTTAAATATTCTGATATCAGATTATGCAATATTGGTTATTGATTTTTATAGATGTGGAGTTAGCTGGATTGAAGACCATGTTTCATTAGATTGTTCAGAATGTGGAGGCTACTCTCTGGAGAGACCATGTCCTCTCTGTGATGGAAAATGCTCCAGCACATGGAAACGAGACCTTACAATGGTCAGTATCCTAAATTAAACACATTCAACGATTTTCTCATATCATATACAGTGTCCAGTAATTAAGGGATCAAACTTCACCAGGTGATTTTTCAAGTCAAAATATAAAAGAAATTTCTAATAAAGCATCGTCCTATCTCGCTTAGTTTTCCCTCTGTCTGTTTGTGTTTTTTACTAAAACATTTTTATCTTCGAAGTCGATAAAGGTATAAACTTAAAACTTTACATACCTGTTAGTATAACAAAGACCAATACTTTAAAAAATAATAATAATTATCACTTCCGGTTTCAAAATGGCGGCCGGAAGGGTTTTGAGTTATTAAGCATAGAAAACTTAGTATGGTCGCCATTTTGAAACCGGAAGTGATAATTATTTTAAACTTTTTTAAATATTGGTCTTTGTTATACTAACAGGTATGTAAAGTTTTAAGTTTATACCTTTATCGACTTCGAAAATAAAAATGTTTTAGTAAAAAACACAAACAGACAGACAGACGGAAAACTAAGCGAGATAGGACTATGCTTTACTAGAAATTTCTTGTATATTTTGACTTGAAAAATCACCTGGTGAAGTTTGATCCCGTAATTACTGGACGCCCTGTATATATACACACACAAAAATATGTATTACATTAACAAAAATCATAGTAGGCTAATAAATATTACCTGTCCTATCTTATTTAGTTTATTAAATATTATCATGTTTTGAATTTAAACCAATTTGGAGTGAACTTATGCAGTTTAGTAGTTTGGATTAAGTTTTTACTATTTGTTTTTGGAGTCTTCCTTTTAAAACTATTAATATAAACACTGTTTCATTTCTCACAACCCTCAAATAAAAATAAAAGTCACTTAATGATGTGGTTTCTTTTTTATAGTATCTACCTTTTTATTCTTTTTTCATTGTTTGACTCTTAGAAAAGTCACATAAAAATTATTAAAAATCCAAATTAAATTTGAAAATATACAAATTATTTGTTACAACAATAACTATTAGACAATGCAACCTATCATTTCAATATTTATTATGTTCTTCAGGTAGGAACTATGCTGTTATAAATAGTTGTTATTCCACATCGATTAAAATCATTGGTTTTAAAGGGTAGTTATTCTTACAAAGAATTTCCAACAGCAACATATTTTGAAATAAATCTTCATAATATTTCAGATTCTATCTCTGTTTACTGGGAAAAGAGTATGGGAATGTTCTAAACTGCTGCCATAAATTACATCAAATTCATACATATTCTCCCCCCCCCCCCCCAACAACCATCCTCACAACCCAACATTTTACTACATAAATATTACTGATATGACAAAGAATACAATATTTCAACTACAATCATACTATCATCTGTTTCATAAGCTGTATTTTATAGTATTTACAAATTAGTAGTGCTGTTTTGGCAAGGTTTTATAATAACAACACTTTTATTTTCTATCTCTGCAATGTCTTTAATAATAGTGTAAAAAAATGGATCATTATAATCCCTAACCCTTTGTATCAAACAATTACATTTTTGTAGTACTGGTAAAGAGCTACAATAATCTTATTCTGATTTTTCTAATATATATATATATGATCAGTTATCACCTTTGGAAATTAAATCATACATTTTTCTGTTTTGGACACTATAAAAATATTATAAAATTATATAAATCATATTGAATTATATATTTTTTTTACCAAATAATTAACCTTCTTTTTTTTTATACAGTCCCATGCTTGTGGAAAAGCTCGTTGGGAAGGAAAATGCCAATTAAGAACAAGTCAAAAGACTGATTCAACTGTGCTGCTCCTAAAACCCTTGTCTTCCGAAGAAGAAACAAGATTATGTAGTCGTCTTGAAAAGTTAGCAGCGAGTTCGTGATAACCACATACTAATTAGTGTTTAATGAAGCCACCTTGTGCTCTACCAACTGCAGTGGACCTTTGATAATATGCATCCTTCGTGATGAAACATGGATACGTATTGGAAAGGCACAGGCAGTATAAGACTGTCAACGCCAGTGGTGTGGTGAAGTTTCTCCTTGCAGCTTTCAACTGTGTTTTAGTTTAATTTTGTATGTTTGTGTGAGAAAATGAAAGTATGAATTTAACAAATGTATGTTATTTGGTTTTGTTGTACTTTAAGAAGACACACACTCCAGTACTTGAACCATTAGCTATTCAATAACATTCATTTTTTGTATGGCTTTAAATACTCTTTCAGCGATTTTCTGATGTGTACAGAAAAAAAATTAGATTGGCAAAAAATATATTTAAAAAATAAATTATGTTTATCACAGTTTCACTATAGTCAGTTGACAGAATAATTTGTCATAGTAAAATCACTGTGTTTTTAGTTTTATACTGGAAATGTACTGTTTGCTCTAAAGAAAAGAAGTAGGCTTACCTATAATTAGGTGAAATTATACTTGTAGCTTATTTATGCTCAAATCTTACTTCAGAATGTCTATTGTTTTAGAAACAGAATTATGTCATTGTTTGTACTAAACAAAAATTATTAAATTATTCTTTCAAATATTATCATCAATAATAAATTGGTATTGTAATTAGTAACATTAGATTCTATTGTAAATAATGTTTATCTTGCTTTAGGTGATTCAGAAAATATTAGTTTTAAAAACACTTTTGATAGTTACCACTAAAATCAACAAAGAAAAGTTGGATTTTTGGTACAGTAATATATTTGCCTGTGTAAATAAAGTTAGTTGTTTTGTTTAGGTTCAGGACAAGTTTGTTTTTATTCCTTTAGATGTCTGAAATAGTTTCTTCATTTCCATACATGTCAATCTAAAAACATTTAAAAATATATACATAAAAATAGTTGCAAATGTTTAGTATAAATTATTTTAAAAGTATTTTAGTTATTTTTTAAATTGTTGTAAATGATTTATGTTCTAATAATTTATTTCTGGATAATTTTACTATGTACAAAGAATCTTAATTTTGATTTGTGTTAGGTAAATTAGTTTTTTATACAGAATATTTAATTTGGAATTTCATTATTCTAATAACTTTGTCGAGCTATTGTATAATGTTTAAAACTTTGCTTTGAAAATTAAAAGTAAATTTAAATGAGTTGAGTATTATCTTCCTTTCCTCACAAATTACATTTAACTCTACACTTGAATACAATTTTCTCAATTCTTGTCCAACATTTCTACAGAACAAACAAACTTCCTACAAAGTTGAATCACAAATCTGAAAGCACCATCCAAGCTATGTGCATGGCAAAACAATTTCTTTTTTTCCTTTTTTTATATTTAACTGTAACTAACATAAGAGTAAATGACAAAATAGATACATTTAATATAATTTGATGATCTATGAAGTCCCTAATAAAGACAAAACTAAGTTTTGATTTGGCCTTTGTTGTGGAAGTGATTTCTTTACCCATTATGTGACTTGAAACGGGGAAATATTTCTGAGCAGCTGGGAAATTTCTTGCTACAAGACATAAATACTCTGCTAATAAATATGAACTGACGGTAAGAAGTACAAGTCCAGAAATAGTGGATATTTCTAAACATAATTATTAAATTTTTAATATCCACCATTCTGGTTTTGTTTTGTTTTTTTGCTTAACATCTTTGAGTAGGGTAAAACACAACACCATGCAGATGGCTTGAATCTGCAAAACCTTTGATGGTTCTCTAGTTCCAACTACTGCAAGGAAAGCTACATTCTGCCATTTAAGGTAAACCAATCTCCTATCGGTATTTAATTGACCACAATCTGGTGTTCACAAATGGTTCTTAAGAGGAGCCAGCTACATAGGTCACAGCTACAACAATAAAGCCACAAAGAAGTAGTAAGGATATTCATATTTAATGACTTAAAACCCATGTTTTACTTTATTGTTGTAAACCTTATTATTACAGTGATGTTGATGTTAATTCAATTTGGAAAGTTTATAATGTTATTACAGCTTAAGGTTGGCCAAATTTAATAAATTTTGGTATGGATTTTATCAGGAAAGTGTCGTGAAACTATATATGATGTCCATTTTTCATTTTCATATAAGACATACAGAATTGCAATTTTCTACTAGAGTATGCCGCTGGTTCACTGATGCGGCATTAATAAGGGTTAGTTTAGGGCTGTCGAGACCGACCCTAATTAGCCACGCTCGACTGGTGTTCCCACCTCAAGATAGGTTGCTTTTGACTTTAGTGTCAATACTAAAGCCATTCTTGTTTATGTGCATTCGTGAAAGTTTTTGCAAAAAACAGCATTTATTTCAAACAACTACTATTATTTGTTGTTTTTGTTGTTTATGATATTAATAAAGGTGGAAAATTTGAATAAAGTTATTATTTACAAACTTCGATGAGAATAAAGTTTATGTTACATCTGAGTTAACCATGCAAAAAAAGTCTGTACAAATATTAAAGTTGTTGTACAATGTAATTGTAAACTTTAATGTTGTTTTCACTGATTTAAACTTTAATAAAGGAGAAAAGTTTAATTAGTAGAAAAATCTTCTATAATCCTGTGTAATAAAAGATAAATTTATATCAAAAGAATTGAATGAAATGTTTTTCAGGAGTCGAACTACAAAAAGAATTCAAATCAAAACAGCAACTTAGGATGTTTGAGGGAGGGACTAGTTTCTCTAGAAAGTACACTGTATGTTCCAGATAAAAATAAGGGCTGACTTTACACAAAACCATTTACCCAAATGGGTTTTTACAATTATGTTCATGCTCGCTGGAATATAAAAATGTATGTGACAATGTGACGTCTTCACTGATAAAATGAAATATACTAGAAAGGAATACTGATTTTATTTGTAGATTTTATTTAACCGTCTGTTAGGTGTTTAAAAAAATATTCAAACGAAGATTTTTAAAATGTTCCCTTTAAAGAAAATTATAATGATTTAGTAAGCGTGTTCAATTAACTTAAAATTTAGAATTAAAACTAATTATTAGAAATTTTACCCTCAATATTGATTCTTTCAATAGTAGTCTCTAGATCCAGAAATCAGAAAAAACCACAGTATAATTTGATTGTGCTTCTATTAAGTTACGAAGATAATCAAAAATCAAAAACTCACCTAAAAAAACTGCAAAGGGGGATACCTTACCATTTTGCAAAGTTTGAAAATTGGCTGTTTTCGCGAATTAATTACTCAGGAACTATAAGAGATATTTTCGAATTGAAAACACCACAGTAAAATTTCAACTTTCTTCTTTCCTCGTGTAAATTTTGATATCATTACGATGTATAGTTATGGAGCTACAGGCGATTTAAAAAGGTATTGCAAGTGGCGAAACGGGAAATGTTAAAATCTGGTATTTTTATTAACGTATAAATTGCAATAACTCTTAAACCATTTGAGATGTCAAAGTGATTTTTTCAGTGTTTATTCTCCTTTCAATTCTGCATCTTTTGATACCCATATCATTGGTTTAAAACAATTATGATCTTTTTGGAAAACTTTTAAACTGCAATTAAGTTACTCGTAAACCCTTTTGAGATTTTAAAGTGTCTTTTTCAGGGTTTACTCTCTTTTCAATTCTGCATCTTTTAATGTGCATATCATTAATATTGGTAAATGTTGACATTTTTACTAAAAATTAGATAAAAATGGAAAAAATATTAAAACTATATGGCACACAGTCTGCATATTGTAATTAAACAACCACTTATGAGATATCTAATAAATGACAAATTAAAATGGTATTTAGGGGTGGAGGTCTATTGTGGACTCTAGTTGTCATTGTTGTGAACTTGAAATTTAGTTACTCTGGCAACCTGGAATTTTTGTTTAATTTAACCCTTTGAAATATTAAAAGCCAATTTTTTAGAAATTATTCTTTAATATTATAAGCAGATAGTAAAGCAGCACAAAATGAGTTGATAGGCAGTTTGGGTCTTCTATTAGAAGGAAGTACTGAAAACTGGTTTCAAACCTGCCACATTATGTACATTTGTAGCCCACTTTAAAAATAATAATAAAACCTAGCTTACATCTAAAATCGAATTTCATTACTTTTTGGATCTATGAGTGAAGTTATCCATGATTTAAATTTTTTATTCTAAGCTATCCATAAAATATTTGACAATCTATACAATTTGACAATACTAAATAAACATGATAATGCAGACATACATTAAAACACCCTTATAACTTTTATCTATAAAATTGTAGTCTGTTTTAAACATCATAAAAAATAAGTAAAATGGGTAAAATAAGACAAAAATATACTATTATCAGAATTATTATAATAAATTTAATAAATACCTCCATGTGATAATATTTTAAACACAATTATCCAAATTCAATAGAATATATAATTTTTTTTAAAATTAAAATTAATTAACATAATATGGTCCCATAATTTAATCTTACATGGTATACATTAATTTTTTATAAATGTCTGATAATGATAAAAAGGTTTAAATTTTACAGTTTATAGTGTGTTGTACAATTTAAATGATGATACTATTAAAATTACAATTTTTACCCATAATACATTTAGGCCTGTATTTATGAACTTTTCTTAGGACTTCCTTAAAAAACCATAAGCAAAGACTTAACTGTTCTTTTACACTTAAGCATCCTTCAACCGACATCACATTTTATTAACATTTTCTTTCCTTCATCAAGTTTATAAAGGACTGATTAAAGGAAGTACGTCACACATAAATGCCAATTATGTCATCTATAAGAACCAATCAGAGTTCAGTAATCACTACAGCTGATTGTTCGTTAATTGCTGTTATCTGCCGTTACATAACCACTAATCTGTTGTATGCTAGTACAATTTGATTTATTTTTATTCCTTTAATGATGAATTTAAAATCACAATGAGAAAGATCAGAAAAGAGAAAAAGGATTCAACCATCATTTCCTAATCTAGAAAAATATTTGGCTAAAATTATAAAACATGAATTGAGAATAAAAACAGTGGCAATGTTGAAGAAAAAATGACTTGTTATAAAATTACATATAAATTGCTATAATTGTGTACCATACAACAGAAATGTTCTAATTAAGAATGTTCCATAAATATAGACCCTACTGTAATTATTTAAAAATGAACAAACTTTCACTATTTTAAAACAATAAATAGTAGGCTTAAATAACAAACTGTAATTTCTTAAATTCTAACATTTTTAATGTACTATTTTTCGAACATTGCTAATAATAGTAAGAGTTTCTGGAAAGTTCAAAACTCTCTGTTCTATTATTGTAGTCTTGTAAACAAACACTTTTTTCTTAAGTGAAAATTTTAATAATTATACCCTATAATAAAATTTAAACTCAACTAGGTATACTTTAAAAAATGTATAACAAATGTATAGTTTATAAATTAAAATAATAAATCTATATATTTAAATAAATATAGTTATAAATATACAAACATAAATTTAACTGATTTGCAAGTAATTGTTTAAAGAGAAGTTAATTTATGGGCTCTGTTAATACTAGAAAGGCCTGAACAATAATTCATAAAAAAATTTCACTAATAAATTATCTACAAATAGTTTATATATATTATCTGACTTATTGTCTAATGTAAAGAGAGTTTGCCATCCAAGAGAACAAAGCTTCCATAGAACAATAGTTTGTTGTATTATAAAAGTATTTAATGGTATTTTACAAATTACAATACAACCTTCAGTTCCATACACACTCTTGAAAGTAAATTGATTATAAAATAAATAATTGATGCATAATTTTGATTATTACAATCAATCAAAAACAATTATTGAGAAACAAAACAATATAAAAGTTTGTAATATTTTACCAAGGACTTCGTTAAATTAAAAAATGTATTTTATTTAAAACAAATCAAAGCCTTCTAGAGTAAAATTAGTAACATGTTTTTCTCAGCAAACAAGTTAAGAATAAAATGAGTTTTCTATAAATAATATGCAAAGTAAACCAGTTGGGTTTAATGAGAACATGAACGTTACAATCTTGCTATACTTTATTTTAGAAACATAAAATATAGTTTGATGGAATTTTTGTTTTATCAATTGATTTGTATAAAAATAATCAATATTGTTTAGCATATGAAACTGTTTTTTTGTAGACTAATATGCAATTCGTCAGTCTGTCAGTCTGTCAGTTTGTCAAGAAATGTTGTATTTAATTTTGGTAATAGAATAGTAATGGTATCAACTACAGAACATACCTATTTGATTACTTTCTGTTCAAAGGTTCAAAAAATATATTTGCGTTTGCTATAAAGATACATAGAAAGATTATGAGAGCTATCATATGTTTTGCAAAATTCCAACAATAAATGTGCACTAAAACATTTGTTTAGAAGTGTATAGTATTATTACTTTATAAAATTATATTCATAAAAACTTATTATTATTATTATATTTAGTAACCTAACCTCAATATATAGTATTCTATTTCTCAGCTGGGTCTGAAACAGCTGTTAGTTATACTAATACAGATTATATTATTAGATATTCCAAAGAAATCAACTATTGAGATTTTTCCAAAACCGTAAACTTGGGGGTAAGTTTCTAAATTAAGCGCTTCTTGAATTGGAGTTTATCATCTGCTTACAAACATAAGCAATTGAGGTTATACATTTGGTTATAATAATATAGCATGATTTACAGATACTACAAACACACATTCCCTAAGGTATGTTTTAAAGGAGTAAATGTTAAAATTGAAGTTATTATATTACAGTAATTTAAAAATATTTTACAATTAATTCACATATTACTTCCATGTGAAAATCTTATTTAAATTAATTAAAACTACAAATATAAAATTAAAATATTTGTACTACTAGTAGGTACAGGTATTTTGGCTCCAAAATTTAAGCAAACATTGGTAACCTAACTGTTTTAAACAGTTTCCTTTAGAGTTGGTTCAGCTCTGCATTATTTCTAAATTCAACACTCAACAGTTCCATCACTAATCAAATAGTGACATCATAACGAAATCTGCTGGAACCAGTAGTCTCAGCCACTAATCATTTAGAAACTTACCCTTGTAACAAAAAAAAAAAAAAAAAAAAAAAAGGTAATTTAAAGATAATGATAATTATTACAAAATGTTTGTCATATCTTAGATTTATAGTTAAAATTAAACCTAAGTGCTTTATTAGTAAGGAAAAGAAACAAGAGAAGTGCATAGCCCTCAATAATAAATTTGCAAAAAGGTTACTAGGAAAAGGACCTGCTACTAATATTTTGGACAATCACATGTTAACTACTTCTAATAACATTATCAGTCACGTGTTCATTGTCTTGTATAAACCTAAATAAGCATCTGTAAACTGTTTATAATACTATTAATACATTTAATTAAATAAGTACATTGCATGATCAATTTCATGACCACATGTAAATTAAGATTGTTGAAGGTTTCTGGATGGTATATTTTTTAAATACAACTACTTAATCATATTTTAAAGTAAAAACAATAGTTTTTTTTTTTTAGTTGAAGGAGAATTCGTTGGTGATAATTTTATTTGCATTTATAATTTCTCCAAAGAGCATTTATTTATTTTATAAAATGTATGTTTCATTTGTTTTGTTTTTAATACTGCAGTTTCTCCCAATCCAATATAAATGGTAAAGGATGAGTATAATATTTACAAAAATAAACTTCCACTTTTTTTAACTGATCCTTACGAAGATAGAGACTTGAAATTTGAAAGGATAGATTATTTTCGATTGGATTGCTTTTTCAGAAAATCCAACTAAAAAATTTATAATTTAACAACATTTTTGGTAACTTTGCACGTAATGGTATTAATCCCAACACTTTACAATAACTATTTTATTACAAAAACAATAATCTCAAAACCTGACCTTCCAAAAAAATTTGATATTTATATAGATAAGAAGCAAACCCGGGTCAAGTAACTGTAGCAAAAATAATAACCATATGTACAGTTGTAACATTCAATACATCTGTATAGAATTGATTTGTATGAAATTAAAAACTACCACGATAATAAGAAAAACTGTAGCAAGAACTGTCTTGAAAAGATGTGTTAAATTAGAGACTTAACCGTTGAAGGTAAAATCACTGCACCAACGTAATATAAAATTTTCAAAATATGTAACCTCATTAAGTACGTGCACCGAAAGGAAGATCTTAAACTTCATAACTGGACATAGAGCATTTAAGAAACATTTTAATGGATTTATTCCTTGATTTTATACACAAAATAGATAAACCAAATACTACAAGCTCAGAAATTAAAGGCTCTATTGCTGCAATCTAATGGCCCACTTCAAAGATAGTAACCATATTGCATGCTCCAGCTCAATAAAGATACATTAGTGCATTCTGAGCTGAACCCACAAAACTACAAAAGGTTCTACCTACACATTGAAACCTTATATTATCATATGATATACCACTTTTCAATGGTTTAACCTATGATAGCTTGAAATCCAGACTGTGTGATCAATACAGAAACAGCAGAACACACTTTCAAAGTATGAATACCCAAGATCGTCTGGAGCTACAATAGAAAATAACTTAGCGAAACAAATTCTAAGAGATAGAAATTACATTTATATTGATTTCAGAATTTATAAAGAAGATGGTACCGTACCAATTAACTTGTTAAATACATAACGTCAATTTAAGCTCTAGTGTTTTAGATTTACATAAAATTCTGTATTGATTGTTGTATATCCCCTGGATCAAATAGTTCTTTAATCTTAAGTCATCTTCATCCTTCTCTTCCTATTCAAACATTAATACATAATAAGGTATAAATATTTTTTAATTGATGGTTCTAACATATTTTGATTGATTTGTAGGACACAAATTCCTTTTTTTTTTTTTTTTCATATTTTTGCAATGCAAAGCTAAGTGGGACACATTTTTTCTTTGAAAACATTAATTTTTCTACTTTTATTTTATTTGTATTCCAAATAAATATTATATTTATTAAAATCTTCATTGGAAATGCTTTTTCATTATCTGTAATTCATTACCTGCACAATATCTGATCTTATTTATCGTCACTTCCCTATAAATATTTATTTAGGTCATTTGATCACAGTGTAAAATAGGATCCATAAAATAGGACATTTTATTTCATTCTTCCGTATAATTTATTCTAGACATTCAAATGATTGTACTTATAACCAATATTGATATATGATCCATCCTTCAATTTGACGAGCCAGAGCTAATGAATATTGAATAGCGAGTCTCAGGACCTAACATATGTAAGCCAAAATACAATACAATCCAGAAACACATTCAACTAATTAGTCTTTGTATATAATATACAAAACGAACATTCGTTGAAAGAATACTTTAGTATATCACTTAAATATATATTTTTAAGTGATATACTATGTAATGAGGCAATATAATATATATATATATAAATATGAGGCAAGGCGAGGTGACACTGTTGAGCATATTATGGTAAGTTCAGCAAATCTAGTTCCTTGTAATAGTTCTCCATTCTGTTGTACACTTGATTTGTCAAATCTAACATTGAAGGAAGGGCTGCTAATGCCTCGACTATTTTATCACCACAAACCTAAGAAAAATCATAGATTAATAGTTCACTCCAACCATTCAAATATTGTTATTCCATGTAAAAACTGACATTAAACATACAAATTAATTCTAAATTACAAATGTTAACTTTTATTATGCAAACATAAAACTACCACTGCTTGTTTGATATTTGTCGAAGCGACATAAAAGTTATAAATTCAATCAATATTTTCATTCTGGAAATTTGATTTTAAAAATGCTTGCTATATAAAATCTAAAATGAGGACTTACTAGTAGCTTCATATATCTAAACAATTCACTGCCTCCTAACTGATATATTTTTTTTTAATTTTGATCACCAGTTATTGATTCCCCACATCATAAGTTGGTGTAAGACAGACAGTTACTAAATCAACATGAAATTTGAAACACAAGAAATCCAAAATCATGGTAAAAATTAAATAATTAATTAAAATACATTTTTTAAGGAAAATGGAGTTCAGTTTTAAAATATTTGACAGATAATAGAGGTTTCACTATATTATGTGCTCATTGGATTATTTCCTTGTATTTGTCTTCCTTTTTATATTAATGCTCCAAGGAGCACTGTAGCAAAAATTAACAATGAGGAATACATAACTGGATATTTCAGTCTTAGTTATTGTTTCCTGTTTTTGTGATTCTTTGGATTCCTTTTAGCCATAATATTTATTTATACTTTTAAAACAATACCTTAGCAATATACATAAATAATACATTTTAACTGAATAATTACTAGGCTAATTGTATATGGTAATCCAATTTCTCATGGAGGTTTTCAATGTTAACTTCGGGTGGTAACATCTTTCTAGGTTAAAAGCAACTAGAAGATATCAAATTAGTTTTGTTTTTAAGTTTAAATATGGACAAAGAACAGACATGGTCAGACTATATTGATAAGGAAAAATAGCTTCTGTTATTTTTTATTCTTCAAAATTTAGCTAAAGATGGCTGCAGTAAGCTAATTCCTGAAAACTGTATATTATGCCTTAATATATTCCTACTTGAATTATGGTATTATACTATGGGGGAATTCAGGTAAACTGCAAATACAAAGGCTAGTAGTAGTTATGCAGAAAATGGCCATACATATAATTGCAAATTTGATCAATGGCCACTCATGCAGGGATGTATTTAAAGCAGATAATTGCTTAATATGTCTCTGTATTTACATAATAGATATAATATTGTTTTGTACAGCACAAAATAGCAACTGCCATACTTATTTCACAAAGAAAATTAAGAATATTAAGATTAGTAAAACACAGATTAAATCTTCACAGAAAACTACCTGCTCAAGCTAGAATATCTTTATTCAACAGGCTCCCAGAATCCATTAATAAAATAGAAAATTACAAAACATTTTTAAAAAAACTTGAGGAATTTATTAGTGAGAAGTGGCCATTAGTCGTGGGTAAGTTTATGGAATAAAGGGTGTAAGTCTGGGAGTGCTGTAACTGTATCCTCAATTATTATTATTCTATGTTTAATTACTATTTTATTGTACTGTATTTGGTAAATCTATTTATTTAAGTAGTTCATGACTGTGTTCTTTAATTTTAAAATTGCATTATTCGTCTTATTTGCTGAATAATAAATAAGTGTCCTAAATAAAATATGTGACATTATTGTTAATAATTAATTATATAAACTTGTACATGTTTTCTGTTGTGATTGTTAATTTGATAGAATTTTCATTATATTTTTTTATTATAAAAGTGATTTTTTTTAAATTGAAAGACACAATATCCTTATGGTCTAACACTGCAGCATTTATGTTGTACTCCGTAGCAAAAAATCTACAAAAAGACTTCCTTATTGTTCCAAAAAACAGTGTACATGACCTTCTGAGTAGAAATTTTTTACTTCAATTTTTTTGCGTTTCAGATGAGCCACTACTTCAGATTATTGTTTTAATTACGAAGTAATGCAATGCACCCACATCATGTCATCAATGACAATGTGGTTTAAAAATTGTCATCATCATCTCTGTTTATGTGCTCCTCAGTAAGCATTTTCAACATCCAACACGAATGTAACTTCCAAACATTTAAACAATGCAATACTTGATCATACAGAACAATTCTTGAACTTTGTGGAAATTCACAAGATATCGTAAGCCTCTGATCTTACAAAGTGTTTCGCTTACGAGTTGCACCAAATCATTACTACTGGCAGATGGCCACCCACTCTCTTCCTCGTCTTGCATATTTTCACACCCTTTGTTAAACTATCTAACCATTCTCACCATTCCATTACTTATTGCATTTGTACCTTAATTCTTCACTCATCTGATTATGAATCTCTGCTGGTTTCGTATTTCTTGTATTAAAAAAAAACTGATAACAGTCCATTGTGCATGGTCAGAGGATCTTAAAATCAACTTAAACATTTTAATATCTATAAACAAACCATAAACAACAACTACTTCCCCTGTCTCCTTTTGTGGTGTCTGTAATAATATATAGATTCAGTATGGATGATCGCTGGGACAACTGGAGCACACTCTAAGCCGCCTTATTTGGAAACAATACTTACTTTTCGAACACCCCTCGTAATATTTATTCAAACCAATAGCATCCGTTTTCTTTTTCTTTTTTTTTTTGTAAAATATAATAAATAAATATATTCAATTACTTTAACACAAATTGGTGAAAGCGACATCGAAATTAGTTAAACAATTGAATATGCAGGCCATGTGAAAAATCAGATTAATTGGAATAACCATGAACAGAAGAAGGAGATTTATAAAATGTTAATACCAAATTTGTTCTGGTTATTGAGACACATTTTAAAGTGTTATATTAGATTAACATGTAATACACATACCTATCCCACATAAGTAGAGTTACAAAAGAAAAACCTATTTTTAAAACTAAATTAATTTTGTTCAAAATAAATGTCAAAAGTAAGTTAAATGATCTATATAAAAAGATTAAAACTGGTCAGTTTGTACAATGACGACACAGTTATAATTATGATTAATTTTACATGTCAATTAAATTACTCTTTTTTTGTTTTATTAAATAGACTGAGTCACTTGAATCTTGATCAAACAATCCACATTAATTAAATTTTTTCTTAAATAAGTAAAGTTTGCCAATTATTGATATATTTCCAGTTTAGTATATCTCAGTTTTAGTGGGAAATTTGATCTGTTAGTTTACTGAATCTACATACAATATGTTTTTATAAGATTAACAGAGCAGTTGTAATATTTTTAAGTAAGAGTAATATAATAAACGGTGCAAGACCAATGAAAAAACTTCTCACATACCGATCCACAAAAATAATATGTCCCCATTTTCTCAATTTTTTTTTATTGTGTACGAGAAAAGAAATTTGATTTTAGAGTTTTTCCTCGTGTATATTCTGATGGGAGATAAATTAGTATAGACCCCTCCATATCAACTTATTATGAATTTAAAACAATATTTTTTTTTAATATAGCCTTAGCTTGTTTGGCTTCAGCTATAAACTGGTCTTTAGCGTAAATCAAACAGAAATTGAATTGTCAATAATGGTGATGAAGGTTCGTGTTAGTTCTAGGCCAACTATTCCTCCAACATTGAACGTAATCGGTATAGCTGATATTTCTGTGTTTTTACTGATACTTCGCCCAAACCAGAATTTTTGTATATATGGTGACCAATTTGTTTACAGCAAAGATTGGTCCTATGGTAGCTAACTTCAAATTATAAGTTATTGAAAAAATGTCTCGAGATACATTATGATCAAAAGATGCCAAACTTGATCAAAATTAGTAGACTAGTTTGGACTGCGGAAAACTGTATAAGCTATAGATAGATGACATCATTCCAAAAACTACTCTTTTGGGCTCAGAGGACATCAAAACAGACATATCTACAAAAACTCAACATCAATTTTTGGACCCAACATAACTTTCTCTATTCCATGTATATGTGAGAAAGTAAAAATGGCATTTATAAACATTATATATATAGAAATGTAATAAACCTACACCATAGCTGTATATTCTCCAAAAAGAACAACTTAGGATGGCAATCTGTTTTAGTTATAATAAATATATACATTACCCATCCACAGTTTAATACATGGGTAAAAGGCCCTAACAATCAAGCCAGAGCTATTAAGCCAGTCTCTCCCTTACAGCTGTCATCAATCCCACAAATTAGTTTAGTTACTGAACGAAAAATATAAACTTCATTTAACTGACGTGATTTAAAGCACTAGGTGCGAAAGACACAATGTCATATCCAATATGACTTCAGCTGTATGCTCTGAACACTATATTGCTCTTTAGCTCAATATATATTTTTTAATTTATTGAGACTTCAGCACTGGTTCAGAAACAGTTAATTCTGTGTAAGCAAGCTACTGATATGTCTTTCATAATTTTTCTTTGTGATTTGTTCCATTCTTATGTTTGTTGGATAATTATGAACATGTTTATTGCAAAATTTACATTAAATAACGATAATAAAATATAAATATAATATAGATTACAATGTGCATATTAGTGATGTGTGAGTTCGAATTAAAATACTCGGTGAATCCGAGTATCAAAATCCTCGGAATATTCCGAGTATTAAAATCCTCGGTTTCGTATTAAAATATTCGGACAAAATCCTTGTAACTAGGAACAAGGTAATGTGCAAATATGAATTCGAAATAAAATCCTCGGACAACGATATTCGTTAGTGTTGTGTCAATTCGAAATAAAATGCTTGGCGTTTCTACTTTGGTTATATTAGTTTCTAAGCTAATTTTTCACTACACATTAATTAAACATTACGATTTTGAGTTAAAATGATTTAGAACAAGTTTAATTTAAAATAACAATAATATTCATTTATTTCCACATTAACAAAAAGTAAATTAAATTATTATTTAATTGTTATTATTTATATTTAAATAAATATTAATAGGTTACCATCTTTATAAAAAATATAGTACATTAACTTATTTTAAATAACAACTAAATTATTAATGTTGGTAATAATTGTACTTACGTTAAATTACTGAATTTGTGTCGAAGCAGGATAACATTTAATTAGCCTACGTATTACAAGTGTCAATCACATTGTTTAAAAAAATAAATACTTGGTGGATCAGTCTACAGATAGAACGCAAAAGTGTAGGTTTATCTAAAACGATCTGATTAGTAAAGCTGAGTTCGAATCCGATGTGCAAAATCATTTTGCGCAGATACTCGATTTCAAAATAATAATACGAGTATTGAAATCATTTGAAACCGAGTAATTCGATTATCCATTTCACCCGAGTATTAACATCGCTAGTGCATATTATATTAAAACATATGGGCTATATAACACAATAAATTTAAATTGAAGAAATATTCATTATTTGAGTTTTTTTACAAAAAAGGTACGAAGGTACAAATGTAAAAAATGTGTTATTTGCTGTATCAAAAATATAAAACACATAATAATAAACATAATTTTGGCACTACATATGTGTCACACTTACATAATGCTTCTTCTTAGTGTGTATATCATGGGCGTACCCAGCGAGGGGCAGGGGGGACAGCTGCCCCCCCTGGAAGCAAAAAAATTAATCTTTATTATACACTTTGTTGCTGGAATTTAATACAGTTCTTGAAATAACTATTTTAATAATCAATTGTATATTGAATGACCAGGGCTTGCCCCCCCCCCTAGTTTTGATCCTGGGTACGCCCTTGGTGTATATATAGATTCATTATACATTACAGTATAAGTAAGTAAAATTTTATCATAAGTACACTCCACTGTGCTGCACCCTGTTAAGTACTGTAAGTACAACGTTAAGGCACTGGCCACAACTAAAACGTCAAAGTTGCAGATTGTTAAACTTTTGGAACATTGACTAATACTTTTATATACAAACAAACATCTGTACACATTATTACATTTTAAAAATTTCCTTGGTACCTTTAGATGCAATACTCACCCTATGAAATAATATGTCTCGAGTAGGAAGGACATACATAGCAATAATTGCTCCTTTTCTTATAAGCCAAGGATGATATTTTGCAAGTGTAACATTATAAACTTCCTGGCCTACTACATTAGTTTTATCATCAGGTTGAAGTTCACCAACTCGTTTTAAAAATTGGCGGATGAAATCTGAAAAACAAATAAATATTTAAAATTTAGTGGACAGTACTTAAATTTGTTAGGACTCGATAAATATTAATTGTCTTCAAACAATGGTATTGAAACTAAGGGGTCAGAAAAATGTATAATGAACATTTTTAAGAGCGTACATATTCGAAAAAGTACACTAAATATAACTGTTATTATATTTAACAGAGAATAAAATTTGATTAACAAAAAAAACCTGTTCAAAATTAATTATGAAATAATAAGTGTAATCTACTTTCTAAAACAAACCTGCTGACCTATAATTAATTTTCCTAGGATTGCTACCCTTAATGAAGATCAATTCCGCATTCAACAAAGCGCAGAGCTGTACAGGATAAATGTTGACTGCAAAAGCACGCCAAACATGAGAACACATCTAACTTTGTTTATATATTTCAGTGTTTTTTTTGTTTTTTTTTGTTTACTTCAGTCCAGTTCATTTGAGGTTAATTTTATTTACAGTTAAGAAGGAATGAGAGTGATCAGTATTTTATAGTTAGGTTGGTAGTTTTGTTGTGTAATAATGAATATGTTTTCATCAAAGTCAAATAATACGAACAACATTGAAGATTGTGACTGTACAACTAGTGATAGGATCCGTGACAGAACTTTAAAAACGATACTTCTGCCTCACAACCAAAAACGAAGATATGAATAAAACTATTTGTCACTTGGTTTTTACCAAAGTTATTGTTAATGGTGAGGAATGTCTACAGTGTGGTACAAATTTTAGCAGCAAAAGTATAAGACCTACTACACAATTTAAAAGACATCTTGAATACATAATACAAAGAATGTTGGAATAAGGCATACAAATTTTTTTAAAGAAAACTAAAAAATTAATAGGTCCCTCCACAGAAATTTACGAAATGCTAAAAAATTCCCATAGAATCTTGTAGTCTAAGGCAGTGGTGGCAAATGGTAAAGCGTAAAAAAATATCTGTTCTGTTGAATATGAAAAAAAGTATATAAAATATTAGTTTAAGTAATGAGAGTAAGTAAGAATCTTTATGTGAAATGAAATTCATAGAAATCATTGATCCTCATAACAGCTGGAGTTGGAGAACGTAACCTTGGATCAGTGCTCGCAAACTGGCAGCGGCAGATGCAGTCACACAATGTTAATCATTCAGACTGAGTGTATGTTACTGCTTAGTGATTTTCTAGTATTATCCTTTGTGTGAAATATTTATATAGGTTTCATTAGTTTGAAATAAATAGTTTTATTAGAATGTCATATAGTAAGCCATTTACATCAAAAAGGACCTATCAAGATGATATTTTACATCACAATTATAATATTGCTTGGGTAAAACTTTTTTGCAATTCCCAAAAAGTTCAATTAAGGAGAACATAACAAATAGATACATGCCGATTTCAATTCTAAGAATCCTCTTGGCTCAACATTGCATATGACTTTATAAATAGAAAAGAAGTCCTTATCAGGACAACAAAACCTGCTTAAAAAATAAAATGATATCGATAGTAAAAGCTGCATATATATATATGGCTGCATGTATATATATATATATATATATATATATATATATATATATATATATAGCCATCTTATCTGACCTAGGCATAAATTTTAAAAAAAAAAGAAGAAATTGTGCTTGCGTTCCCAATTGGTCGCCCATCCAAGTACTAACCACTGAACTTATACTGCTATAACATTCAAAGTTATTTATATATATCATTATTATATTCATTAATATAACTATATAAAAATATATTACAAAATTGATGCTCATAACAACAATAAATATGTTTTCCAAATAAAATATTTTGGAAAAAAAAGCAATTTAAAATTTGTATAGATCAGTAGTCATGAACATGTTTAAATAATATTCTCAATGTGTAATTAAATAACAGAAAATGATTATTTAGTCAGCTATTGGAAATTGATTGAAATATTATCTCAACTAATTAATGTCTACATAAGTCTAATGACATGTAGGTATAAGTTGTGATGTTTAAATGATTGAAATTGACAGATGTGTAAGATTGTTAAAAAGTATATGTAGCATCATATTTGAGAGGTAGGAGGGGGGTCATGAAATTTTGATGATCAGAAGAAGGGGGTTCCAAGGTAAAAAAATTTGAGAACTATTGTCTTAAAAGATTAGAACTTCCCGAATTGTATTCCCCATCTCATCCTTGGTCTTCCAACTCGCCTCTTTCCAGTGATATTATATTTAAACTCTTGTATATGTAAATGATAACCGTGAAATAATTATATAAGTAAATCAAAACAAATTATAGCAGAACCTGAAAATATAGAATTAACAAGCTCTGGTGAAAATTACAAAAAATCAGAACATATTTCGTATGTGGTTAGGAATAGATATGTGACCAATAGGAATAGATTTATACATTTTAGAGTTATTAAGACTGTCATAGCTGGGTTTCGGTTAATACTAAGGATAGAGGTACTATCGTTTAGGTATCAGAAGGGCTTCAACAATATGAGTATTCATTCAGAAGGAAATAACGTGGTAGGAATTTAGAAAGGAGTTCGTCCTGAGAGTATCAGCCCTCAGACAATGAAGGAGGTAAATGCATCGGGATCAGCTGATAGACCACTCGGATGTTTGGAATGTTCGTCTTGAAGAGATCAGCTTTCAGACAACGAACGGGGAAATCCGTGTTGCCGGGATGAGCCGATAGACCACTCGGATGTTTGGAATGTTCGTCTTGAAGGGATCAGCCTTCAGACAACGAACGAGGAAATCCGTGTTGCCGGGATGAGCCGATAGACCACAGAAGTAACGCTCATCTCGAGGGGATCAGCCCCAGATAACGAACAGGGTATCCGTGCTGCCTGATTTATTTTTATAGGTCGCAATTCAACCTAGTTGTGTGTGCATGACCCCCACTCTGCACGGCCTTGAGTAATTCAGTGTTTCTTCCCTCTCTCTTCTGTGAGTTATTTATTTACAAGCCTAGATGTTACAACTGTATACAATTATATTTACATACAATAATTTAGCTTAACGATACAAAGGGGTAGCATGTTACTACAAAGATGTTAGAAATAACATTTGCATTATTACTTAATATTAACAACCTGAGGATTGTATAAATTATAGAGAAAAATTTTATACAATTAATTTACAAGCCAATTAATAAATACTACTAAATAAATTGCCAATTTCCACGATATGGTTTGAAGTTAAAAAATTAGAGGCTCTAGTGTCTCCATCCAATGGACTACTTCAGAAAACTTCAAGGACACCACGCCATATTGCATACTTCAACTCCACCCACACTAACACATTTTGAGTCTTGTACCCACAAAAATAACTAAATATTGAACCTCACATTATCGAATGCTATGATAATAAATTTTAAAATATTATCTAAACACTGACTATGAGGTACATATATATACATTATATCTTTGTATACCCTACATATATATAAACAAATAAATATATATATATATATATATATATATATATATATATATATATTTGTTTTATATATATGTAGGGTATACAAAGGTATAATGTCCAATTCAAATATAGCTTTTGTTTTGGAAATGTATGTTATTTTTGAAACTGAATGACTTAAGTAAATTATTTCAAGTAAATAACGACCTAGACTGCAAATTAAATCCAGGACCTTTGGCTTTACGCGCCAATTCTCTACCAACGGAGCTATCTTTGATCGCTTCCCAGTATAGGCTTATACTTCTCACTTGACTTTGCTTTTGTTGCAATTTTTGAGTTACAACAGATCAATCACTTCGATAAAGATATTGAAACTGATCTGTATACTCGACTTGCAGCTTTTACGTATGTATTTAATTATATTATTTATTGATTTTAACGCTTATAAATTTTTTTATCAAGCTATTTTAATAATATTAAATAATTATTTCAAGTGAAAAATTATTTTAATTAATTTAATTTATAATACTAGCTTGTTAAAAAAATGTATAAGTTTGAAATCAATAAATTAATATATTTGAATGATTTACTCTTTCCGCAAATAATGCTTAGCTTAATACAACTTAAATTATTAACAATTCTAATTGCCTATTTATTACTATTTGGACTTTCAAAAAATATTTCGAACTATAATTTCACTCTTTTTGCTCTTCACTAAATTCATTCATACTCTTCTTCAATCACTCTCTTCACTCCCTGAAAACTGTGCCTTTCGACCTCTTTGGTCATTTCACTCATGAAGAATAAGACAAGCTGATTCATCATGACCAAATTTGAAAAAAAAAAAAATTTTGTTTTGCTAACTATACTTGAATTTCTAAGAAATGTAATAAATATTATAAGGCTTAACGTCTGTCTTTGCACTTCATTCTTTAGATATCATAAATAAATTTTTTAAATCCATTATCTATGTAATGTATAGTTTAATTTCCCATTACTTCACTGATGATAATAAATAAACCTGACAGCTAATCAAAAATATAGCTTCAGTAGATATCATATTGAAGACATGTATAATGCAATATACAGTAGGATGTCATTATCCAAACATCAATAATCTGAACACATTCTTCATAAACTTTTGGGAAGGTTAAATCAATATGTAGTTCAGTTCAAGCGGTTTGAGTGGCTTTTAATAATAAATATGTTTGGTATTTATTATTAAAGTCATTCTAAAAGTTTACTGGTTAAAAATATAACAGTTGTGACAATCCCTATCAAAATGTATTAAAATTCATAGAAAATGATAAAAACTGATTAGAAAAATAACATTTGTAAGACACTTTGCCACTCGCAACTATCACAGTAATGTACTTC
The DNA here is from genome assembly GCA_963513935.1 of Aphrophora alni. NCBI lineage: Eukaryota > Metazoa > Arthropoda > Insecta > Hemiptera > Aphrophoridae > Aphrophora > Aphrophora alni. The sequence continues at coordinate 126,608,099 of OY740767.1, forward strand.
GGCTATTACTATTAAGTTGAAACATCCGACTATAAAGTAGTTTTTTGTAAAAAACGTTCCATGAATATTTATCAAAATGGCTTATACAGTACCACATGTCTTTATTATTTAAGCTTTAACTTCATGTTATTTTTAAACCATGTTAGTCTTTTGTTTATTACGTTTGTTAATCCGAACAAATCGGTTATCCAAACTACCCTCAGTCCCAATTAGTTCAGATAACTGATGTTCTACTGTAATAATTTTTTCAGCGGGTAAGCCTACTCACTCATCCTTGGTGAAGTAGTGTAGAAGTCAATAATACTACATAAATAAATTCATTAAAGTTCAATTAAATTTAACTTACAAATAAATAATACAACATACAGTTCATATTTCTTTAAAATCAATATACACAAAATGAAGAATAATATTGAAATTGTAACAGTACAAATAGTTTATCCATTAGTCAGGATTTAAGTAAATGAGCAATAAACTAATAAAAATGTTTTCACCTCATTACGTTAATTAACTAAGCATTTTAATATGTTGTACCTTCATCACATTATTTTTTTATTACATTAATATAACGATTGTAATAAAAGTATAATTGTGTAGGTGCAAATAATAAATATGTTAATCATCTTTAGATTATCTCTACTAAAATAATATGCTTTACATAACATTTTAAAATTAGTAATATAGCTATGTTGTCACTGTAAAACCTAGCTCACATGGTTCACAAGTTTCATTTCATATTTCTATATTATAAAATTCGTACTTTAAAAACTCATCATGTTTTAATTAGACAAAACCCAAAAATCTTATATGAATTTTCACAAAAATCAAACATAAAATGAACTTCTATTATTAATTTTTTCTTTAAAATATAAGCTATATTCTACATCCTCAATGACGTAAGATTTTGTCAATAATATTTAAACCATGGATGCTTACACTCTTAGGGCCTCCAGTCAAAATCTTGATAAATTTTTGGTACAAACATGAGTTTTGACTGCAAGTTATGATAAATCAGTGAATATCCAAATACCGATATTTTGTAAACACTTTAGCAACTTAAATTTGTTTCTATTGTCCCGAAATATAATAGAAAAACATGCTTCTTTAAAAAGGAAAATTTTGTTCATGTGTTTCAAACTGAAATAATAAAATAGATTTTGAAGTATATCAATCATTTTTAATATTGGAAATAATAAATGAAGTCGGCTAGCCTACAATACATTTTGCATGATTTATTTTATTCTTGTTCTAAATTGATCCAAAGATACCAACATAAGTTAAACGAGTAGTTTCATTTATAATATCAAAATGACAAACATACAAAGAGCAATATTTTATTTTTAAGATTAAAAACAAGATTTTAAGAATTTCGTAAATCCATCTCAATGAATATTGATAAAAACACTGTTAGTTTTCTCCATTTCTAATAAACATTTGCTTTAACCATATATTGCTTCTTAATAATTTCTATTCAGGCAAACAAAACTTGTATAGACCCCTAATTAAAAATACAGGAGACAGAAGTGAGTAATTTAAGCTTAGTTAGAAACAGATTAAGACTGATGCAACATACCCAATCCTCGATGTAACCGCAATAGTGTCCTACTGCCGGACACATATTTGCTATCTTTTAGAAGATTATTGTCTATTTCATATTGGACCATTTTCTTCATAGAAGAGAAGTATCCATTGTCATTTTTCCGTCTTAAATCAATTAACACATCCATTTTGCTTTCTATTTCAGTTCCAACAAACCCAAACACAGTTCCCATAAGAGAGCAGAACCTGACAACATAGTGTTTAATCATTTTCAATATATGTAAAGTTCAACTCTAACAAACACTGACTATTAAAACTGAATTTTACAAATCAATAGTACAATATTTTTTGTTTAATTATTGGAATTGATTTTATTTACATTGGAAAAGTTATGACTGGATAAGAATACTGGAACAAACATAAAATATTGAAAGGAATTTAGATTATGAAACTTTACTTATTATACTCAAATTAAATGGTAGTAAATATTGATAACACGCAAGAAATCGCAGGAATTAGAATTTGTAAACAGAAAAAAATAAGAAATGTATAATTAAATACTTACTTTTAATTCAAATAAAAAAATCATAAGCTCTTCAATTTTTATACAGTGGGTTTTCAAGTCAACCATGAGAACAGAAGGTCTGTTTTTGTTACACATGGGTTTAGAAGAGATATTTTACCCTCTGCGATGGCAGGAGAAAGGTTTGTTTTGCTCATTATTCTGATCATTGCTTTGGGATTTGATAATGTAAAAGATAGAATTGAAAAAGTAAAAATATTGTGTTGCATATATTTTGGAATTACTTAACGTGTTAAAATCACTCAGCAGCCAACTATAGTAAGGGTATGACAATCCCAAGGGATCCCAAGATGGATCTACACTTGTTTTCAAGTAGTCTTGGGTTATACCACTATCTTTCAAAGGTTTTTCTTGGCCAACTCTTGTTTTTATCCGACCCTGATGCTATTAGAGTATTCAAGCACTAAGGGTCTTTATTTTATGTTCTTTTATCCTTTTTTACTACCCAGTATAGGTTAAGTTTAATAATCATTAAAATTGTTGGCCACTGTATTTTTACTGATATTCATGTTTCGTGGATATTAGAGTATTCAAAGACTATGAGTATTTATTTTATGTGCTTTCCTTCCTTTTTTTTATGAGGCGATTATGACCAAAAGGTTTTTGCCTTTAAAACAAGAAAGAGAAAAAAAATTGTTGAAAATCATTTGGCCGATGAAAAATTAATTATATTTACAATATACCTATATGTGTTGCTGCAAAAATAAAGATAGATTTGGTTTGTCAAGCAAGTAAAAATACTACACAATTCCAATTGAGTGCAATTCGTCTTGCAAAGGCAATATTTGGATCAAATAAAAATATCACTACTGACAACTGATGTCTAAGCTGATGTTCTGTTGGAAAATGGACTAACTCACAACTGACAACTGATACACCTAAGCTGATGTTCTGTTGGAAAATGATCTAACATGTCTTGGCACAATGGAAAAGATAAAAAGGAAATCCCTTCTCCTCTGCTATCACATAAAAATCAGTTATATGTAGCATTATACTAAAGACAATACATTTCTGTCATTTGTACCAAAGAAGTCTAAATCTGTCATTCTTTTATCAACTTAGATGATCTCTTAAGGAATTTGATCATCAGTTCAGAAAACCGGAAGTTATTCTTTTTACAACACTACTGATGGTATTAACATGGTTAATGAGAAATATGCCATTTACTCAACTAGCCGGAGAACCCGATGTTGGCCAATAACAGTTTTTTTTTTTGTTTTTTTTTTCCAAATAGTGGATATATACAGTCTTAATGCATACATACTTAAACAGATATTTAAAGACTCTTCACTAACAAAAAGATTCAGCTTATGACTTAGTGTAGCCTCAAATGGAAGAAAGACTAACAAATATACTCCCTGTGAACTCAAAGTTGGAATTAGCAGAATCCTTTGAACGGATTTGCCTTGTGAAGAACCTAATGGTAACAGATTAACAAGAGGAAAGAGAAAAAAACATGTTAATTTTGCATTCATTAAATTTTAATTTGTTAGATTAGATTATTATGATTTTTGTTGAATAAATGATATTTTTACAACAATAGCAATTCTTTTTAGAACGACATGGCTTTTAAAGTAGATTCTTGAAATAATGAGAAATGGCGGTACAAAATCCTTTAACCAGTCGACCTGTTTTACAGGCTATTTCACACACAAACCTTCTAGTCATGTCTTTGGGTCCTGGGGATCTAGCAGTATTTTGTTTAGTTTACAAATCTGATGCAGCGACCGCCATAGGTTTGAGCAGCCAATCTAATTTCCCATCTGAGAGAGCTCAACCTCTGTGCATAGTAGTGCTTCTGTGTGAGTGATTGTTTCCATGATATTGCGCAATCGGGTCCCCAGGACCCAAGGCTCACGACTAATGTACATTTTTTGCTATTGACATTTTATCTAAGATGTTTATATTTTAGTGTTATTAGTTAAAAAAGTATTTTAATCATAAATGTTCAGAACGAAAAGTTGTAAGAATGTATAAACCGATGTTTAGAAGATTATATTAGTGACGAAAGTGCTAGTGAAGGCGAATTTATAGTACAGAATGAAAGTATTGACTCTGAACAAGAACAAAGTATGGAGAAGCTGAAAATAATGAACCAGATGTGTTAATTGAAGGAAAAGTTGGCGATAATAATAGTTCAGAAGTAGAAGAAAGCAAGAAGAGTAGCAGTGAAGATAACGAAGGGGAACAACCTAATATTACTACAGGAAGTGACATGGGAAGGATAAAGTTCAGTTCAAATGTTCTTCAAAGAAGTCTAGTGGACATGGTAGATCTGTTTCATATAATTTAATAGTACCTCAACTAAGAGGTAATGTAAGAGCTTTGGGCGTTCAAGCTTGTGATATTTCGTTCACTATTTTTACTCCTGAAATTATGAACAAAATTATTGCTCACAGAAATTCCAAGCTTTATGAGATTAGACCAAAATATAATGACCCAACTAGTGTAGAACTAAAGGATGTTGACTTTATTGAAATAAGTGCTGTAACTTAGGACCTACGTAACGTGTATGCAACTGACAGAACTGGCCGAGAGATTTTCAGATTTGTAATATCTCAAAAGCGGCTAGAAAGTAATTTGTACCGTCTTAGAGGAGAAAACAATTCAACTTAAAAGGAAAAAGTCTGACCCTGCAGCTGCTATTTCAAAAGTTTTTATTGAAATAATAAAAAAACTTTAGAAGTAACGTTCAGGTGGGAGCGCATACATGATGTGTTGATGAAATGCTGTACAAATTTAGAGGAAGATGTAAATTTGTTGTTTACATGGCTAATAAACCAGCTAAGTGTGGGTTAAAATTAATGATTTTGTGTGATGCACGTAACTTTTATTGTTACAATGGCTACATTTACACAGGTAAAGGATCGGATGATACAGGTCTAGCTAATGAATATAAATAGTGTACCATTCCTACGAATACAGAGGTGAAATTGACCTAATGTATTTTTCACACCACCCGCAATGGCACAGACAACAACTGGTTTTCTTCTATTTCGCTGTCCACTTTGTTGCTAAAACAGGGTCTCACTTACGTGGGAACATTGAAGAAAAACAAAGTAGAAATACAGGCAGTACTCAAACCAAATACCACCAAAGAAGTTGGTATAATAAGATTTTTATAATGGTAGATTTGAGCTGAACAGTGGATGGATGGGAGGTGGAGAAGAGGGGCATTGTAAAGTTCGTTCTGATAAAGTTGACTCAAGGTCATATTACCGCCCGTTCTGTGGCGCATTGAGACAGACAGACTGCTACTCACTCACCGGTTGTGGAACTGTTGTTTGTTATTTGTATAGTAAACATATGTAAGCATGGCAAAATGTAGAATAAAAGAACAATAATAGGCCAATGTGTAGCATAGTTCTTTAAACATAGCCTAGTCCACATTTTGAAATCGTTTAATGCTTTAAAAATAGGTTTTTTATAGGCCCTACTGTTTTGAATTTAGTAAAAAAATAAAATAAAATAATGTTTTATGTTATATATTTGGTGAAGAATAATACTACCACTTTAAATATAACAGTTAATTAGGCCTATACTAGGCATGATAGAAAATGCAAGAGCAATCAGCATTTTACAACAGTTTGCCGTAGTAAGTGATAAGAGTGCAAACTTATCCAGATAACTGTTCCTACAGCAAAAATGACACGCTCCAGATAAAATTGTTAAATTACAAAAATTTAAGTTATGTCTTTGGCTATAAATTTCTCGCTTATAAAATTAGAATCGGCCAATAATTTAAAAAAAATTTGTTTACTATATTTTCCATGTCATTAGTAACGACGTTTAATTATAAATAAAATTTTAAAATATATTTTAAACTAGGGTCACTTTTTAAATGAAACAGTATTAAAGAAGACTTCGTTGCCTTAATTTTGATAATACATACATAATTTTACGCATCCATTTCACATTCAAATCGCAACAGGTAACAAAAAGGTTGAGTAAAATCTATGTGGCGCTTCTAGTACTAGTGGGTTTTGTTACCCACTTACAGATTTTGTTCCAGTCCTAATACAGGTTAATATTCTACGGCCAAGTCTACCATTATAAAAATTTATCAATACAGCTTTTTTTGGTTTTACAAGAGACTTGACTTTGGTCTCGTTTGTGCTTAGGGAGAAAAAAGTTGTCCTATTAGTATCGTTAATGGATCACAATAAAAGTTTTCATGCCGAAATGCAAAAACCCACTATCATTGCAGATTATAACATGGCTAAAGGGTGTGTGGAATGTTTGGATAAAAAGTGTGCCAACTATTTAATTGCAAGGAAGACACACCGGTGGACAATGCAAATATCATCATTGGTTTAAACTCACATGGTATATTCAATTTCTTCAGTGATAATCATGAGTTTTACAATAGAAGTGACTTTATGAAAAATCTTGGCAAAGACTTTATAACTCCTCGCAGGCAAAATCGTCTTGCTGTTGTTGTGTCTCTAAAAACTGAACTGAAGTTGGGAATATTAGAAGGTGAAATGCCTAAGAACCAATCCCACCCCCACGACGAACCACCTAGAGATAAATCAAAGAAAAAGAGGTGCTATACATGTCTAGTGAAAAAAAAAAAAATAGAAAATCGAACATTGTGTGTCACTGTTGTGAAAATCCCACCTGTAGCCAGTGTGCGAAGAAATTCTGCCACATTTGTGCACCTTGAACTAGGGTAGAGTAAACCCCCCCAAAACAGGAAAAATTTTATTTTTTTATAGTATATTTGTATCGTCTAGAAAAAGTTTATCAATAGTACTCAATAAAACTTGTTAAAAAAATTAAAACTAAAGTAAGTTTTTTGAACAATGAAAATACAGGCATGTGTTAAATGTATTTTTAACGACTTCAAAAAAGGTTGAGGTTCTGTATTCTACCTGAATTTTTGTTTAATGTATGTCCACGTATATTTCCGGAACAGCTTAACCGATTTCATTGGGGCTGGACTCATTTGAAAGAGTATGCTCCCAAGATGGTCCTGTTTTATTACTAACTTGACTGAGCCAGTACTTGGCCAGTAGTTGCGAAAAAAATTCCAAAATGGTGCCTGATTGACACAGGCTAGTTGGAAATATTTTGATTTCTAAAGAAGTCTAAAAAAAGGTAAAAATCGGTTGTATCTCGGTCTTGAATTATTTTATAAAAATTATGAAATCGTAAAGTATTTACTTAGCATTTAAACATTCAGGTCATATTTTTTCTCAGAAGACACTTTTCAAGTCATAAAATGTTTTAGTTTTGTAGAAAATAAGATTTATAAAAGTACGAAATTCAGCTATGTTGGTTGAATGCCAACGTTAATATTTATGACTAGGTTCAACAAGTCACTGAATGTATGATCGGTTGTTTTATTAGGTCTGGCTAGGTGACTATATATACATTAGACATGTGCATTACAGCTTAATAAATATTAAAGTAAGAAAATATTTTCAATGTTAAATACTAATTACTTTATTAGGTCTGGTCAGGTGGGTAGGCTATATATATATCCACTTGACCAGACCTCACCTACGTCATTTAGCCTAAGTAACTTACGCAACTGTGAAATCAATTTCATACTTTAATATTGCCTATTTTCTAATAAACAAATACATTTTGTAACAATGGAAATAATGAGACGATTATTCAATTCCACAAAACAGCTTTAATTGCAACATATGTTTTGCCGTTAGGCATTTTCAAGCAACTAAATTGAAAACAAAACAAGCCTAAACTAAAAATTGAATAATCGTCTCATTATTTCCATTATCATGGAATTCCATCATGTACCGACTGTTGTAACATTAAATTGCATTTTGTGACTTTAAAAGTGTCTTCCGAAATTAAAAACGATCTGATTGTTTGAAAATAAGGTAGCGATAACTATAATAAGTAGTCATAAATATTAACATAGACTTTCGTTTTCATTATCAGTGAAAGCCTTTCACTATTAGCTGTATTTAACCAAACAACAGCTGTATTCTCTTGTTTTCTGTATTATTTGACAGTGAAAAAATGCATTTTGAGACTTGAAAAGTGTCTTCCGACAAAAAATATGATCTGTTGTTTGAATACAAGGTAAATACTTTACGATTTCATAATATGTTATAGAAAAATCCAACACCGAGGTACAACCGATAATTACCAAAAAACCTCATTTGTAGCCTAGGCCTATCTCTAATTATTTTTCAAGTGGGTTCTTAGGAACTAGGATTAGCATTACGACTAATGCTGGAAAAAATAAGGTCACTACTAGAAGGTAAATCTTGGATTAAGTTAGAAATTAACCAAATATATAGGCTATATATATGCAAGAGCTTGTCCTGACTGACCATCAATGTATAACTAAAATCAACAGATTGATTCATTTCAAATTAATTTGGTATAGATTTTACACTTAAGTTATAGATGTTAATATAAAATATCTTTTTATAAACTCACTCCTGAAGGGTTGGGGTTGAAACACCCAATTCTTAAATTTAGCTAAAACACATGTTTGTTTGATTAGATACAACATTTAAACAGTCTGCTGATTTTATTATTAAAATTATTTTTTTCCATATTAACTGATCAGCTGTTGCTGTCACAATACCTTAAAGATATAAGGTATATATTTATACTAATATAACCACCTAACCAGACCTAAGAAAGTAATTAATATTTAGGCCTAACATTGAAAATATGTTCTTATGTTACAAACAGCAATGAAACACAATTTCCATACACCATTGTGATAATAAACATGATTCTTCAATCATACAATGCCATAATATTAAGCTACAATATGGATGCCTAATATATATTAAATATATTTAGTTACCTAGCCAGACTTAATAAAACAAGCGATCATACATTCGGTATGCAAAAATAATGACTTGATGAACAAAGTCATTAGTATTAACGTTGGCATTCCTAACCTATGTAGCTGAATTTCGTACTTTTATTAATATCATTTTCTACTAAATTAATCCATTTTGGGACTTCAAACGTTTCTTCTGACAAATAATATTATCTGATCCTTTGATTACAAGGTAAATACTTTAGGTTTTCATAACTTTTTATAGACAAATTTGAGGACGAGGTACAACTGATATTTACCCTAAAAATTATCCAATTATTGCTAGTCGAGACAATTTACAAATAATTATTTTCCTGAACAATTACAATTAATAGTTACAAGTAACTTTATTATAGTAGGTTATATACATTCATAATTTTTTTTTTAACATATGATCAATGACTAATTTTTAAAGTAAAAAAAAAAAATTAAAATTCATATCTGTATGAATTTTTAAGTTGAACAAAGTGTCATGTCGAGTTCTTTAGAAATAAAATATTGTTAAATAATAAATTGTTAAAATAATTAGTTAATATTAATATAGATGAATTTAACCTATAACTTAGGCCTACTTACTTTCTCAGTTCTTTGTACGCTTCTAAATACGATGTCAAATCAATATCATTATCATCTAGTAAACTAGAAGCAAAACAATCGTGGACAAGTTTCAAATTAAACATTGAATCTGAGTTCGTATTTATTAAACTAAATTCATTGTCGTTATTTGAAGACATTTTAAATATTATAACCTGACTAACCAAACTAGTAGAACAAAGGGGTGTAATTTTTATACCATAAAACAGGATTACCGGATTTGTTTTATTAATACATGACTACAATGGTAGTTTTACCATCAATAAAAATGGCTCAAAATACTGAAAATAGTGTATATTTTGGGAATATTATAACAAAATGACTAAAGTTATGAAGAATAATTAACCTTCCAAAAGTACAAAAACACTAAACACGTCTACTGCTAGTACTGCTACAAATTTCAATGAAGAATACATCTGTGAACCATGAGTCGTTGAGTCAATAGATAAATTCTTGAAACAAACTTTCAATTAATTATAGATTACATTTAGATTTCTTTATCAACTTATTATATTTTATATAATACGCTTTACCGAAAAGTAAATAAAGATACTATAAACTATACAATCCTATATTTTCTTAAAACTTTCAAAATTAAGATTAACGATAAAAATAAGTAATTTATTAAATATCCTAATATCCAATATACTTATTACAGTACATTTCATTTGATTTGGCTTGTTTATGGTAAGGAATGTCCAACTTGAACTATACAAATGTACTACATTACGTATAATGTATTATCTTGAAACATTGTTTTCAATAAAAACCATAATTACAAAAATAATAAATATTAGAAAGTGTTTGTTTTACTTTTGACAAATGATTGAATTATAATTTATCAGTGTGTTACTTGATAAAATTACATGAAAGTACACTTGGTTATATTCAGTACAGCAGTTATTGAGTATATATCCAAATTTGTTGTGTTATACAACTCGCAAGACAATAAATAATACATAACCAGTGAAAATTTCAACATCACTCTAAACAGAATTTCGGTTTAAAAAAAAAAATCTTACCTTAACTCTTGCTTTAAATAAAAGTTTAACTAAATCATTAAAAAAACTGTTTTTGTTCCCAATTATGGAAAATAATATATCTGTCTGTTAAATAAATATATAATTTTGAAAAAGCAATACTGTATGATATGAGAATAAATTGATTCATTATATTGTAACCCAAAACTTATGTCATTGTCCATTATTTTGAGTCATTACCATTTAGAATTTTTTTTTTTTTCAATCAATATAATTTCACCCCTCAGCGTTTTCAAAATTTAGCAAACTTATTTAACCTTCTTGTAATTTACTTAGTTACTATTATCCATGTCCATGAGTTTCCACGGTACCAAATACAGATTTATATTTATGTCTAAAAAACTAAGACATATGATGTATCACTATGAACTCATTGTATACTTACGAGTAGATACGAAGTTTAAACATTAGCACAATATTGTAAACTTACACAATGAGATATCACAAGACTACTGTAACTAACTACAGACTAAAACTAAAGGCTTAAAAAGACTGGTTAGGAACTAAAAATAAAACATAATACATAGTAGAAATAATACTTTTTTACAGAGTGAAAGTTAATAATTTTACTAATTTTTGCTTACACTTGGTTTCTTTTGATTGACCACTTCCTTGGGCTGTTCTTGTCGGTGATCCGACTCACTCTAGGTTGTCATAAAAATAATTAAAAACTGACGGCTTTGAGTTTTGAGATTTGTACAGCTTTGAGTTTTTAAAGATGTTTCTATTTGGTAGATGTAATCTTCACAGATAAGGGAAAGAAATAAACCTAAGGAATAAAACATAGACTAGGTAGTTTAAATCTTTAGCTGTGTGAAGGTCACTAAAAGCATCATCAAAAGATAATTTTGTCTTTATCGTACAAATTGGTGTATAAAGAATAATAGTTCTTGTCGGTTACAGTGGAATTTCCAACAACAACCTTTCCGGACCTAAGAGTCATAAACCATTTGCTCTTTGGTTCAGAAATTCTAAAGTAAAATAAATATCCATTTAAAATTTTGCCTGGTATATTAAATTTGCATATCTAATACAGCAACTCTATTTGTGTCTACTTGGCAAGTGAATCGATCCGTTTTCAAATTTTCTCTCTGACAGAATGAACTCTACCTTCATCAAGCACTTTGTGTGATTTCTACATTGTTTTGGCAGCTGAAACTTAAACAGAGCATTTGAATAGATTGAATTTCTGTTTTGTGTGGTTCTTCCAAACAATGTTGTATTAAATAATCATATGTGCTAAGTCACTTTGCAAGTTCATCATACCAATAGCATTTAGATTACACAGTAAATTCTTCTTATCTTTGTCTTTTCTTTTGATATACCTCTTTTTATTCAATATAATTAATTTGATCTACTTCGTGTTCAATGCAGGTTTTTTTTAGGTATCTGAGCTAAAATTTGATTGTGTTATGCCAGTGGCGGCGATAAGAATCAGCGCTCCCCCCGCAAGTTTGTTCATTGGCTCCCCCTCTCCCTTAGAACGCACGCAATAAACCGACCGTACTGTTCCGAAATTCGACTACAACTAACGAGTCACCAATATAATATGAAAGTTTATTTGTTTACCTGATACCTGATGCTATTTTCAAATTTTAATCTTCCCCTTCCGGATCGGATGTTTATCTTTTCGCCGGCCGGCGCCGGTGAGTCACCGCGATGCGCGACGTAGCGATAGCTGCATTACTTATCGGCCCACGGTAAACAATACACATACTTCATATCATGACATTAAATAATAAATACTGCTCTCTAAAAAACAATAGTTATTGCCATTTTGGATGTACGATGCACAACCTTGTCTGAAGACATTTTACCTTATTTTAGTAATTTCTTGACAATACTCATAAAAATATTGTTATGATAGGGGGACCCGTGTGGCAGGGCCCGTCGCGGGTCCGGGTCCCGGTAAAATTTCCCGAAAAATCCCGGTCAAGGCTCGCGGGCCGGCTATCGCCGCCACTGTGTTATGCAACTGATTCAAATGGAAATCTTTATACTGGAACAATAAGGTCATCTGTACACAATTTTCCATGCTCACGGTAAATGGCAGAAATGTAATGTCTTCCTGTAGGCTCTATATAAGTTTTGAATGTATTTTGTTTTCATTAATATGGCGATAATTTTGGCATTTTGTCCAAAAACTCAATCAGGATTTATCCACCTTTATATGTGCATTGTAACTCAGTTCTCGTTGAATTTGAAAATTGCTTTGAATTGTTGTACAATGCTGATTTTTAACTTGAAACCCAATTCACAACACTTCATTCTTTCTATTCAAAAGTTGCAAGAAACATTTGCAAACAGGGACCTGTTTCCATCAGTTTTTAAATTATATTTTAAAATTAAAATTATTCCTCTTTTTTATGTTATTTTTTTACTGGGGTTTTACCTATTTCTTGAGAAGAGATACATAAGTTTTTTTTGTTAGTTTTCAAAAAATCGCTAAATATTTTCTCTCGTGTGTTTTCATTATTACTTTGGCATCGACTGACTTTTTACAGGTTTCACTATTATAAGTAAATTCCAGTTTTTGTTCTTCTCTTTTGTGGCTGTTTTCCTTTTTCACCCCCACCTTCATAGCTCTTACCACTCATGGGCGTACCCAGCGAGGGGCAGCTGCCCCCCCCTGGAAGCAAAATAATAAATCTTTATTATACATTTTGTTGCTGGAATTTAATACAATTCTTGAAATAACTATTTTAATAATCAAAAAAATACTTACACATTAAAATTATGAAATTAGGATAATTTATCGTTATTTTATTGTCGATTGAGTTATCGTATTTTATAGGGCTTGCCCTCCCCTAGTTTTGATCCTGGGTACGCCCTTGTTACCACTTTCCCTTAATGATTTGTTTTTAGCATCATGCCACTCGTTTCTGTTTACAAGCTTTTTTTTTTTCCTAGGTCTAAATTATATTCATCATTTTGGCTTTCTTGCAAGGACACCAACACTTCATCAATTTCAGAATCAGACAACTCGGATGAAACAGTCAGAATCATCAATGTTTCATTCTAATGTTTAATTTTGGTGCAATTAGTACATTATAAGGCCTATCTTTAACAACTATTCTTAGACGTACTGATGCTTATATATATATATTCTTTAAAAACACAGATCGTTGTTCAATTTTCTTTTTGAAAGTTGAGATGCGAAGTGTCACTTTTTAACTGATGACATGCCTATCCTTAAGGAGGTTAAATTGCTAGATTTTTCGAACTCATGGCAGTTTTCCGAGCAGGTCTCGATTTTATGAACCTGGCTTGGTTTTTGTACAAGGCTCAAACTGATGCATAATACTGCAACGTGAACTGATGAAATGAACAGATATGATTTATCTTCAGACACATTTCAAAACTTGTTTAGATCAGACAAAAGAAGTAGTAAGTGCCTATGTAGTGCGTCCACTTGCTCACTTCAAACGTAACAACTTAATGTCAACACTCATCACTGAAGACATTAGGAAACCAAAATGTTCCATTTTTATAGTTTTATTTAAACGACAACCAAATAAAGAAAATCCGAATTCAAAATTATAACTCAACGAAACATTGAATTTATTCGCATTGTGTAACATTTCAAGAAAATGGAGAAATATTATTATTCAGTACTATATGAGTCATTAATACTGTCAAATTGGTTACAGTGGGGGCCTATATTAAGGAAAACACATCACAAAGCAACACGATTAACTCAATCTATCAATAAAAGTAGTTTTATTAATATAATAGGAAACTTACCGTCACCAATAGTCCAGATTAACGTTATTTAAACGACGGCCGTTTCGGCTATTCTGCCATTATCAAGTTTTCAAGAGGAGTCACTCCGTTGTCTTGAACACTTAACCACATAGTTTCACATGCATCTAAAATAAATACATATATTACGTCACACATTAAAACGATCACATATCCGGTATGCCCACTGTCTAGCGCTGTACACTCTAACCCTATATTTGATTTATTCACACCATTCATACTAAGCAGTTCACAGTGGCAAGTAATATATGTTTGAGATATTACCAATTCCCTGTAATCAGGTTTATCAGCCCATCATTTTCAGCCTCTCCCTTCATAAATAGATTAACCTTTTGAACTATTTCTCGACTCTTGACTATGCCGACTGACTTTCTTCTTATACGCTACCTCTGCCATTTCATATAGATAATAAAACAAATATCACACCAATACTTATGAATACACTCAAAAATAAATTAATTACAAAAGGGATTAAGGATGGACAAGGAGGACGATCTGTCCTCACACATATAGACTGACAGACACAGGTTATTTCTAACTGTATTTATGCTTTGTTATTGGAAGTTTATACATTCCTTCTTTTCCAGCATCGCTCTTTAATTGTAAACTTTAAACTTTACTTTCACTATGGCAGGTTATATCAAAATATTATTTTAACTAAATTAATTTAATTAATAGGTTTGATCATTTGCTAACAAACGAATATCGTTGTAAAATATGCATTTACAAATTTATAAAACAAAATGTTCTATAATTAATTGCAATGTAGTTCAAAATAATATAATCACCAATTTCAATTCGTACTTTCCCCTCAAAGTAGTTACAAAGATCCCCAGATATAAATATCACAGTGTATTATCGTGAGCTAGCACCTGCAATAACTGAGTAGGCTATGATCCAAAGGTCATTCTAGAATAGATGAGTTCTAACAGACTTCATAAATGCGTATTCATAGTAAAGATCAAACAATGATGTATTAATTAAATGTGGGGAAAAATGTATATATACATATTTAATTAACAACCTCGTATAAGAATAAAAATATTATTAGTATTTTTAGTACACCTTACTTTTTATGAAATTTGACTAAATCTAACAGTGTTAGAATAGTCCCTTGTTGTTAATGGTTCCAGCAGTGTGTTTCTAAATTCAACACTTAACAATTCCATTGGTAATTAATCAGTGACATACATTGAAATCTAATGGATTCAGTAGTTTCGACAACTGTTGAATTTAAAAACTTGCCCAATAATTAATATTTTGGTGAAAGAAACTATAGGCGTAAGATGTCTTATTTAAATAAGAAAAAACTGAAGGGAAAAATACTTTAGAAAGGTAGATCTAGAGTACTATTATGTCATAGGCAGTTGTAACAATTTGACATCAAATTGCATAATTTTTATATTCAAATCTTTAACCTTTAATGCCTTGAACTAAATAAACTCAATATCCAAAAAATCCAACATGAATCTCTGCTAAAATTAGGCCTTTTCTACCAGTAATATAGCACTTGAACTTACACATCCTTGTAACCAGTGCACATTTAGACAAATTATGCCTCTAATCAAGTTGCGTCCCTTACGTCAAATCGTTATCAATATAAATTTGAATATCAATAGAGTAAACTACATTTACCAAACTACACTGACTTTCAAAAATTTTAAATAAAATTAAGAGAAAATATGATTTATTTTAGCTATTAAAATTTCATTGAATACTCTTGTAAACACATTATCAACCACATCTGTAAGATTAGAAAGCTCCCTATAAAATTGGTACATCCGTGTTTCTTCAGATACTTATAAACCCTCAAGTGATGATAATTTTTCACCTTTCTTTGTCATTATTAGTTCTTGAAAATCAAGGGACTGAGTGACATCACATTCAATTGCCATAACCACAAGAGGATATAGTTTGATTTGTCCTAATGAATTGCTTTAATAAGTTTTTCTCTCGCTTCAATGCTGAAAAGGAGCGTTCACCACTACAATTAGTTACGGCTATGTTCAAAATCATTATATCAACATTGGGAAATAGGTTGTGAAAGTTTCTATCTTTATTGATGCATAGAAGGGGTGAGAAAGATTGTTTTTTATATCACAACCACAACACTAACTAAACATACAACAAGCAAAAGGCTATTTTTAGCAGCTTCCTTAACCACAAACAAAACAGGGTTTCAATAATGCAACTTGTACAAAAACTGCAGAACACACTAGACTAAGTAGCATGACACCTGAACGAGTCTATTATTCATATTGAGAAGGGAGACAGCGAGACAGGTGCTACTTATAGAACACATGACTGATGAATGTTGTCGTTGCATTTTGTTAATAATAACAAGCACTTACATACCTTAATTTATTTGTGGTGTACTACTAGAAAAGAGAGATTGTTGCTCTGAAAAAGGACATCAATTTTTTTGCTTTACACAAATCTTCCATTCTTCAAAATTCTCCCCCCCCTCCTACCAAAATTTCAGCCTACATTTTTTTTTGCTAAAAATTTTGTTCCCTAGGCATGTGCCTAAAATGGCTAGTGGGAAATGCTGCAGCACTGCTTGTAACACCGTTATCAGTCACTCCACAATTCTCTAAACTTTCACTATTGGCCAATTCTGACAATCAAGTATTTCATCAATAACCTTGCAGCAAGACTTCAGACTACACCAATTAGATCTCTTTTGAAATTGCTGGAATTGTGTGGTATAAGTTCCAACAAAAATCTTGGACCATTTAAATAATAACCAATTATTAGCACATGTGGTTTCACCACTTATTAGCTGTTAAACGACTATAATATGTTATTTTTCGGTAATGTTTTACATGAAATTTAGTCTAGGGTGATTGAGACAGCTCCTGGTAATAAATATAAAGAAGATGGTTAATACCACAAGAAAGCCAATTTTCAACAGAAATAAACATTTATGAAAAGTAAAACTTTTTAAATCAAAATATTAAAATAAAATAAAATATTGAAGTTTTTTTAAAATAAATAAAATATATTTAAAGGTAGTTTAATTATTGGCGACGAGATGTAATCCATGTAGGTTTGGCAATATTGGCAGTTAGAACCCTGTGTACTGTTATTCTTTCCTCAAATACTTTAGTTGCGCTATAAAACAGCAGCAGATCATCCATAGCTTTATCTTCCAGCTGTAACAAACCAAAAACCAATTAAATTTCTCTACTTCACATGAAGTTAGTGAAAAGAAACATCAAAGTTTAAAGAGATTTTGTAGTTTAGTCGTGTATTTTCAAAAATTAAAATTGACAAATAACCAGAGAACATGAATTGTGACTGATGAGGCACTTGAATTTTTTGTTCCCAGTTTTCAAAGTATGTGGAATACAATTTTCATTTCTTTAACCACAGTAAACTAAAAATAAATTCCTAAAAAAATGTTTCAAAATATTTCAAGACAATGGTACTATTTTATGTCTATTTTTTCCTATAGAAAAACACATAAATGAAAAATATTGTTTTTTGCCTATATTACTATAGCTTGGTAATTCATTGATTATTGGATGCCTGACAAAATATTTGGCTTTAACTTTCTCATTTCTACTGAAAATATAACTACTGTATTAATAAATCTTAAATATTACTCCTGTCTTGTTATGACTTAGACCTGAAAGTAACACTGAAGTACAACACAATTTTACATAGAATAAGCTGTACCATTATAATTTGTGTTCATTTTATGAGACTTTCAACACCAATTAAAAAAATTAAGAGTTGTCATGATATATGTTTGCATTTATTAACAAATTTCTTTTGGAAATATACAGAGTAACCATTTTGTTGTCGGTATTATTAGTATTTCGTAAACTATGATCCAATACAAAACTTTAACACATTGAAGCCTAAGCCCGAGTATAGGTCGAGCAGTCGCGCCAGCTCTCGCCGCCAAACCCAAAGATACGTTGGGCCACACTAAATAATTCTATACGATCGCGATGTCGGCATATAATCGGGTTTCGGCACTTTCGTACAGCTAATTGAAAATTGAAAATTTATTTATTTGACCCTCTTTTATACATAATTTTAACAGGAAAAATTTTACAATCTTATATGCTTAATAATAAAATAGACAACTGTTCACATTATAAAACAAAATTCAAAAAAGATAAATTGGTTATTTATCTTTGATTTTCGAATAGTCTGTACTGTGATTTGGACTAAATATTACGAAGCTGGGCTCGCCGCAAAACCCTGAGTATACGTCGGGCCGCCCTAAATAATTCTATACGGTCGCGATGTCGGCATATAATCGGGTTTCAGCACTTTCGTATAGCTAATTGGTTATTTATCTTTTGTATGTATTTGATTTTCGAATAGTCTGTGCTGTTGATTTGATCTAAATAAAAAAATTAAAATACAAAGCTGGGCGCGCCGCCGAACCCCGAGTATACATCGGGCCGTGCTAAATAATTCTATACAATCGCGATGTCAGCATATAATCGGCCAAGGTGATGGAAAATAATTCAATTAGTGACAATTTGAGAGAAAATGTGAATGAACCGATTTTTGATTCTGATTCTGAGGGCGTAATCGATGAAAATAACGATCCAGACTTTTTAGTGACAACCTTAGGCCTATTAGTGCTGTGTAGCTATTTTTGTTAGTGTGTGTATTTTACCCTTTTTCAAGACTAAGGAGTGTTTACTGTAAGCAAAATATGTATTTACATATATATATATATATATATATATATATATATATATATATATATGTATTTACATATATATATATATATATATATATATATATATATATATATATATATATATATAAAGGTGATTTCTTTAGGTTTAAAATGATATATAATAAGTCATATATAATAAATATAACGAATACCACAATTTTTTAAAAACATGTCCAAAAACCCCAGGCACAATAGGAAAGCAGCGCGTTAGAGAGTTAGGCTTCAAAGTGTTAAATAGAAACCTTCGTTATTTTTTCATGAGTTTTAAAAACCCGCTTTGCAAAACATTGAAAAATGACTGCCATTACAAATTTTGCAACAAATTTGAAAATGTTCTAATTATTTATAATGACTGCAGCCACCTTCATAACAATGCAACATTGAACAAAGAACAGAGATCATTAAAAAAAAACACCCAGACCATAAGCTTCAAAACATGTTTTGAAAGTTTAATCAGATTCAAATATATACAGTTACACATGTTTGCAAGTTATCACTCTAGCGGGGCCAATTTTTGTTCAATTTTGTTTAAATGGAACATTCCTTTTTAATAGTTTGGACAAATTCAGTTGTTAAATATATTGAAGAATCGGGAGATTAATTTTTGATCAATCTAATAACACATACTTTTAATTTTATGTCAGAGTTCGTTGAAATTATAGTGTACATTCTTTTCTACAAAGAATTAAACAAATTCCATGGTTCCTTTAGACTTACTACAATAATTATACTATTCTTACATTGTGGGTGTCAAATGTAGATTTATCTTATTATGTAACGACAGCCATTTCGTCAACCCCATTGACCTCGTTAGGCTGAGCACACCTAACACATAGTATCAAAAAACACTATACCCTATTTTTTTTTGATACTATGTGTTAGGCGTACTCAGCCTAATGAGGTCAATGGTGTTGACAAAACAGCTGCCACTACATAAGATCTGACTTACATCTGATACCAACAAAGGTAAAAATAATATAGTTAAACAAAATTGTCCATGTGTAAACATTTTATAATTTGTCATTTTAACACAAATTTGTCATTTAAATCAATATTTTGTATATAATATAAAAATATGTTGTTTAATTTTAAAATTTGTGCCTTTCAATATTTTAAAGTATGGTAGTTCAAGATAATGTTTCTTGAATTTTTATAGTTACCAATTAAGTCCAGTGTTACAATTTGGCTCATCGGTTAAGTATAATTTAGATTTTAATACATTTTACATTAGCCCCATTTTATAATTATTTCCATTTTATACAAGAAATATATATACCGAAATATAAAAAGCACAATTTATTTGGAAGAAAAAAAAAAGTACTTGCATATCCCTATAAATGTTGATTTCGAGTTTAAAAATTCTAAAGATAATAATTATTGTGTTACAGACATACATACCTACAAAGTTATAGAGATTTTATGGTTTATGCTGAATTTCCGAATTCCCCCCCCATCAATACCTAAACAGAGTTTTTCTTTTTAAGTTCAACTCATGTATTACAGCTCGCCTATCCCACACCCATAGAACATCGTAGATTATGTTTCGCTTTTTGAGAGAATGAGCGTGGAAGAGGAACCTAACAAGACCTGATGTGTCATGTAGTGTGTATAGTTTAGTTTGTAATTGTGCTTATTGTATATAATGAGGGGTTAATTTTAATTTAGAGAGGTCCAGCGATCCCAACCAAACTATATTTATTATGTGTAGTTGAAAATTTATCGATATAATATTAAATATGTAATTTCAGGGCTAAGATTGGCATCTTGACCATGTGCTATGTTTGATCAAGTTTCTGGTTTTAGTTATTGGCCTATTTATGTAATTATGTAAGTTCATCACAAAGTGGCTGAACTAATTGGCCAATAGGTTTTTTGACACATTAGTGTGAATCAGTTTGGTAATCAAACCTCTAAGTATTACAACATGTTAATACAGACATACTAGTACGCTTATAGTCTTAATTAATTAATACTGCCACAAACTATATAAACTTACAACAAACCCCACAAATTGATCTAACTATCGTCTCAGGTTTATCAATATTTTACTTATATATCTCAATATTTTTAAAAGTTTTATTTATTTTCTAAACTGTTGCATCAATTGGAAAAAGTGGCCACAGTTTGATTCACAATATTTTAATTAACTACTCTTCTCGGAGGCTGAAGCAAATCTAGTGGCAGAAGCACATCAAACCAAAGTTGTTAATTTAACTAATTTGATACATTTTTTAAGAATAGAATTTTGAACAATAGGTTCCTTAGAGCCATAGATTTCACATTCACAGCAATGCTCTCGAACTTGACACATCTTTCTTTTCATCAACCCCATAATTTTAATTTATTATAATGCCACCATAAAAATACATTTACAATTAGGAGAAGTAATTATAGGAGAGTAAATTTTACTTCTATCAATGAGTATTGACACTTGCTCAATGTCAATTTAAAAATAGTAATATATTTGTAAAAATATTAATAGAAATGTTGTGATACATAGTTTAAAGATATTTCTGATTATGAAAAATTATTTCCGATAATTAACTACTATAAAAATCATATAGAATTGTGGATCGGATATTTCAAAATCCATTACCAGATTACTTAAAGTACTTTAAATATATAGCTCAAAATAATTTAATTTCATAATGATTAAGCTAGAAAGAAGATAATCAAGTTCTGGGACACTATTCACCATACCTGAATCAGCTGAAGAGATTTTGTTTTCATCTTGCTCAAGTTGTCTCTTTGCTGCATCTCATCTGCAATTATGTCTGAGAACTTTGGTGTGTCCACCGACTTTGATAAGCTGCTCTCACTGTAATATAAATAAAAATGTGCATTATATATTTCTATAATTCAAGAATTGTAATCATTATGATCTTTCCAAATGTAATACAATTAAATAATATAAAATATAATACTGTATTACAGATGAACAAGCATAAATATAGGTATAAAAGATATAAATGCAGAAAAAACCCGAAGGAACCGAAAATCTAAACTCTAAATGCAATTTTTCAAACTCTACATCAAAACAAAATTATGAAATTAAATAGAAAAGATTTTTATCACATAGGGTAATTTTAGTTGTTGAAAACCATTTCATGTCCTTAGACATTGATATAAAACGTTACAGTTGACAAAAAGAGAAAAAAATATAGTTATTTTTTTTCTCATTTTAATGTAAGAAAAACTATATATTAAAAAAAAAAATTGGACTCTTATTAAAAAAACATTTGCAGTCTGTTTCATATTTAGTTGGTACCTACGAAACAACTCCATTCACTTGTTAACCATAAAGGAGTTTCAAGCAATACAATGAAAACCTTGGATCATCCGGGAAATTCACATTCTCTTTTAAACAGGTAAACATAACATGTTTTCTCTCTGATAAACATAACACCATTTTTTACTAGGATTTCATTTGAAAATACTGAGGTTGTCAAAATAAATATGTGTTAAAAATGGCTTTGCAATACATCAAAATCATTTTATTATATATATATATATAACAAAAATATTCGAGGATTTTAAAATTTAGAGTCTACTAAAAAAAAAAAAAAAAGAAAAAGAAGATTTTAACATACATTTGTGATGTTTTAAAGTACATGTAATTTTCACAAACAAAACTAATTGTTAGTATTTTTTTTACCTAAGGATGTTTACACATTTATTGACAGTCTATTTCTTACAATTTCAAAGACTGTAGGTATTAAAAAAAAAATGGAAAACTTAAAAAATTAAAAGGTGAAAATTTTTTTTAAACCCTTTTATCGCTGATGTCCTTTTAAAAGGACGTCGACTTTTCGGCCGAAAACCGCCTACGTCTTTTTTAAATGATTTTTCGTAATATGGCTTTATTTTTTTAATTTAAACAAATAGGTACGCTAAATATTTTTCCTAGGATGATTGGGAACCTCTAAATTCTTTATAAAATTAACTCAGATAATCCTCTTTCTAGACCAAAATTTAAAATTTCAATTATTGAAGCGATCCCTGAGGAATGTCTCGGCGACCCCCACTCGGCACAACATATAGGTTTTGGTGATGAGCCTCTTTACCTGTTAGCAGAAAATAAACAGCATAATTGTTCAGTATGTAGTGCTCAAAGTACCAGTTCTGGAGGCAAAAGGAAGAAAACTCGTTATGGTTGCAAAAATTGTAACAAAGGAGTTCATCCCATGTGCATGACTAAGCACAGGTGCTAAAAAGAGAAAGTGTTTGAACACAAATAATGTTGTACAAATAATAGTGTAAATATTTTTAGTTTCCAGTTTTTTTATATGTTTCTAGGATACTTATTTACGTTTTACATGTGTTAAAAAGTGTACAAACCCATACAACTAACTGTCCAAACATCTACAGAATACATCTACAGAGTCTGCATTATTGACACTGTATTACATAAGGTAAAAATATGTTGTAAATCGATTTTTCTATGTTTTAGAAAATAGTTTATTGCTTTGTTGTTTATCATTATATTTTCTTGAAATTTTTTACAAGTCTCCATTAGTAAATTTACTTTAATAAAAAAATAAATTTTATGTATAAAATATTTTTTGTTTATATTGATTTTTGAGTTCAAAATAAAAATTTCATTGTAAAAAAAAAAATTGTTTTATGGTTTAGTACTTTTTGAATATAAAAAATTGAATGAAACTTTGTTTTGATATGTTTATCCTATAGTATAGGTAAAAAAAAAAGAATTAAAAAAAAGATTGTTCTAACTTCAATAGAATGGTTTTTAGAATGATTTATATAGAGTACTACAAAAACGGTGATTTTGGCAGTGGCGGTCTAGGCTTGTCAGGCGCGCTGGACATGCAGCGACCAAAGGGTTAACTCAGGTCACTTTTGTGTCATGTATGAATAATTTATTGTAATACCATGAAAAATTTACAATGTATTAGCATAAAAATTTAGTTCAATCAAATGAAACTCGGTAGAAAAATAAAACACATGAATACCTTAGTTGAGTTCGTAAAATCGCTAAAATAGATCCCATATAATTTGAATTTTGGAAATTATAAAAATTAATTGTAATACTTTTTAGTTATAGAGTGTGTATGTACATGTAAATTTCCTAAAATTTAACACTAAATAGGGATTTGTACAGTACAACTATGACCCAGGACCACCTTCAGTTTCAAAATCTGTCTATTAAAGTGGGAATATTCAGTTGAACACACTTACTCTGATCTCCGTCTTCTAGGTTTTAAATTCTATTTAAACGATTTGGTTCATGATAAAATAATGATTTAGAACTTCCAGACCTTCAATATTAATCTTTCTCTAAATTATTAATTAATAATGATTAATTAATAATTAGTATTAATTAATCTTTTTCAAAACGTTCGACAATGAATACTCTACTGTAGAAGAATCTGTAAGAGAGCTCCACTTTAAAGTCTATAGGCGATGATTCCCATAGCAGAAGACTAATCAACAGTTTTTTTTTCAAAGAAAACCATCCTCAGAATTCCAAGCAGTTCAGCAAATCTAACATCGTTTGACAGGACCCAAAGACTTTGAAATTTGATATAGGTACCAATTTTACGTTAATTTGAAATATTGGACAAATAAACTCTATATTTAAAAATGAAGACAACTCCATCCAAACTATAAAATTTGTATTATTTAGTCCCTATTGTTGCTATATCAGGTCATTTGTAACTGACCATATCCTGCAATTATGTGTATTAACAGATCCATTTAGATGAAAATGAGCTTTATCAGTGCAAAAGATTTTGTCAAGTCAAGCTTTAGTTAACCAAATTTGAGCTAATTCTAGCAAGACAAAATCAAATCACTAAGGCTTATTTGTTCCTTCCAGTTATAATTTCAATTTTATTTTATAGGGATACATTTTCAAGGATTACGCCATATTATTGTTAGACTAATATATGTTTTATGCTATTTTTTAACGCTATACTCTCTGTATTCAGTGTTATTGACAAAACATATTTTCTATTTAAGACTTCAGCAATAGATATTTCATCACTTACCATTGAAGTTCTTCGTGGGTTCTTGATGCTTTTAACAAGAGGTTTTCTTAAACCCGGTTTTGACAAACTTCATTTACATTAATAATAACACTTAATCAACATGATGCGTGTTTGTAAAGGTAAAGTCATGATAGAATAAAATCTTAAAATCAATTAATTGTAAACTAATATATATTTATTACATACTAGATTTCTGTGTTTGAAATGAGTCATCAATAAGTCATCTCATTGCTATGGCAATAGCAAATAAAAAACAAATAAATAGCAATGAAAATAACAGCTGATGTTTTAATACATCTCAATTATATCCTGCATACTATAAAGAGTTTTTTCTCGGGGACTGGACAATCAATAATGAAACCACAATTATTTAAAGTTTTAACTTACTTTTTGAAAGACCCACTATATTAAAGATCAAAACATTAGGTAGGTAGGTATTTCTCACAGTGGATTTTCCCCCAAATATTATGGATTTAGTATTTTGTTTTTGAATGATTTCACTCGTTAGGTATTCAGTATAGAAATTTCAAAAATATTCAATTTATAAATGTTATTTTGAGTTTATTTAATTTTATATATTAAAATTAGAACATTTCATGTTAAAATAAAATGTATAAAAAAGTTAACAATTTTTGAAGTAATTAGAGATATTCAATCATTTCATCTCATCATATAAGTTCTTGTGGTGTTTACGTAGTAAGTATAATAATCATAAGTCTGACAAAGCTCTTCCAAAGTGGCATTACTCAAGAAAGAGATCTCACATAAATCAGGGGGAAAAAAAAATCAAGAGTCTAATATTATTTTAAATTATACAATTTTTCGATTAATAAAAAGAACATTACTTCCCAGACTCAGAGTCGATCTGGAGAAATAATTTTCCTTGAATCAGACTGATTTGTTTTGATCTAGGATGGATCTGTGCTGAGTGTTGAACCACAGATTATTATTTATTATATTATATTATTTATTTATATTTTGTAAAGGCTGTTGCGAAATACGATTGTTGGGAAATTTTTCCTTGAATCAGAAATATGATTGCCAATAAAGCCTAAAACGTTTGTCAAAATAGTGTATCAAAGGAAGTCCCATTACAGTACTGACTAAAGTAAGCCCCTGAGACCATATTAAAGGCAAAGTCATCTCTAATGGTGACAAGCCGACTTATAGGATATGAATGGAGATTGTAACCAATGGTTGGCCTCTGGATATACTAGGCGATTGTCAGACCTCAACTGACATACAGTTCCCTGGTATGGTGGACAACTGCGCCACAAGTCACAGCGGGCAGTAAACTTGCGAGCTTGCAGCGGCTAGAATCCATGCTAGTCACAGGTGCTTTTACGAATACACCAATTATTGCTCTGGAGATGCTTTTAAGCCTGCCGCCTCTAGATATTTTCATAATATCATTCGCCATGGCGGATGGCGAATGGAGGAGGGAGTTCTAGTGAGGTGGGGGGACTCAGAAATCGTCATAAGGTATTGGAAGAACTCTGTTGGAAATGCCAACTGATGGTATGCAAACCGAGTTCATCTTCAATCAACCCTTTAACGTTCTATCAAACACAAGAGAGGACTGGAAGGATAGCAAGCTACTACGTGATCAACAGTCTGGATACGGAGGATACTGGCAAACCACTGGGGCAACTTTCGAAGCTAGTCTAGGAAGGTATTGTACAGTATTATTCCAGGCTGAGATTTGTGCAATCACAGCATGTGTTCATTGAGGATTAGAAGGCCTTTGAGGTAAGGACATTCTAATTCTCTCAGATAACTAAGTGGCAATTAAAGCCCTCAGCTCTGTAGAAACATCATCCAAATTGGTATAGGATTCTCTCCATACTCTATGCATCCTGTCCATTGCGGGATCGAGGGTAATGAGAGGGCAAATCTTTTGGCAAAGAAAGGAGCCGCTGGCTGCCTTGTGGGACCAGAACCCACTTGCGGGATTAGTCATTCAACGGCAAAAAGATGGGCCAAGGAGGAGTACATCAAATGATGGAGACATTTTCCTGGCCAGAGATTGGGTAAGCGTCTTCTCTCGGGACCAGATTCTGTGCTGACAAAGGTGCTGGTTCAATATGTCAGGAAGTCCCTGAGATAGATTGTTGCCATGTTACCTGACATGGCCATATCTGGAGCCACTTAAATAAAGTGGGACAACTAAGACCGCAGTATACATTTTATTCGATTGTAAGGTCCTGGAGCCCAGAAGAAGGAGAATCTTTGGACCACAACAACCAGGCATAGATTTTGACAAGAACACCCTGCACAAGATCCTGGATCTTATTAGAGGAACTGTGGTCGGTGTAAGGTGAACAAAGAAAAAGGGGAGCACAATAGGCTCATAGCCGAAGTGCCGGGGGTAAATTAGAGTGACAGCAATTTGTCCCCAAGGGAAAAAAGCCCCTGAGAACTATATTGTAATATATAGAGTTTAGGCTGTGTAACTTTCACTGAAAAAAGTGTAATTATTAAATGACAAATAGTACTACTGTAAGGGGGCTTAAAAAGGTTTCCGTGTTGACCCAACTTCATGAAGAAAGTTAGAAGCTACAATTAGTAGTGGATCCTGGTCAAAAATGCTAAAATTATGGTAATGGGAACTAGAGGTGTTGACCACATATCATGCGATGAAAAGCAATTTAGCAGGTCTAGATTCACAATGGATTGTATTGTTAAGGATTTATTAATTTTTGTACATGCTTCTAGCCGACGTCAAGAAAATGAATACCGGTCAATTGCGGACACGGACTATTGCGGACACATCATTAAAGCGGTCAATTGCGGACACTAGGGATTACTGCTACCTGACAAGGGTTTGACAGGTCTCTGCAAATATTTCAATACTGGAAATACTATGATTTTTCTATAGTCCAATATTTCATTTTATGGAATTTAAACTCGAAAATATACAAAAAGTATACTTCTATATACATAAATATACAAATCTTTGACTTGCAAAACCTGTCTATGTTGACAAAAACTCGGTCGATTTCCTATAATTCTTCTATCTTCCAAAACTCATCTAATTTCCTTATAACTGGAATTTAAACTCCAAAAGTGGTGACGTCACGGCTCATTTCCGCTTACCAGCTCCTTCTGATTGTATGATGTTTTTTAGACACATAATAAGTTGTGGAGCCTCACTACACTGAAAACATGCTGCCAACTAAACGTGAAATGCAGTAAATGCAATATAAATAAAAAAAATACTTTTGGTCTGTAAAAAAAACTGTAGTTCTCTTTCTCAGAAACTATTAAATCTGTTTAAATGACACTTGGCTCAGATATAATTCAGTGGCACAAAAGAGTTACAAAATTAATAAAATTCTTAAAGCATTTAATCCCCCCCCCCTAACTTCTTAACTGTAGGTCTTATAATTCCCTGTCACATAACTAATTGTATAAAGCTCGACAGTCTGCAACCAATGATCACCTCAAAGGTTCACTTATAGTGAATACAGGTGTGGCAATCCTGAGATATATTAAACTGGGACGGTTAATCAAAACCATTTACACGAGAATTAACTATTTGGAAACTTATGTAAAATATTTTTAAAAAACTGTAGCCAAATTTATTCCTGCCACATAATTTTGTTTTGTCTCTAAGCAATAAGTAGTATCTTATAGAGTTTTAACTATATTTAGTTGACACAAATCATTAGAAAATTTATGTTTATAAATACCCACTTAAGATTAAATAAATCTTTTCCAATCAAATATTTTGATTTATTTTGAACAACCAAAACTATAAAATACAAAACAAAATAGTCCAAATTTCTTACATAGCTAACTAAAACAAAGAAACATTATAAATATAACAAATTCAAACACTTAAAAAAATATAATCTAAATTACACTAATACCTAATTAGCCTCAATTACTTAATAATAAATTTGATTTGTTTTTCTTAAAAAAAACTCTCTTACCTCATATTTGAAGGTGAACCAAATTTAGTTTGTTTTATAATATCAACAAATGAATGGTCAGAAGTCTGATTGATAGTAGCCCAGCCTCGTACTGGAGGAGATGGACTCTCTAATACGGTCAATGAATCGTTTCCTTCTGATGCCAATTTTTTTCTCTGTTTCTGTGACAACTTCACTGATGGACTTATTTTGATCTCAATGCTGCTACTGCTGGAACAAGATTTCTTTAAGTCTTTACAAAACTTAGCTTTCTATCTGAAAATGAGATGTTTACTTATTTAATTTTTTTTAAACCAAATAAATATTTATAATATGTTAGTTACTTTTAGTTTGTCTTATGCCTAATATTTTCCAATTTATTTTTAACATTAATTTTCCGGATATATCTTTTTATGGAACCAACAACATAACAGAAATATTAATTACCTTCATAAAAAAGGGGAAAGTTGAAAGTTTGTATTTTAAAACAGTGTTTAATTTTTTGTGAACATTATTTTTAATTGTAAGTGGAGTGAAGTTAACTTATGTATTTATTCAATATCATCAATGTGCTTTAAAACAAAAATTAGATTATTTATAGTTGTAAGTCTGCGTTCTTACAACTTCATTACTATTTACCTGAAGGGTAGGGTATCAAATTCATTTGTACTAGCAGCTATTCATACAACGTGGTACAGGTTAACACAAATTATCTAGCCAGTCATAATTAAAACAAGAAATCTTCGTTTTATTATGTTATTAAGAAACAAAGACATTGGTATCATCAAATTAATAACTTAAAGTCTAAATTTCAATCATGAGTGAATACGAATTATTACAACATGTAAAACAGTCCAAATGAAAGTTTTTATATTTTAGTTCAATTTAACACCGATATTTCATAATGATTGTTTTTCTGTTCTTTGCACTTTACTCACGTGAAGCCAGTCCAATTCACTTTACATTCTATAAGCCCTCTCACCTCATCGCAACTATTTCACAATTACTACAAGTCCACCATTTTGTTGCTGATTTGAGTCTCTCCAGCCGTCAAGTCAACACGACTGTTCCCCAAGGTGGTTCCAAAAAGACTGACTATAGACGCTTCCTTCTTCCTTGTTCCAGAGAGACGCTTTTGCAATGCATCATGGGATATTTTTTCCGTTTTCATGGGCTGAAAAAGGCTTCGGCTTTCGAATTGCTTTTCGCTTGACGTTGCATCTCTTGCTTGGCAAAGCTAATGCTCGCTGACTCATGGAAAGTTTTTCCAGGTTTCATATTTCCTTTATTCATGTCTGTTAATTTTTTATCGGCGCGCACATCTCGAAATTCAAACTTTCAATATTTTACATTTAGACATTGTTTAAGAACACTTTACACTTTTTTTATTTATATATAATATTTATTCTGAATATTATTACTACATTAATATTACTTGTACTTTATTTAAACTTAATATTTATTATTTATTTTGGTTGGAAGATGTCCCATGCTTACAGAAACCCCCTCCTTCGAGATTCTCATTACGCAGAAATAAGAATCTCGAAGAAAAAAAACATGGAAGCTGGGACATTCCAACCCCTTGCCACCTTTTATGGAGAACAAGATTAGTTCTAATACAATTTTGAAAAAATTTTAAATTTATCGTTTAACAATTTTAAAAAAAATATCAAAAAGTTATAACATCATCAATTTTAGTAAGCATTATTAAAATTTCAAAAACATAATAAATTTTCTGCATTATTACACATTTTTCAAAAATATCATCAATTATTTTCCAAAAACATCATAAATTCTAAAAATGGTACATTCAGCATAAACAGAAATCATTTCTCAACATGTTTTTAACAAAACATAATATTGTTCATGATACATCAAACTACAGAAATCAAAAGTCAAATAAAAATCATATTACAGAATGTGATACAAAAATATGATAAAAGTATGGTATTCATGACATAACCAATATGGATTTTTTAAATGAATCAAGCAACACATCATATTGCAAGGTATACAGCATAAAATCATTTTCAATTTGTAAACTAGTCATAACAGACAATATTAAAACATATAACATGTGAACAACAAATAGATAGTTATCAAATCATATCATAATGCAAATGATATTTAAAGCACAAATTTGACATCATATAAATCATCATCAAAACATAATCAAATGTGCATAACGTAGCATCATTGATAATTCTTTATTATTTTACAACAGCAGAAGATTGTATAACATAGTACATGTGAACAACAGAAATAATCATCAAAACATAGACAAACAATTTTTTGTAAATTTTCATATCATAAAATCAAACATCACATATCAGCATCATTTCAAAAAACATCATTAAACATGTTCATTGACAAAATCAATTATTATTATTTCAAATCATCATCTTTTATGATTCACTTTTTCATCATTACAATTTTTTATAATTAACTTCTTCATCATTATAAAGGCATCTTTATTCATCATCACTGTTACATTTATTAAAATCACAATCATCTACCTTTATTATTATTATCACATCTTTTAAAAATCAAAATCATCTATCTTTATTATTATTACATGTTAACAAATTTATGAAACATATCACACTACAAAAAATTTTAAAACATACAAACATATTTATTTTATGGCTAAAAAGAAGATTTCTTTTCCAAACAAAAAACCCATCCCTCAAATTCATAATTGAGAATTCATATTTCCCTATCATGTTTATCTCTTAATCAAATTATTTTATTATTATTATTTACCTAGGATTTCAGGAATCTATCTCAACTTCATCTCTAACAGTTATTTGGTACATTGCCTACTTTCATTTTAAAGAAAAAAATATTTTAATAAATCAGTTCACCAATAAGACTCTCTTGTCTTATAAAAAAAATCATCAACCTCGTAGAATGAGAGTATTCCCTTTGGAATCTCTAAAAATTATTATCAAGGATTAGCGTCCATTTTGGAACCCCTAATCAAATGTATCATCGCAGCAAAATCGTAGAAAAACTCGTAGAACATCATTTAAAGATCTAGCGTCACATTGGAACCCCTAGTCTATTATTTATCGTCGAACCTCATTACTTGACCCCCTCAAAAACCTCATTACTCTTACTGATTTATTAAAACAACTACATATTATTATTTATTAACATTTCCTATTACCAAATACTAAGTCACAATCCCAACTATTTATTATTTTTCTGAAATCATCCTCCTTACTAAAAGTTTCATTAACATTATCTCAATATCTCCTCCAAAAAAAATATTTATTATTCACTTTCTTTAAAAATCTACATCATCTATTTATTAATATTCATAAAAGTTTCATCAAAAACATCTCATTCTATTTAAAATATAATCACCACTGAATTATTTATTATTATTATTTAGCCATTTGTAAATCCTGTATTATTATTATAAAGTGTTTAAAGTTATATCTATGACTTTACCATTGTTCACTTAAGTTCTTCTGCTGAACTTTATCTATATTATTGATATTATTAAAATCAAATTAAGTATCCTAATCATTATCATTTATTTATTACTTATTATTTATCTAATGTATGAAAATTTTCAACCCAACCTAACCGTCTGAAATGCATGGACCTAGTCTATTCTGTCGTTATTGTTTTTTCACTTAAAATTACGTGATGGTTATTTGTTACCAACAAACAAAGATCACCGCAGTGATATATGAAGGTTATTTGACACCAACAAACAAAAAAACTCCTACTTAATTTAGTGAAGGTTCTTTGATACCAACAAACAAAAATCACCGTATTGGTACATAGAGTTTTTTGGAGCTTCGTCGAACTATGATCGTTACAGCTACGCCCTGGTAATTAGTAATTAGACTGGAAATCTTTCCATCCAAATTGTTCATTAACATCTCCTATGTGCACAAGGCAACATACCATCATTTTCTACATCCATTACTAGTAGTTATTAATCGGACAAGTCCTCATAGTTTGTTGTAATGGATGTTTTTTACTTAAAACTAACTTTTTTAGCATTTTTAGTGCTCATACTCACAATCATTCTTCATCATTCATCACCATTAAGTTTATTTTTATTAATCATATCTTATTATATGTCAGATGTAAATTATGTTTATTATTATATAAATCTTATTTTTATTTGGAGTAGTCTTGGCTTCTATCCACTTTTCAACTCGGTTTAATTTAAAATTTTTATTCTGAAGTTATACATCATCTAATCATCAATTTAAAGTTTCTTCTGATTCTATCGCTAAAAGGTTTATTTGTTATTGAAAATTTATGAGTTAAGTTAAAATATAGACATCGAAATTCTAAAATTTATCGATTTTCTAAAGTATATACTTTATAAATCATGTTTCATTTATTTAAATTTGCGTATTTGTTCTTTCCTCAAATACTAATTCTAAGTTTGGCCTAAACGGGTTTTAAAGCTCTATCGTAAAATTATATTATACTTATTTAAGTTTCGTATTTGTTTGTGTACAAATATCAATTTCCAACACTGGCCTAAATGGGTTTTAAGCCTATCTTCAAATTAAATTTTATTTATTCAAGTTTCATATTTGTTTCTTTACAAATATTAATTTCTAAAACTGGCCTAAACGGGTTTTAAAGCTCTATCGTAAAATTATATTATACTTATTTAAGTTTCGTATTTGTTTGTGTACAAATATCAATTTCCAACACTGGCCTAAATGGGTTTTAAAGCTTATAATCAATATTAATCTTAATTGTGTTTTACATTTAAACATATTACCATTTATTATTATTTTAATTTATTTTAGTTGAAATTTTAAAAATTTGTTTTAATTTTATCCATCAATATCTAATATTTAACCACCTGAACCATTTACTACCATTTCTATGTCCTTCTGATCATACTAATAAACACTTATGTCACTACAGAATTCACCTCCCTTTGGTCAAAGTGAGTTTGAATATTCATACCTACTCAATTCAATATGAATCCCACAAGGTGACTTCCGTTCAATAAACCCCTGTGACACTGTTTATTCCGAAGTTCTTTTTTGGTTCACTTATAATTTTATATCAACCCATTAATATTAATCACCCCCTCAAAACATCGTACATTTTAAAATTATTTAATTTATGAATTTGGTAAATATGTCCTTCAGGATGCACCTTCCATTGGGTTGGTGAATATTTACTCTAGGTTGCTCCTCCTAATTTTAGCCTAAACTGTCCTCGTTTTAATTAATATAACTTTTTATTATTATAATTAAGTCTATTTATCTCAGGTTATACCTTAACTTATTCAGAATTTTATTTAGGAATCTATTTAAATTCTATTCTTTATGTAAAAACAACTTTATTCAAATTCACCTTAAAATTTATTACATCTGCACATCCATTTATGATTAATTACGTTACTGTCCTGTCTGTTACATAATTATATTATTTTTAATTTTACTGTCTCCCTGATCAGTAATTCTTTTCTTTTTATGGTTTACACCCAGTCTAAACACTTTTTCCGACATTAACTTTTTCTTATGGTTCTGGCCTAGTCTAACAACTTTACTAACACTAAATTTCATCTTGTATTCCTGCCGTAACCTATAAGTCGTCTTTCTAAAATACTCTCCATACTTAACCCCCTCTATACTCCTAATTTCTTTAAACATCTCCGTAGAATCAACTAATGCCTTTATATATAGTTCCCCATAACACCCTTGTAGCCTAATTGTATCTTTATAAAAACTTTCTTTTTCAATGATACACTTATTTTCATGATCCTGTATTCTAAATTCATACCTAATCTTTTTAATGAAAACTTCCTCATAACTCATTATCATATAATTACATCGTTTCTTTATCTTAACATCTAACTGTACTTCCACGTTCTCAAAATTATTGTTTACAAAATTCCTAACCTCAATTACATTGTATATACTATTTGCCCCAACATAGCCTAACTTACTCACATCAATATCTGTTTTCAATGCACTATCTTCTACTACTAAAACACTAACATCACTGAGATTTTTCTTTAACCCTAGTGTAGGCTCAACGTCATAATTACTGTTTTGATTCAAAATCTTAATTTCTTTGGATAAATTACAATTGATATTGTCTATTACTACAACTTGTTCATTATTAATTTCATTCCTAACGTCTTTGTTAAATTTATTACTTACTGTGTCAAATTTCTTAACTAAATTTTCAAAGCCTATTCTTCTCTCAACTATCATTTGTTCAAATTTACAATTAAGGTTTTCTAACCTATCATTTATTTCAACCTTATTTGAATTTATTTCTTCTTTTAATTGTCTAAAATTAACCTCACATTTCTCAGATTGATTATTCATAGCTACCTTCATTTCTTTAAAATTATTTTCAAATTTTTCAAATTTATTGTCACTATCCAATTTATTAAATTTCATATCGTCTCTTATTTGTTCTCTTAATTGTATAAAATTACTTTCAGATTTTTCAAATTTGCTATCAAACTTATTATTCATTTCCTTAAAATTATTTTCAGATTTATCAAATTTATTGTCAAATTTACAAAATTTATTATTTAAGTATTTCACTAAATCATCGAAATGTTTAAACTTATCTTCATCACTAGGAGAGCTAACCTGTTCTAAAATTTTTGTTTCTACCATGCTTTCTACCTCGGTAAAACTGGCTCCTAAACCGGATTCGTCTAAGTTATTTTCATCTGTTTCCATCTTAAATTCTATTGATTATAAATTCTCAATTATGATATTTTTATATTCTCCAATTATCTCTTTATGTAAATTTACTTTAATTTTAATTTTAGAAATGTGTATAACCCTGTACCACGCTATAATCCTAACTGCTTTTTCGAAATGATAAGTATTTTCGGGCGCCATGTGTAAGTGGAGTGAAGTTAACTTATGTATTTATTCAATATCATCAATGTGCTTTAAAACAAAAATTAGATTATTTATAGTTGTAAGTCTGCGTTCTTACAACTTCATTACTATTTACCTGAAGGGTAGGGTATCAAATTCATTTGTACTAGCAGCTATTCATACAACGTGGTACAGGTTAACACAAATTATCTAGCCAGTCATAATTAAAACAAGAAATCTTCGTTTTATTATGTTATTAAGAAACAAAGACATTGGTATCATCAAATTAATAACTTAAAGTCTAAATTTCAATCATGAGTGAATACGAATTATTACAACATGTAAAACAGTCCAAATGAAAGTTTTTATATTTTAGTTCAATTTAACACCGATATTTCATAATGATTGTTTTTCTGTTCTTTGCACTTTACTCACGTGAAGCCAGTCCAATTCACTTTACATTCTATAAGCCCTCTCACCTCATCGCAACTATTTCACAATTACTACAAGTCCACCATTTTGTTGCTGATTTGAGTCTCTCCAGCCGTCAAGTCAACACGACTGTTCCCCAAGGTGGTTCCAAAAAGACTGACTATAGACGCTTCCTTCTTCCTTGTTCCAGAGAGACGCTTTCGCAATGCATCATGGGATATTTTTTCCGTTTTCATGGGCTGAAAAAGGCTTCGGCTTTCGAATTGCTTTTCGCTTGACGTTGCATCTCTTGCTTGGCAAAGCTAATGCTCGCTGACTCATGGAAAGTTTTTCCAGGTTTCATATTTCCTTTATTCATGTCTGTTAATTTTTTATCGGCGCGCACATCTCGAAATTCAAACTTTCAATATTTTACATTTAGACATTGTTTAAGAACACTTTACACTTTTTTTTATTTATATATAATATTTATTCTGAATATTATTACTACATTAATATTACTTGTACTTTATTTAAACTTAATATTTATTATTTATTTTGGTTGGAAGATGTCCCATGCTTACATAATTGAATATTTTCTTATGTTTGTGCTGTCCCATTACACATTATTCTTTGGTAAAGTAAAAGGCATGATGTTATTTAAT
Organism: Aphrophora alni; assembly: GCA_963513935.1. Classification (NCBI taxonomy): domain Eukaryota; kingdom Metazoa; phylum Arthropoda; class Insecta; order Hemiptera; family Aphrophoridae; genus Aphrophora; species Aphrophora alni. The sequence continues at coordinate 126,644,982 of OY740767.1, forward strand.
CAGATAATGTCTCTCTCAAATTCTTACTTAATTAAAAATAAAAAAAGACGAATAGAAACTAGGGTTGTAGAACTAAATTTTGAACGAAGTAATTCTGGTGGTAGGAGGGGGGGGAGAAAGAACTAAGAACTATGAACTATTTGTTATTTTATTACTATCTGCATTAAAAATCATCCGTTCTATTCAACCATACAATGGTTTGGGATTTCATTACTTTAAACTTAGATTTGATACACATATTCTTCACTTAACAAGAAAATTTTGTATGGAGTGATACAAAACCTAGAGCCATGATAACAAAAGTACTGGATATAACAAGATAAGTCCGATAGGCATTGTAAATATATTAGTTTATCTTAAAGTATTGTCATAAGTGGTAAATATTTTTGTACATTTATTGTAAAATTATAAATTTGTATGTATTTGTTTATGGCTTTTGTGATAATGTTAGTAAACTTTATAAATTATGGAGGATAAGAATATTCATAAAAAGGTAGGCGACAAGAAAAATATTCATAGCCAAATAAGAGAATTAATTTATAACATTTACAAATTCACAAATACCATATTGCTACGAATTCTAAACATTACAAAAAGTGGTTAAAGGAAAAATTGATAATCTGCTTCCAAAATTGGTTTTATTTATAGACTATAGAATATTGTCACCACTTGCATCAGCCTGTATATCAGAATCAGAGCAGAAGATGGAGAAAAATTTGATACGCTAGATTTAGAGATGGTAGTAGAAGAGTTAGCAAGAGTAGGAAATAGCCAGGAGTAGACGAGTTGACAGCAGAAATTATAAAAGTAACAAGACCAGTGGGAATGGAATGATTGTATAGCGTGAAATGAGTGATATGGAAGGAAAAGAAGACTTGATGATTGGAGAATGGGAATTATTCTGTGTCACTGCAAGAAAGTCTATGAGAAACTACTGCTGAGGAAAATTATAAGAAGATTGGAGGAAACAGCTTGGAAAGAACAATGTGGCTGCAGACAAGGAAGATTCATTGTGAATTCGATACTTGTTTAAAGTCAGATCGTAATAAAAGGACAGAGTATGATAAAGACACTGTGACGGGCTTTATAGAGATACAAAATAAGAAAATAGGATATATTATACATATATATTTCCCTGTTTTGTTTTTTTGTTATTAGTGTATATTTAAATTTCTATATTAAGTTAGTATAATTATTACTTTTTTGTAAAATTTATTTAAGGATTTTATTATTATTTTTTTTCTGTACTGTTCTGGACAAGCATGGAGAAAGAAGAAAAAATTAACGAGAATGATAATATTCTAGTACAATTATTTTATTTACCTTATTCTTGGAGTTGTAGTTTTTGACTGCAGTGATAATTGTGTACATTCTTTAGAGTTGGCTAGTGTCACAGAAGGAGTTATTTGAAAATTACCCAGAGGAATCAGTTTGGTATAGTCATCAGGTCTTGGCTGTATCGTTGGTGCTGTCATGATTACCTTCAACCGGTTCTGCACGGATTTTTGAATCTTATCAATTTTGTACCATTCCTGCAAGTAAAAACAGTCTTAAAATGATAGTAGTCAAAGTGAGATGCTAATTAAAATATTCTAAACTTTTGAGAGAACTTAACAAATTATAATATTGGTACAGATTTTTGTTTCGAAAATGGTAATTTTTAATTGTTACAATTAGCGCAGAAATATATTTTTATAACTAAATATCAAGTTTAATAATTGAAAATTTTAATTATTTAATTAATTAATGAAGTTGGTAAAATAAGGCAACATTAAAACTATTATGTTTCTGCTGGACCTTAAGCATTTATTAAAAACACTTTGGCAGAAAATAAATATCCTTGTAGCCTTCAGCAGAGTGAGACTGTGATTGCACAAGTGTAGCACAGGAAGAAAATATTTTCTGTACGAACACTCAAAGGGAGCAGAATACTGAGACAAACATCTTTATAACAAACAACGACAGTGAAAACACTATACTTCTTGAGCAGGCTCATAAACATGATGTAACAAAAAAGCCAAAATCACGAAAGAGAGGTGGTGTTAATGACATATTACATGGAGAACGAGAAGAAAAAACTGGTGCTATTACAAGAAACTTTGAAAGAAGACATCAATGTAATGTTCCTTCATAGCTTACTTCCAGATTTAAATCATTAACACACAAAGACAAATTACGATTGCAAATGGAAATGCAAAGACTAGTTTTTGATGCAGTGATAAGACAAACTTGTAATTTATATTCCATCTACATCGAGTTACGGTACAATTTATAGGTCTCCTTCATTAACATCTCCTATCTTGGAATCATTTATAGATAAACAGGCATAAGGCGGCAATGTATTCACACTTTAAAATCCGTTAACAAGTAATTTTAATAATTGTTAAACACCTTTTTTTGCATAACTGCTATTGTTTAAAAATATGGAGCTGTACGTTAATAATTAATAAAATGTTTCTTTTTGTATCATATATTATTTAATTACCTAAAAGTAACAATAATTAATCTTTCTTCTGACACAATGCTTTGCCAATAATTTAACTCCATTTTCTGCAGCCAAACTTCTACTTTTTCTAGTAGCTTATCAAAATTGTCTATTGAAATCCTCATGTATTAAAAAAAACAGGTCATCGAAATTTCGTAACTCTTAGTATAAGGTGTGAAATTCGCCAAGTTCTTGGCGGTGTAATTTACTTCGTGACTGTAGATACCGGCATACTCTTGCTCCGCAAGATTTGGAGAATCAAAAATTAGAACAATAGAATCATATGTTTTTTCTCTCACCATTCATAGTTCTTATAAATACGTTCGATGTTAACCCGAAATATTTTATTAACAGCATTTGTCCAAAAATTAACTAACCCGGGTTGTTAAGGGCAATATTGAAATAGCCGTTCTCATTTGGATTCGACCAAAATATCATTCTCATCATGGTTGCAGCACTTATCGGAAACCTGTTTATATGTTTCTACTGTTGTTCACTACGTAACGTTGGTATCACTATCTGGCAGTCTTGTAATGTTTGAGTGACATGCATTCTTACATTGTGCTTTCTAAATAGTTATTTATTTTACAGTCTTGTTATAATTTTAATTAAAACTAAGTAGTGAAAATGAGTTATTAAGTGATCTTGAGAATAGTGACAACAGCAGTGAATTGTACAATGAATCTGAAGAAACAGACATCGAGTCGAATGATTCAGATGACAACGGCATTGCAAAAGCTCGTGAGTGGCAAGAGGTTAGTCAAAACAACATACCCGCTTCCTTTTTCACATTGTGCCTAAAGTTGAAGTACAACTTAAAATTTTAATTATTTATATAAAAAATGCCATTTAGAGTGTAGATAACTAATTTAATTACAGTAGAACCCCTCTTAACCGGTCTAGTCGGGACTACACCCAGGCCGGTTGCCCGTTTGGCCGGTTAATCCGAGGTTCCCGTGAAAAATCGGTTTTCGTTCAAAGAAAGCTTTAATCAGGTAGCACTAAAAATTATGCAATTAAGATGTTATTGCAACTCATTTAATTGTACATAAATGTATCATATATATTATGTTATGTATATTATACATCAAACATGAAAAAATTAAACACCACAAAGCTTTTTTACAGATTCCCCTTTGTCAAGTGTTTTGATACATTTAACCGCGTCTCAAACGAAACCAACACACGCTTCCAAAAACTGAAAAGAAATGTTATATTTTCCATAATGTATACTAAAATGATTCGTGGAAAAAAAGTGGCCCATCAAACGTTTTTGTGGGTGTATGTCTGCTATACCGACGGGAGCCAATGCCGCGGTGTTTTTATGCCGCCGACAATAGGATACCGCTATCGACAAAATCGTTTGATATCGCCGCCGCTTTGGTGCCGCGGTGTTTTTATGCCGCCGACAATGGGATACTGCTATCGACAAAGTCGTTTGATATCGCCGCCGCTTTGGTGCCGCGGTGTTTTTACGCCGCCGACAATGGGATACCGCTATCGACAAAGTCGTTTGATATCGCCGCCGCTTTGGTGTTTCATTTACAATTTATTTTCGGAAACTCTCATCCAACCAGTACACTACGATATAGGCCGGTTAATCCGAGTACCGGTTAATCCGAGGCTGGTTAACAGAGGTTCTACTGTATTATGTTATAATTTACACAAAATTAAAATTTAAAAAATAACTTTGGTTAATCCTAGACACAATTTTTATTAGGCCAAAACATCACTAAAAATTAAAAATTTAACGGTAGTACTTTTAAATGTTTGTTGTAAAGTACAGAATTTGACAATAAAAAAATATGGCCTGAAAATGAATATTTTTTACAAAAAAACTCGACCGGGACGATGTGTTTTTCGGCAAGTTCTTTCAATATTTCCTCCGTACTCTTATTCAAGAGATCATGGCAGGAAATAACGCCTTTAGAGGAATTTAAACTTTGACGCTAAACCCCTCTCAATAAGTGCAGCTAGTCTGCACCCCTGTGTGATTTGAACCCTAAGCTAAGGTGAAAGTATAACTGTATAATGTAGGTGAACTGTGTGTATATGACTATATGGATAATAGTTTAAGTGTTGCAAGTGTTAAGGGAGTTAACACGTTGCAAGTGTTAAGGGAGTTAACACGTTGCAAGTGTTAACACGAGGGACGCCCACCCCCTCCTATTAGGTGCAGCTAGTCTGCACCTCCCCTTGATGATATCGATTACAAGCAATTGTAAAATGACTATTATTAACCACCTCCTAGTATTGGAATCGTTATCAAAATTATTCATCCATTCTTCACTCCTCTCTCTACTACCTCTGCAATGCTTTCCCAAATCCCCCCCTCCTCCATCCTAATATCAAAATCCGTATCAGCAATCTGAGGTATCTGTGTCAAAGGTCGATATTGGGAATATTTGGTTAATTCTGATATGGCTGTCCTAATCATTACAATACCAGACAGAAGCAATAATACATCTTCCCACTACACAAGTCATGTAATTATGAGAAGGGATCTAATTATTCAAGTACAGTATAAAGCTTTTTAATCATTTGCAGAATCTTTAGAAATTTGGAAATGTGAACATAGCTCTCTGTTTTCAGTATATTTTTATAATGGCTCTTACATCCTGGCCCTTTACAACTGTGAAGGATGATATGATGTCAAGGTTTAAATCTTATTTCCCAAAGGATTCTTTAAAAAAACACCAGACAACAAACTACTTTGTTATATAACACTATATTATGTACTAGGACCTGTTAAGAGGAATAGTGAACAAGATGGGATATTGCATGTTTCATTGATATGGGCTTGTACTGGAAATGGCTATGCTATTAGTCAAGAGAGATGTAAGTGCTCAAAGATTTAAAACATAATCAACGCATTAACAAACACATTGTTATAATATATATCAAGTAAAAATATTATCTAATTACAAAAAGTGTGGGTCTACTACATTCTTTTATAGTCGGCCATTAAAATAATAATATTACCTGTGTGTGTCGTTCCAAGTCATCAAATGAAGCTTTCTGTATGTTGGTACCTTCAAGGTTTGCATCAAGGTCGCTGTTGGAATTTACAGACTCATAGCGCTTTCGTTGCAACTCACTTATGGTAGACTTATGTACTCGTGGTAACTTTTTTTTATTTGTAGATGGTGTGGTATTTTTTGATGTTACTTTTTGAGATGCAATCTCAGGTTCTGTTTCTCCATCTGTAACCAAAGATTGAATTAATACATTATGATGTATTTGGTAATTGTACCACATTAAATAACTATTTTACTGTCAATATGAACACTTACTTTTAAATATGCTCTAATGTTTATAAATGCATGACAACATATTATCTAATTGTATTATATAATTATTAACGAATTTGTATGATGAACTATGAGATGATGAGTACAATAATGGTCATACGTATGATGTGTAAAATAAATGATAACTTAACAGTAATTTAATTGGTTAATTCCTTCCCCTTATCTCCTTTTTGTGAACAAATGTTAATCTGGATTGAATGTAATGCTTCAGTATTTATTTTAATTCATTATACAATATATATGAAAAATCCAAAACAATAGTAAATCAATTACAAACATAATTAGAAGTATAATACACAAAACAACTCAATAGTAAATAAATGTAAACGATTAAATTTTGTTTACTCATTAACAAACTTTTAGGTTAAAATTGTGCACTGATTTTGATTATTGCTGTTCCCACTTTCCGCTTCAATAGTCAACTGTGTAATTTCGTTCAAAATGACAGCAGTTTTGGGTATTCAGCCATTATTAGTTTCAGTTGAATATTTTTTCCACTGTCATCAAACACATAACATTCATAAAATCAAGCTCTTTGGGCAGAAGGTAGCGTTGGAGAACCAGGTGAAGTACCTAGGTACTATGTTGGATAAAAGGCTCACCTGGAACCCACAGATAGAACGGGTAGTAACCAGAGCCAAGTGTCTTATGTTTGCATGTAAGAGGGCTGTTGGTAAACAATGGGGTCTGCAACCCAAGATGGTTATGTGGATTTACACCATGATCATTAGACCACTAATCTCCTATGCTGCGGTGGTTTGGTGGACTAAGACGTTACAAGGTGGGGTTGGAAGTAGAATGGATGGTCTCCAAAGGGTGGCCTGTTTAGCTATCACGGGGGCCATGGGGTCTACACCAACGGTTACCTTGAATGCACTACTGGATCTCCCTTACCTAGGGGTATATATTCAGGGACAGGCCAGGATGAGTGCATATAGACTACAGCAAACGGGTTGCTGGAGAAAGAGGTGGCCTGCAATCGGGCATTGCAGGATAAATCAAGTGGTCAACAGGGAAGTGTTAGACATGCCCTCAGATCACATGATACCTAATGTTTCATTAGACAAGCCTTTTAAGACGAAGATCTTCTCTAGGGAAGAATGGGAGTCTGGAAGGAGGTTATACAACGAGCAAGATATAGTCTGGTTCACAGATGGCTCGAAAACAGAGATGGGTACAGGCGGTGGCATAAATGGGCTCAACCCAGAGAGGTCCATCGTACTGAGCCTAGGTAAGCATGCTACTGTTTTCCAAGCAGAAGTAGGTGCTATCTCTGAATGTATCAAGGAGAATCAAAGAATGAAATACATTGGTAAGAACATTCTGATTTTCACAGATAGTCAAGCTGCTATTAAGGCACTAAACACGACTAAGGTAAAGTCGAAGCAGGTATGGGACTGCATCTCATCATTGATAAAGCTTAGTCAGATGAACACGGTCACTGTGGGCTGGGTTCCTGGCCACTCAGGTATTGATGGTAATGAGAGAGCAGATGAATTAGCCAGGTCAGGTTCTGAATCCCCTTTCGTGGGCCCGGAACCGGTGCTCGGAATCTCCTATGGACATGCCAGGGCAGCGGTTGATACGTGGATGCGGGAGGGGATGAACAGGGTCTGGACGAATTCAACCACTAGTAGACTTGCTAAAAGGTTATATAGACCAAGCAAGAAACATGCGGAACAACTAATCTCTCTCAGAAGGGATAACATGAGGTGGGTGGTTGGGCTCTTAACGAGCCACTGTCACCTCAGAAAACACCTACACAGGATAGGAATTGCTGCAGATAATACTTGCAGGAAATGTGGTTTGGCTGAAGAGTCCGCAGAACACATTCTTTTAGAGTGTGAGGCGTTAGGACGAGCCAGGCTATACTCTCTAGGCCCTCCGGGGAAAGAGATGGAAACCATCCTAGACAACCCTATCGGTAGTATCTGTTCCTTCATAAGGATGACGGGTATTACTGAATGGGTGTAGGAAGGAAATTGGGGCGGCAAAAGATCGATAGGTCGACGCCGGTGAGGCCTCTGAAGGAGGCTTTCATAGCCCAGAACGGAAAGGAAAAAAAAAAAAAATGCTTCAGTATTTATTTTAATTCATTATACAATATATATGAAAAATCCAAAACAATAGTAAATCAATTACAAACATAATTAGAAGTATAATACACAAAACAACTCAATAGTAAATAAATGTAAACGATTAAATTTTGTTTACTCATTAACAAACTTTTAGGTTAAAATTGTGCACTGATTTTGATTATTGCTGTTCCCACTTTCCGCTTCAATAGTCAACTGTGTAATTTCGTTCAAAATGACAGCAGTTTTGGGTATTCAGCCATTATTAGTTTCAGTTGGATATTTTTTCCACTGTCATCAAACACATAACATTCATAAAATCAATAGATAACACAAAACAAAGTAATACATAAATTATAGTCACAAACACATGTGTGACTAAAATGATTCGATAACATGTCTAGTGTGCCCACAGTTTCGAACTACACTGTTGCTTGTTGACAATCAGTTGCAAAGATAGGAAAACTGATTTCTTATCAATGGAAGTATTATGTTTCCATTCTGTTATTATGGTGATATAAAACACATTAGAGTCAAAATGTTAGTAGTTTGTTGAGATTTTCTTTGAAATTTTTTACAGATTTTGAATTGTTCTTATACATTTATGAGTTTTCTTTATATTTGCAATGATGACATAGTGATGTTCAGACTAAAACACATCATAACATTGAAACCTGAAGTGTTTTAATAATTTTATCAATATCTCAATAATGTTTTAATTATGTACCTCCTCTTTTATTGATAAAATGTATATTGTGGCTGAATTATCAAAAATTTACTGGAGAATATGGATTTCCTCTTAATGTTGCGGACAAATTGTTAAAACTTCGGGAACACTACACCAATTTGTAACACTTACTATTTTACTTATATTGTCTAATATTTATTAAAAGCAAGGTTCTGACTCTAATAACCAAGTCGGTACTTACCAAGCTGGCTATCTGTGAAACGTTAAATTACACATTCTGTTTGTTAAAGTATAAATTTTTATTAAAAATACAAATCATTGTTATTTAACCTTAAATCTAATATAAATCTTAATTCTAATATCTGTCCAAAGCTTTTTTTTGGACAAAAAAAATCTTTTAATTGTTCATAGTATATATATAAAGTTTGATTATATAGTCATTACGTGTTACTTACAGTTCTTTTAGTTCGATTTCATTTTTTCTAACTTTATTTAAAAAAATATCACCTTTGTGTTATCACTCACGCAATTGTTGAAAGATATTTACATTTCAGTATGTCCTCATCACTCAACATTCAAACAAACCGGTTTTCTTTACATTTTAATCACTTTTTGTACTAATCGACACTCTGACGAAGGACACTTCTTTGACGTTCTAACAAAGAGCGACTTGCAAGGTAAATTAAGAAATATTTTTTCTCGTTTAATCAGTTCACGCTATATTGATCTTTCATTCCAGAACTATAACATCAGTTAGGGGCTTGTCCAAAAACCGAGTCAGGCTTATGAAAGCAAAACCTGATTGGAAAACCATGAGTTTGTAAAATTGAGCCAGCCTAGTAAAATCATGTCGAGTTCGAAAAATCGAGCTGGGCTCAATCATTGATGGCTCACATCGCCAGTGTGAAAAGGTAGGATAATTGTATTTTCAGTGACTCTATGAGTGCACTACAACTTCTGAAACAATACAGACCATCAAACTACTATCATGAAGTAAAATATATTCATTTTATGCTCGAAAAGTAAAAAAAAATAGAAACATATTCTTTTAATGAGTTCCTGGCCATTGTGGTCTATGAGGTGATGAAGAAGCAGCCAGAATAGCTGGGTTAGCTGCTGACCTGAGCCCAATTCCATCGAAAGTTTATCGTTGAGTGCCAGTTTTGTTCTTTATGTCAGAGCTCTACAAACAATATGAATTAAGCAATGAAATAACAGAAAGAACGGTTGTCATCTGCACTCAAAATAAAAAACCAGTAACTACTTGATAATTTACTAGGGAATCCCTCAATTGGTTTCCACTTTTACATCTAGAGCAAACACCGGTCATATTGTTACACAGGCATACCTTTCCTGTTTTGGAATTTCTGATTCGGTTATCTGTTTGGTTCGCCAAATACAAGAAGAGACTTTCCAATATGTTCTTCTGGAATGTCCTGGTTCAGAAAATTCTGCCAAAGCCAAACTTAAACAAGAATGCACCTCTGACAAGGTACTGAATGTACAATACCTTTTGGAGACTCCCGCCCTTGTTTATGAAACACATTGTGTAGTTGGTATCACCTGATACCAGATACACGCAAAAGAAGTAAGAAGTATGGGAAAAGAAAGGTCTACAGTTATTGTTCAACAGTAATTGAGCCTGCTACTACTGCATAGTAATAAGAGAGTTATTGTCAGCCATATCTTGTCTACAGGATTATATTTATTCTTAGGCGTAATCACAGAATATTTCTTTTCCTTTTTGAATTGTTTATTATTTATAAAACCAATATTATAACCGTAATGACTTCATGATGTTTTAAATTTTAAAGTTGTTATTATTTGTTTATTTTTGTTATTCTAGATAACTCCCGTATTAAAGAATCAATAATCATTTACTTTTATAAATTTTTTATGTTCATATAATTTTCAAATTTAATTTTCTAACATTTTGTTAACATAACTTTTATTTCATTTTTTCTTGTTGTTTAAAGGTGAAATACCTCTTGGTCATCATCGCCTATTCTATAGTGTAGATAAAAATTCATATAATAGATACATGCCAATTTGAAAAATGTAAATAAATGAAGGGTACAATTTTATCATCTGTCTTTCAAAGCTTCTTCTCCTTTCTTCACCCTTCCACTGTCTTTCCATATTACCCCCTCCCACATCCTAGTATAGGAATCGGAGGTATCAGTCTCAAAGAACCAGTATTGGGAGTAATTGGTCAATTCTGGTATCGACTTAGCCCTAAACAATACAACAGTGATTTCAAACAAATTCTTAATTCCAATTAGCAATCAAATTTATCAGTGTTACTTTGTTACTTGTCAAATATATGTTGTTGAACAAAAGAGAAAATTTGTAAAATATGTTGAACATTCTACTTTTCGTATTACCCGTGCAAGCAAAATATTGTTATAACTTGAGAACTATTTAGTTAGTAAACTACTGATTTAGGGGTACGAGGCTATTCAGCCTAAGCTCCTTTCTACTGAGTTCCAGTACTTTTTTAGCCTTGTCCTAGAGTAGACTATAAATCATTTGGCTTGTTTTAGACCAGGATGGGTGGTCCAATACGTGATCTTTTGATCTTGTTCCCAGGTTTCTATGATATTATGAAGATATGTCTTAGGCACCCCAAAGAATGGTTCGGGCCCAACAAAAATCAGCTTCTGCACCCTCCTTGGCAAGGCAATCCGCTTCTTCATTTCCTGGTATTCCTTCATGTCCTGGCATCAAAAGTAAGGAGACTTGTTGTTTGTTGCCAATTGATTGATTACTTGTAGACATTCCCAGACCAATCTTGACTCGAGCTGCCCGACTGTCTGACATGTTATAGATCTCTGGGCCTTTGAGAACTTTTTTTATATTCTCTCTAACCCAGAGCTCTATAGCTTAACTTGAAATATGGATGGAGTTTTTCCTAGGGATTTGCTAAGGCTAAATTTGGGCCGTTTATCCCTACTCCTATCCTACCTTTCATTCTGGATCCATCGGTATACCATTGGAGGGATCCCTCCTTTAGTTTTTGTCCTTCTGGGAAAAACGTTTTGAAATTATTTTCAAAAGTTATTATCTTAATCATTAGTCCGATACTGTTGTGGCTAACTGAAACTTGAAAACTAGTGAATCAATTTAAACCAAACCAAGACTAAAACCTGACTAAATATTGCACCCACCAAGAAAAGGAAACCAAATGTAAATTAGATAAGTGGTAGTCAAGTTATAAAATTACAAACAAATTAGGATGTTGCATTTTATATACGTAGAGATAAATAAAAAATAGTTATGTAAAAATAAAATATATCAATATTGCAACAAAATATATTATTTAAAAAAGCACCCCATGTATCTAAATACTCTACAAAAATGACTTCTATTATTGGAATGCTATACCAACCTTTTATTGGCTGCCAATGTACTGAATAACTGTTTGCTGCTTCTATGACTTCCTCATCAGATGGGGCATTGCTGAAAGGTGTAATGAAACGCCTGCACATGGCGGGAATCATCCGATGATAACACTTAGATAATTCATCCAAAATGTTTGTGCTTAATATTTCTAAAGTCCTAAACAGTTAAACAAAACCATTTACCATATGTACAAGAATTCTAAGCTTTGAACAATTTATTAAAAGGAAATTTATTTTGATAAAGAAAAGTAATAACTTCTTTTAAATCTTCGTTTAAATATTATATTTAAATCTTCATGAATAACCTATTAGCATGTACTTAAAAGAAAAATTAGAAGTAACTGTAATTCTAGTTTCAAAGATTAAGATCAATAATTCACACCATTGCTGGTGTATGCAATTTGGTAATTTATACCAAGTCCATAGCATTACATTGTTTTTCTCCTGCACTATTTATTGTCAATTCGCACAATATTAAAATTCTTAATATAAATTGAAGAGTGAAAAATAATAATTTTGTTCAACTTTTGTGCACAATGGCAGTTTAATAAGTAAAAATAGCAATTTCAAAAACATTGGAAGTCAAGAAAAAAACAACTATAAATGTGAGCATAACCTAATTCTATGATTTTAAACTGGGAACCCCAGCTAATGTATGCATATTATTATATTGTTTTAGAAAAATTGCTGACTTTTAATTCGTTAGCATATATGAATGGGTTCATTTAAAATAATTAACAAGCTATATTTTCAAACGTAATGCAAAAAAAAACATAGCTAATTAAACTAACATTAATTAGTCTTTAGAGATTGGATTGCATCCTATTTCAAACGAGTAGACGAATCATAGATTTGAAAGTCGAATTGGATTAAATCGAATAATTTTTTGAACCTTAATCTTGAGTCAGATCGGATTGGATTTCACAGAAAATTTTTTATCAACATAACTATTTTAACCCTTTCTGGCTAATAATTTTACAATAGACAATTAATCTAGTAAACTATTCAATTAAAATGCATAATTTATATTTCTTTCTAAGGTATTGTTCTGAGGTCTTTTCTAATAATATAAAATGTGTATATTTATTTGTGGATATTACTACAGAGTACAATCCAATTAATACATAAATATAGTGTAACCTCTATTATCTTATAGGTATGGAAAAAAAATCAGTTGAATTGAATCTGGAAAACAAGGAAAGATGTACAGAAAAGTTTGTGGGAGACCACTGTAGGTATCCATGTGGCCTATTATATATGGTTTTTTATATTTTTCATTATTGATTGCTAAAAAAACCACTTCCATTTACACATAATTTACTACTTCCCATAGATACTATTAGATAGAAATAAAAACAAAAACTGCAATTTTTCACAATCGGTTTCCAGAAATACCAATGTTTCATGCTGCTTTGAAATTAAATTGGTGGAGTTTGAAAAAAATTAACTAGTTTGTAAGACCACGGTTAACTAGCACTCAAACTCGCTTCTATATTTGTACTAGTTTTCAGAAATATTGATGTTTTATGCTATTTTGAGGTTGTTAGTGGGTTCCTATAAAAACGTAAGGATTCCGTGAAATTCATTAGAACATAGTGAAACTTTTGTGAAATAATAATAATAATATATAGGTTTTGAGCTGTTGTCTCTAATGACCTGTGATTTACTGCTGTTAATCCTGTGTTAAATCTAATCCTACTGTGTTTACTGCTGAGAATGTGAGATCATGCAAGTTGACTATGACATCAAATCCCGACTTGGATTTAATTTCTTTAAGTGATTAATAAACATATAAATACAAATTTAGTTCAAGTGAAAACTATGTATGTTCTATACACTTTGTATGAACTTTGTTCTCATAATTAAGATTTCGAAAGCATAAAATTAAGCATTCGAAAGAGATTTAAAAAAATTTATAAGATAGAGTATTAACATATATATATCCAACAAATATATAAATGATAAGTTTATTTTTTGTTATATTACAACTTGCAGTAGCATGCTTCTTTCGAATGGGAAAACAGCAAATTCATCAAATTTTTCTAATTTCTAATTTCATTTTTGGCACATCTGTTGAATGTTTTACGAAAGCCTGAAAGATAAAGATTTCAACAGTATATTGTTTATTAAAATAACACGTGGTTTACTAGGCTAAAAGTTAAATTTAAAATAAGGTGATATTTCAGATGAATAAAGCTGTACAAAATTCTTGGTTTGGTTTTATTTTTATAGATCAAAAACTATAACAGTAAGAATAATTTGGAAAACACAGACAGAAAGAAGAAGAACAACACTATAAAATAGTATTCCTCTAAAGATGTGAGACATATATATGAACTTCTGAAAATGAGACCAATGGATGACAGTTTGTGTTTTACTTTGCCCTGTAACTCGTTTGTGCGAAATACACAAACTTTACCAATTTATCACATATAATTGTTAATATTTTATGACTTTTGGTTGTATGATAATGAATCTATGGAACATTAACTTTAAAACAGTATAAAAATTATTCCCATATGATGATTTTTACTAGGGTAAATGTTGAATTGAAAAAAATGAGATTTCCAGTCACGTAAACGCTTCAGTGAAGCTACTTGCCAGTTTGAGGGTATTAAAGATAATAGCAAAAATCCCTGCTAATAGCTTACAGTGATGTAGATGTGTGGAGAGTTATATTTGTAGAAATGATAAAAGAAATATATTTTATTTGTAAAAAAACAAAAAAAAACAGTTTGTTCATATCTGGACTTGGATTTTGGTCTGGGGTCTTTATTAAAGATTAGCTTGGGGTTTTCCCTTTCTTCCCAATGGCTTTAAAGTTGTTTTCAAATATTACAATTTATAAGGAGGGAGGGAAACTGACGTATCTTAATTCGATATAATTTTACAAACCAAACTATTGACATTGAATATCTATCGATATCTAATCTGATTCGACAATTTCAAAGTTTCGCCGATCCCTACTATTTAGGCAGTAAATTAAATGTGTTCATACATATATCTTAAATATAAAACATAAAAACAAAAAAAAAATTCTATATTTTCTTTTTCAAATAATAATATTAATGTATAACAATTAAACTAACAAAATACACTGATTTCAGAACTCTAAACAGAAGAGCTATTTTATTACCTGTTTTCAAGCATAGCTGTCAGATTAAGACAAACAAATTTCATACAGCACTGTTTGAGTTGGTTAGCATTATAAGTTGCAGCAAGTTGTAATAGACAAGCTGCATTACGAAGATTTAAAACATTACATAAAGCTATTTCACATACTTCCACTAGTCTTGAGATAAAAAGTTGATCGGCAACAATCAAGATACTAGAACAAAGGAAATTTACTAATAAATTATGCTCAATATTAGACATATAAATACCCACAAGAGATAAATGTGGGCTCCTACATAGACATGATAACCATAAGGTAAGAAAATTAATAAAAAATAATTTTATAAATAAGAAGGATTTTGTTAAATTTTCTGCTTACTGGTAGTTCTCTAATGGCTCAACTGTTTTACACTTACTAACAATAATTTTGAACATAATTAATTTATATAATGTTCGCCAGTAACAACATATTAGAAGAAAGAAAAAAAAGTAGATTAAGAAAATAAGGTAATATAATACAGTCAAAATAACATTCATATTTAATAACTTGTTAACATTTACCAAAAGAATATACATTTATGTATTAGGAAAAGAATAACAACATTTAAAACTTTTATTGATAAGTTAAAAAAATAAACTGAAATAGAAAGATTGTCTGACGATGGCAATAAAATTGTCAAAACTGATAATTTGATAAACAACAGGAAAAATTGTGAAAAGGTAATAATTTTAATTTATATACCATCTTGGAGGCTAAAAACGCTAAAATGTTAAAACAAAGATATACATTTATATAGGTTTGCATGTTTCTTATAAGTGGGTTTACTTGGACAGCAGCGGTTTTCTTAGTGATATAATAATTTACCTGCAAATGTAATCAATGTCTTCAGATTCCAAAAGTTCAGGAGCAGAGTCAGTGTACAGAAAATCTAATACTTGTCGAAGAACAGTTTGTGGATATGGCAAGCTGATGTTGCTTGTTTGATCTGACTGTAAACAAAAAATCACAACTATCATTCTAGGGTGTAACAATGTGTGTCAACAAAGTAAGATAAAAAGAAATTTGAACTTTCCATGTACAACTAAAAAGCACTTAATAATCACTGTCTTGTTAATGCCTTCCGTATGTATTAGGCTGATAGAGTAAAAATATAGTTTTAACATGCTTTGTCTGAGACTTTAAATTTCTATTTTTTTTGCTTTTTATTTAAGGGTTCAAGACAAATATTAGTTTCATTTTGTAGTGCAGGAAGACTTTTAGACATGGTTTATAACAATTAAGTTGCAAAATAGAAGATTTATGTCTTTTTTTAATATCACGAAATTAAATGGATAGATTTTAATGAAACTGGTGGTAAAATTTTTGTGATGAGCTCTAGAATATGCCTGAATGATTCAATTGTTATTTTATATAAAAAATATTAAAATTTTTAACGCCAACAATTATAAACAAATTGTTGCATCTTTAAAAAAAATTGGTAAAAATGATTGTAATTTGGGAATATATTGCTTGTATTGGAACAAACAACACCACAAATTGCAGATAAAAATATTGAACCTAACCTCTAAAAATTCTAAGTAACGCCTAAAATTTGAAGCTTTATAAAAATATACTATTTCATATAAGTTATTCTAACAAGGCTCAAATTTAGCTTTCTTTTATGTAATTTCAAATGGTAAAAACTAAAAGTTGAACAATTGTCCATATTTCTTTATTAAAATCAAAATTAGAAAGAAAATCAATATAAAATGAAAAGTTCTGACATTTAGTTACTGAGATATTTAAACTTTCGCTTTGAATGCAATTAATTGACTAACAATAATACATTTTTTGACCTAAAACTTGTGCAAAATGTGTGGGAAGATTGGGCCAGGCAGATTATTAATAATTGCACTTAACGGGAAAGTTTAAATCTCTCTGTAACTAAATGTCTTCGAAAAAAAAGTACTTGATACAAGGAACATTATTCCCGAATAGCAATGATTTTCATCAATTATTTGTTAAGATAAAGCAATTTGATTATAATTATAGATTTTACAGTTTTTATTTTTATTTAATAACAACGATCAGATCGACATACAAATCATTCAAACGAATTCTTGAGATCATTACAAACATTACTACACCAGTTTCATTTAATGTGTCCATTAGATTTAATATTTCCTAGCTCGACTAAGCCACTAAAAGCCAGTTAGTTACATCACAGTGTTAATTAGCGCTAACTTTCAAATATTTCCTCTATTTGGTGATTGAATAGATAGATAAGAATAAACAATAGCTCAGACAGCAACAGCTGATGACATTCCCCGATAAAAGGATTCCTCAGTGGGTATGGGGTGAATATTGAAAAGCAAACAGCCTTAAATTTCATTTATCCATTGATCAGTCCAGGTCTTCCTTAAGTTTAGCTTTACTGCTTCCAAACATTCACTAAGAAAACCTGTTTCAAAGGGTACAAGTAATCAGTTCTCTTTCTAAACCAGCCAGGAATCCTCTCTTTCATTTCCAGAGATAACACAATAGCTAAGAATCGACTAGAATCATATATTTTTCAACTGCAGTTTTAACAGTATATTATAAATTTCATATGTAGGAAAGAGAAGTCAGAAGGTTGTATATTTTTTATTATTTGTAATGCTGATTTAAAATCGGACATAATCCAATTTTTGCTGTTGTTAAAGTTATGCAATGAGCTGATACCGTATTGATAGAGAGAAGTTCAGCATCAATACTACATGTAGTGTTGTGGAAAACAAAAAAAAAATGCAATCCTGTCTCTCGATCATAAAAGATTGCACCAGCACTCTTCGTATCCCCTCCAATAAATCCATCTGTGATGATCCAGTTATTGTATGTAGTAATGTTTGAAGAAGGAGGTGTGGAAAATTCTTTAAGTTATCTCTTCCTGGTATCATCCTAGCAACATTGATATCTTTAATCAGCCAAGGTGGAATAGAATTTACAATCGGTAAGACCTCAGATATGCATGATGTTTGTTGTTCCATGTTTAACACGTTCGCTACCAGCTGCCGCATATATGCGGCAGCCGGGTCACTCCCACAGCCCACGAAAAAATTCATGAACTTCCCTGCAGACTGGTCCTAATGGTTGTGACCGTCGCCACAGACCACGAATAAAATTTGTACAAAATTAGTATGTCCAGTGACGTCAGCGATAGTCCTAGCTACAGACTAAGCACCGCATATATGTGGCGGACTATCCTGTAGACCGTGCCTAAACAATCTAACCTTCAAAATAGACTGTTACGAAGAAATTTCTCATTTAGTATCAAGAAATCAACGCCGCAGATCTGCGGCGGCAGTCTATTTTAATGAGTCCAGCCGCCGCAGATCTGCGGCGTTGGGCTAGGAGTAGGACACGCCCGCAGCAAAATTGCGGCGGCAGTCTGTGGTTACGATTTTTTTTTAACATTGTGGTAGCGAACGTGTTAAAATGATATTGTGAAAGGACTGCCGACAAGTTTATCATTCTCCAGGTGGTGGAGTGGATGATGTGGAGGAAGTGCAGAATCTAAAAGTGTTTGATCATAATTAGTTTTTTTATGTATAAAGGTAGAGCTTCGATTGTAATTTCAATCTTCATATGCTATATACTAGAAGTCGTGGGATATCCCAAATAAATTCTGAGAGCACAGTTCTGTATAACTTCTAATCTTCTAAGATAGTACAAGGCAGCAACAGCCACACCTCACATCAGTACGTAATTTAGGAGGCGGCCGGAGTCAACCCAACCGCTCACGGCTCTGATCCCCAGTTTAACATGGAGCGGGTATATTTTATGTTTTTCTCACCGAGAACCAGCACGTTCAGAAATAAATCGTAACGGCCAAATAATTTGTTACTAGCATACGTATCAGCCTATATAAATTTGTTTACGAAAAGTTTTGTTTTCTATTTTTATTTTAAGAAATTTAACATCTATTTCTCCATAAGACTTCAATGTTTTTCTAGCAAAACTAATTCCGTTGTTAAAATTCGATCTTAAATAAGTATGTTTAAAACTTAAACATACATCAACTTAAGTATTGTGACGTTAAAATTGCTGTCTAATATTTAAGTTATATTCACTAGAAGTATTTTATTTTGTCGTTTAAAAATACCTCTGCAATTAGAGTTTACAGAGTATGTGGATCGACGGCTGTGGTGGTTCATCGATACCACGCCAGGTTTCACTAGCGTCGCTCACCAGCAAGGAAGATTGCAAACATCATACAATTACCGGTATCATTCTTATTTGTATCAAAAGTTTGTGCTTTAGTTACTCAATACGACCCTTGAATAGAAGTAGCGGGTAACAGCTAGTATAACATATTCAAGAATAAGATCATTGAATTCGTATAGTGATTGGCTATAAAAATTCAAATAAACTAAAACTATTACATGAAAACGTAAATTTAATAATAAGTATTTGTAGCAATTACTCACTAAGAGGTATGTCTGAAAATTGAAAGTACTATACTTGATATTATTGAAACCACCTAAACGCGTATTTTTTAGTCTTCGTGAGACTAAAGGTGATTACCACTAATATGACTGCAAGCCACTAATATGACTCACTCGCAAAAAAAAAAAAAACTGTTGTGGTTGCAGTAGTGAACTTATACTTACTTAGTGATTTAGTGATTAGTGTTTTATTTAGCATATATCTTTTTGATTCGTTTTTGACATGGGTCATTTAAAAAAAGTTTCCATCAAAAAAGAAGAAACGAAGAATTACCACGTGTTTGGAAGCACTGAACACCAAAAGAAAGTAAGTACTAAACTTATATGCATTACCAACCATGCATGTTTTCTAAATATATTCACAAATATTACACAAAACTTTTGTATATCTTGGAAAAATGTGGTAAGCTATTGATTTTGGATGATACAGGGTTTTCTGAAAAATGTTAACTTCATTTTTTGATATCTAACATACTTACTCCAAAAACGTTTCAAGAAAAAAGAAGAAAATATTACATAGATGAATTCTATGCATCTTTCTGAGAAAAATGATGTCTTATAAGTTAGGTTTTGTATAAAAAAAAAAAAAAAAAGTTTTTATTAATTTTTAAACAAACGAAGAAAATTAACACTGACAGTTAGAGGGTTAACAAAACAAGATTATTTATCTTGAATCCATTCAAAGACAATTTAATCATTTTGGTTGTCAAAGACTTCAATCCACAAGTAATGTCTGCCATTGAAGTCAACAACCAGCATAAAACTGTTTCTTCCTGGGAAAATACTGTTCAGATCTTCTCTAGTGATCTTCTGTGATGAACATACAAGTCAACCACAGTTAAGATGTGACCATCCAGGCAAGGTTACATCAATTGACAGGAATTTCAAATTATTACTCATTCCAGAGATAACATTTTTTATAAAGATTTGTAAAAAGGGAAGCAACACCTCCGTTTCTTCTCGACATGTTGCTATTATAAATAATGTATTCTGGGCATTTCTTGCACTATGAAATGAAACTGTATACTTGTCTGCAAACAGCCCAAGTAAGAAACAAAACAGAAATTGGATGTCCTGAAATGAGAGCTTCTCAGATTTTTATTGTCAATAATATGACTCCAGTGTTGATTGACTCTTAGGAGTATAAATATGCACCTAATTACAAATTTCTAAAATTATCAAAAGATAATTTGTTTCATCAATCATATTCTGTTTCTAAATCTACTTCACATGTTGTTGATATTTCTATATATTATAACTAAATATTATTGTAAACTAGTATCACTTATGAGAGTGTGTGAGCTTGGGGTTTTTAATTTGAGACAAGCTCTGAGCCAAGCCTTGAGTAAATCAAACCAAACTTTTACTGAGCTTGAGTCTTTTACTGAACTTTAATCTAGCTCAAGCCATATAACAAGCTCAAGAATTTGTAATAATTTCAATTTTTCTATTGAACTCTAGCCTTTAATGAGCCAATCAACATTTTCAAGGTAATTTTCGGTATAGGATTCCCCAACCCCTGCAACTTTGTTTTTTCATCTTCTGACACAACTTTGTGTAGGGTTATTCAGACAACTTCGGACTTTTCGTTTACAACATGCTCGTTGCCCTTGATTAATTTTGTTTCACAACAGCCATCTTCCTTTTGAAGCCTCTGATACCTCTGCGCTTACGACAAGACAATTTTAGATTATAAATAATATAAAAGGTGGAACACATTTAAAAATGTATGAATAAATTTTGTGTCTGAGACATATATAAATATAATGGAACTACGCAAATAAATTAATTAACTACAACCTTAAAATATAATCGGGAAATTTTTCGCCAAATAAAGAAAAGTATAGTTAAAAATTAACCTCAATCCAGTCTCCTGCCAACATACTGTGAAAGTACTCTAGTCGTGCAGCCAGAACACACTTGTGAGCTTTGAAAGATGCACCATCATTGCTCGAGATCTTAACATCATAAAATGAAGGATATAGTTTACGATCCATTTTTGGAGGTGACCATTCTTTTAACTCACAGCCATGTTTCAAGAGTATCATCCCATCCTCGTACCTGAATACAACGGGACATGTTCTGTAATGACTAGACCAGTTTGTTGTAGCAGACCAGTTACATTCAACAAATATTTACTCTAAAATATAATACTACAACTTATTGAACAAAAGTAAAAATATAAACAATGTTGAAAAATATGGAAATGAAATGCTATGTTACAAATAATTAATTCCGTTACTCTCTTTCCGTTACATGACAATGTAATTTCATCAGAGTTGATTTTGAAACATTTTCTCAACCTACAGATAAATTGCTAAATATGAAATAAGGATATTGTTTTATGTCTAGAAGAACTAACATTTTTATTAAAGTTTGGCAATTTTTTGTTATTCACACTTTTAATTATGCACAATGTTCTCATAACAATCCTTTTTTGATATTTAGTGAAATTTGTACATGTGTAAGGTCAACTCAATAGTAATAGTTGAAATAGTTAACTGAATCTTAGGAAATTGTGGGAGGGAATGCACAAAGCAATCATCGTCCAGTTGTGGCCAATCGTCCGACTGTTCAATCACTGGCCAATCACACAGACAGACAGACACATGAAAAAAATCATATTTTATTCCATCGAGACAATCTTGTACAAAAAACTGTGTTTAGCTGATACTAGAAAGTCTGAAACTTTATTCCACCGACCTGTGTTCAACAGTAGTGATTATATTTTTATACTTTTGTTGACTTAATGTATCAAATGCCTGCAAACTAAAATTGCATTTAAATGGATTAGTAATTTAGCTTACGTAGAAAATAATATTTAAAAAATGTATAACATGAGGTTGTATTAAAGTGTAAAACATGTAAGAAAGAAACAAATTTATGAACAGAAACTTGTAAAAAAAAGCAGGTAAACATCTCAACTATTAAGAACTGAGTGATAACAGGAAAGAAGCCTATTCCTCTCTTTTTCCAAGTGTCCTTGTTTTCAGTGCAAGATATTAATGTGTTCTGATCTTTGTGCAATAATACAACAATCGTAACTTCAAGATTTTAATTTTATTCTTTTTTAAATTATACAGCAAATATAAATATGACAGCATCAAATAAATGTATCCATACTACTATATAGATTTTTTTAATGAAATACTGTGCATACATACTGTGCATACACTGAATAAAATTGGGAGAGGAAATGTCTGTTTATAATACTATTCTGGTTTGGTTAAGAATAAAGGGGTGGGAGGGAAACAAAAGTACAATAATTTGTATTTCACCACACGACATTTTGTTTCCCACTTCTACAACTTTACAACATCACAAAGTCAATAATATCCCCCCCCCCCTTCTTCTCCATCTTCTTAGTACTCACTTCTCTTCATCTAGGAGTACGTTATCTACTATACTTTATTACTAGAAATGATTAAATAAATATAAAACATTGGCTAGAATAGTAGTTACCATAATCACAACATAAATTATTAGTTCGTCGCACTTTAAAAAATTATCCATCACTGTGCGACTAGCGGCCATTAACTTCAAAAACTAATTAAGAGTCTATTTCAACACTGCACTTGTAACGTTATTTAAAAGAATGATTACCTAAGTTTTGTGTAGAAAATTACTCTTATCTTTAATGTAATATTAGTTACTATCAAGTTTTTTTTTTAAACAGACAAAATGTTTCTTGGATATTCTTAATTTCTCCATCCCTATTTCATTACATGGGCAAAAATATCCACCGAGGTGCCTCAATTTCCTCCTAACCTATCTAGTTCATACATGTTGACATATTCTGCACCCCTGCATTAATCTAGTTATTTGTTAAATAGGGTAAAAATAATATAAAGAATTTAAAAATCCTTATATCATAAGAATTATTTATCTTTTAACATAATCATGCTGAAAATGCAGTTACAAGGGCTTATTCCACTTTATGTTTTATATACCAATTACATAGGATAGTCCGTGATATTAAGGTTTTATTTAACAGTTTAGTTATTAGAAGATTGTTGGCTAATACCAATAAATAGATCAATTATAATCAAAGATGTTATAAACTGCACCAGCCTGGTTGAAAACCATGGGAAAAGTACAAACAACTATATAAAATTCGTTATTTTAAAGTTTTTTAAATTTAGTTAGATTTTGCCTTGAATTTACATAGATTTCTATATGGACAAACAAATATTTCCCTCCACGAATTACAAATCTTTATTTTAATATGTGTAGTCAGTATTTTTAAATATCATGTTTTCATGCATACAACAAAAATGATAATCTGACAGGATAGTGAAAATTAGAAAAATATAGTTTCAGATTAATTAGACCTTGATACATTAACATCAATAAAAATTCTGAGGTTTATTATTTTTTGCATTTACTAAACTCTATTCTAAATATCTTAGGAACATAAAAATGTACAATAATATGCATAAAACTGTAGCTACCTTACACACTGCAGCCTTTTGATGAGAGAGTTCAACTTAAATTTTTTAGCCAATTCAAAAGCTCCTTTCAAAACGTCCTCTTTTTCAAAACTGCAAAGTAAAATTAATTATATTAAAGAAAAATTATAATATGGGTAGCACATTCTCTACATATTAATTATTACATTCTGTGGAATTCAATTATTTTATTATAATCTTTTCACTTATTTATCTAAAATAATATTAATATTAAGTTTAATCTTTTTACAGAATCAAAAATTATAAAAACCATAACAAAATCCTACTTATTTGTTTGTTCACGAAAAAACAAACTGATGATATTTATTTAAGGTATGCGGTAAACTAAATAAGAGAAAAAAATAAAATACATTTTCAAATGAATAAACAAGTGGCTTATAAAAAACACAGTGTAAACCGTCTGAGAAACATAAGCGGTTTTTCCAATTGGAAACGATAATTCCATCCAATTTAAATTAAAAAATTCCCAAACACCCTAAAAATCTCCCACACACATATGGACTGAGGAGGGAGGGGAGGGTAATGCTTGTACAAAAACTTGAATTTAACTTCAAAAAATATAAAATAAAATATTACATACATTATAATTTTATAAATTACGATAAATTAATATTATTATTATTTGATTACATTGTTGTACCTGTATGGTTTATGTTGAAATATCGTATCCACGTGTGATAAAGACAATGTAGGATATACAGAATGCAAAATAACTCCCAAATTTAATAATCTGTTACAGTTCTAAACAAATAAGTATAATAAAGACATTTACTCATTGCAAGAATAGATAACAAAAAAAATTAGGTTGTATTGATTCTAGTTATTCTACAATGTTTCCTGGTTCCAGCTTTCAGAAGTATCTACTGTATTAGACTTATTAATTATTGTTCATAGGAGAAAAGGTTTCAGATACGATAAAGGAAAAAATTGTTTTCCATTTTCATTGCTATATACAGTGGAACTTGTTTAATTCGAAGCTTAAGGGACCAAAAATAAATTTGAAATATCCAAAAATTCAAATTAAAAAAGTTAGGTGTTCAGATAAAAAAAAACTTAACAAAATACAATTTTATTATAATAAATATTTATTTTTAGTATAAAACATGAAATCATCATTTTTATATAGTTTACAGTACAATAGTAATTACAATTATTTTTAAAATGACGGCAAATTCCCTCGGCCTCAGTGCAAACAAAGTGGTCCATTTCACAAGTGGGATTTTTTTTCTCACGCTTGTTTAAACCATGTAACCATCCAATCGTTAACATCAGGATTATCCAGTCCTCTTGCTCTTTTTCTACTTTTGCTTTATCCACTATTCATCTTTTTTTCCCCATTTTAAATATGTAAATAACATATTCAGTGGTATTCCAAAATCTTTCGTTACCTGCGATATTATTTAACGCATTTTAACACTTCATGGATAGAGGTGACTTTTTCTGTAAAAGACTCAACAATACAGTATGGCCTAGCTGCACACACGCCTACAACATAGTACTTGTCAACTGGAGATAACTGTGAAGGGAGAAAGAAACTCGACAATACAGTACAGCCTAGCTGCGCACACGCCTACAGCATAGTACTTGTCAACTGCAGATAATTGTGGAAGGAGAAAGAAACTCGATAGTCGAATTATAAATTTCTCAGTTTACTTGAAATTTAACATAATACATATAAATTCAATTTTTCTACAAGTTATAATTTTTAAATCGGATTTTCTTATTTGGTTGTTGTTATAAATCTATTATAAAATGGAAAAATTTTGGTTTCCCTATCCTTTCAGTGATGTGTGTTGACATTTAGCCGTCACATTTAAATCGGACAAGTGGGGCCACTAATAAGACAGCTAAAACGGGTATTTTCTCTAACGGCAACTAAAGATAAATATCATATTCGTGTGATTCGTTTCAACTCTAATATCAATTATGACTGTTTTTATTATTTATTAGTTCACGTTTTATCGTGTTAATTGCAGTATTATTCCATCAATTTATGCCTTGTTCGGAAACAAAGCCAGGCTCGTAAAAGCAAGACCTACTCAGAAAACCACGCTGATTTCGTAAAATTGAACCCGGCTGATAAAATCGTATCGAGCTAGGAAAATCAAGCCAAACTCAAATATTCGAGCAGAGCTTGAACATTCAAGCCGGGCTCGATAATTTTGCGACCATTGTTCAAAATTTCGAGGGCTCGTACATCCCTATACCACATATATCTGAGAAAATAAAAAAGGGTACTACAAAATTTGAAAATTTGTTCAACTATGTTGCAAAAAATGTGAAAGTTTTTATAAAAATTTTTTGTTGATTTTACCAGATTACACAATAACTAATTCAATCTTAAGTCCCTTACATTAAACATTGTGACACATAATTGATATATGAATATATATATATATATATATATATATATATATATATATACACATATATATATATATATATTACTAATCATTACCATCTAGTAGCCAAGTATATTCTATGTCTTTTATGAAACATGTCAAAATAATCGGTCTAAACTAGTGAATTTAAAAAAATATATACTAAAGAAAAACTTACAGAATAGGTAATGGACCTGGATGTAAAAGTTCACAGTCACCAGTGTAGACGAAAAACAAAACTTGTTGAAAAATATGTGGATTTGTATTAATCAATTTAACACAAGAACTGCCATCTTCAGGTAAAGCTGCAAATTCTTCACTACTTAAAGCCAAGATGTATCTGTGAGCTGCATATTTGGTGTAGCCAATCTGTGAGCAACCATTTAATCATGTAAATAACAGATAATGATTGTAGTCTATTAAACTCTTAAAGTGTACAAAAATAACATTAAATTAAAATGGTTAAGATAATTAGGTACACATTTGAATAAAAATTTTAATTGATAATAATATCTTACGGAATTAGAATGACTTCGGTTGGACTTCAAATGTTGATTACAGGGAACAATGCAACTAAAGTTATTTATCTGCCTTAGTTTTAGCCCCCAGTTTATATTTTCGATGCAGTGATAGTATACCATTATTAAAAAAATTTGTTTTTCATCCCGCATCTTGTCATGTCTCATTTACCATACCCCATTTTCATCAAATTTCTTTGAATGTTTTTAACAGTTGGCTGATTTTGTACACCTATTTTTTTCTCACATTATCCTACTCCTTGCATACACTTAAAACTGTAAGTTGTATTTATGTCCAAACTACTGTTTAGACGTTATTTTGAAAGTTAACGTGTTTTTTCAATTATTACTCTTGTTAAATTTATGATTGCAATATTAAAATAAAACATATAAAAGAATATCAAGGTTCTAGTTATAGTCTGTACTTACCAGGTCGGCTACGTATGAAACCTGAATAGATGGGTGTACTCAATGATCGTTTAGACAAACATGATTATGTTTAAATGAAATCTCTCTTTTAATACAATTTTAAATTGAACAATCTTAAAGAAAATCATCTTTTACTATTATTAATCTATCCTAAAACAAACATATTAAATCATCAATAGTCCTGCAATGTTCAGTATATTTCTCATAATGTTAAGTATTCTTACTTACAACAAATGTCTGAAATCGAATCTCTCATGTATTTTTATCTTTAGAGAATAATATAAAACGTTACCTCATTAGAATACCATGATTTTAAACGTTTAATTACCCTTTCACGTCTTCGCACTTCACTTTACTAAACTGTTCCCCCCCCCCCAATCGAACCATGTTGCTTCTGAACATAGACACGTCCAGTCGAAACCACTCGCCAAGTTGGAATGCTTTTAAAACGGAACGCTTCACTGTCTTTGCTTAGGTTGCATTGTGATTCTTAGAATTTTGTACTTTTTTCGTTCAAAGTGGCTTCGGCATTCAGTGTTCAACACAAACCCGCACCTTCTGTCAATTGCAGCCTAGAGGGTGTTTATTCATGGCAGGCGCTTAATTTAAATTGTCGAGATTATCGTTATTTAGTTTAGATATTTTTGTTCAAAGTTTTTGTAATTTGTCATTTAAATAATTTTAATTTCTATGTGCTATGCAAACTTCTTAATTAATTAAATATATGACTAAATCCTTAATAACTTTATTAATTTAACTTTTACTGGTTGGAGAATGTCTCATGCTTACAAAACAAGTCAATACAATAATTATAATATGGTCATCCCAAGAACCATCTATCTATTGACATATTTTATTTTCCAAATTAAAAACATAAGTCTGAAAATATAATATATCATTTTTTGTTCAGATTAGCATACAAAACATTACAAAATAAGAGTATTGTACATTACTTAAATAAATTTTATTAATTTATATTTTTGGTGGATTTAATTCTAATAATTTATAATTGGTATTTTTCTTTGTTTATTTTGACTAACAACTTTTTTTATATCAAATAATGAAGCATAAAAAAATTAATAAAGATAATAATATATATAAAGATAAAAAACTAGTAGAGCCTAATACATCATGTATTAATTATATCTTTTGTGTAGTTATTTACATGATACTCTTTAAATTATGCATCACAATTAGATATATGTGATGCGGAAAACTAAAAGGTACTATTTGTTGGAAAATCAAAATTTTCAAGAGAGGCAAAAAACGTGATCAGAATTTTGTCCATTTTCAGTTCTTGGCATATTTCCATTAATAAACTTCTCCTCTGACATCAATTTATGTTATAAAGGTCATAAATAAAAATTAAAAGTATTAAAACTTCGTTTTTGTGAAGGTCCTTCATTGTTAGAGAAAAGTACCAAATGTCGTTATGGAGTTATAACATGGGAGCGACATTTGGTACCTTATCCTGGTGAAAAATATATCTACAGAAATTTGCCTCTCCTGAACTATAGTGTTTTTTTTAAAGAACTACAATTAGTTCAGGCAAAAAGTAGAATGTTGTCTGGTTTAAAAAACCATTCTCCGACATTTGATACCTATTCTTTCATAAAAAAAATAATGTGAATTTCACCAAAAGGTCCTTTTTCATTGACAACATTAATTGATTTTTAAATTGAATAAACAGTACTAAAAATGTATTAATAATTAATTATTCAATTTTATTTGATGTGTCCTGCTCCCAAATACCTGTCCTAAAGAACCAATTGACAACAATCTTGAAGATCCTGAGCCTATGATATGTGATGCTGAATCTTCCTGTACATCAAGCACAAGCGTTCAATTTGAAATTCTATTAATACTTACTAAAGACTAAATTTTTTAAAGTATTAATTTGGTTTGTTTATCTTATTTTTTTATAAAGAACAATCCAAATAATATTTCTGTTAAATTTAATTACTTAAATAAGTTATAAAGTTTTTTTAGTTAACTTTAACAGCCTTTTCCACAAAACTCCTCATTTCCATAGGTTACAATCAAACAATTATAATTCTGCCAGATTTTATTTTTAATAAACCTAAATTAAAAACCCAATTATTTAAAATCTCGACAAATGGGCCCATTAGTTTTCTGCATCACATATAATGATTATGATTATTAATATAGTTTAATTAGATATTTAATCACATTTTCATGCTTCATAATCAGAGTATAATAATATTATATTCATTGCAAATGTGCCCAAGTCACGATTAAAATAACTAGAATGCATTTCCGTCTCTGTGACTTATTAATTATGTAGTAATTCTACTTACATTGACGTGTTTCGGAAATATTTTTTTCCATCCTCAGAATATCTCGCTCATTTGAGGTCGTCACAATAAATAAGTCAACTCCGTATCAGTTGACTGATATACGTCCGTGTTTTAATATGTGTTAGTGTGTTTTGTGTTGTATGTTGAAATCTTATTTATTGTGACGACCTCAAATGAGCGAGATATTCTGAGGATGGAAAAAAATATTTCCGAAACGCGTCGATGTAAGCAGAATTACTACATAATTAATAAGTCACAGAGACGAAAATGCATTCTAGTTAGTATAATAATAATTTTTTTTAAATGAGCTCGATTTGTGAAAGGATAATTTTTTTTAATGATTAACCTGTACATAATACATAGAGTGAAGTGCTTAATTTCTCAACTACATTTCTACAATAATATTGTCATGTTCACTGTAACAAGTGCAGCATTAAAAATTGATTTTTTTAAATGTGTTGTGTTAATTTTAAATGGGCAAGTAGCATAACACACAAAAACACAATGCCAACAACCAGTATATAACTGCACCATCTCTGACAGTTAACTACTTTGAATTGCAGCAGAGCTAGGCTTACCAACTGAGACATGGTGCTTCCCTTTAAAAAATGGAGATTTTTTCGTTGAAATATACTTGCGTAAGTAAACTTTTAATTGTGAGAACTGTAATCAAGTAAATTATTTGAATAAATCCGTGTATTTTAAAATTTAACTTTTAGTTAATTAAAAATTGCCAAATTTACTAAAATTTGCTTTTAAAATTAAATTACCTGAAAAACAATATCATGTAACACATCATCCTCATGGCTTTCTTCAAGAAGTGCGACCAACTGATGTGACATTTCACTGGTTCCCAATACAGGGACATCAATCAAATCAAGCTTTGGGTGTGACTGTACAAACACAAAAAAACAATAAAGAAATAAAAAGCAGTGAAAATCTAATGGTATTCTTCTTACACACCTGACATTTTGGCAAAATTAAAAGTATATTGTAGGTTAGTTAAGAAAGAGTTCATTTTAAATAATAACTTTAAAACTTTTTTAAATAATTTTTTCTGGGTGAAATGGAGTAGAAAATTTGTAACCATGGGTGTTCCTCTAGACAACAATAATTGTTATTATTTGACAACCAATCTGATAGTTGTTATTATTATATTAAATACTCCCACTCCCAAAGATATTACAGGACCTTGAAAGTATCGTTCTGCTGCAAGAATAGGATAAATGTTAACCAAGGAACTTATTAGAGATACTGAGTCACCATTTAAACCACCGAACTTAACTCAGCTGTTGATGATCAATTATTACTAATTAATACTAAATTACAAACATTGCATGATAAGATAAAATATTGTCATGAAATATTGGTCTACCAATATTGGCCTTTCATTACATTTTGAGTTGAATACAAATGAAACTGCAATTGAATTATATAACAATGGACTAGAAGGTTTAGACCTCTATTTAAGACTGTACACGATTTGCATAGTTGTAGTTCTTATATACTCTGAAAAGTACCAAACACATGGCAACGTTTTTTCACAAATCAGTTGATCTAAGTTTCCAACAGCAAAAGTCACAGTCTTATTTTGGACACAAAATATGATAATCTCTACAATTCAACAAAATAGGATCTTTAAACGAGATCTTTAAGGACTTGACCAACAAACCTAAGATTTATGAAAGAAGTTGTCACAGGTGATTTATGATGTGTTATGGCAATGGGATGTGATATACAATAAACTATGGTTAAAAGTGTCAGAATGTATGGTATGAGGCTTGGTATATAAAAAGAAAGGCTGAAATCAAAATTAATAAAAGGGAAACGAATATCTGAAGGAATGCTTAATTTGAATGTATTTAGAGAATAAAACATACAGAGAGATGGAAGGTAGAATTTTAGAATGGTATTTGGGCATGCGAGATGATATACAACTTCAAGAAGTCTTAACAGTTGGTATTATTCGTTGAATAAGGTTGTTAAAGAGGAAAACAAAAGTTAAGGATATAACAGGAAAGAAAAGTGTTAATGATGAGAACATTTAAGATAGAGAGCAATGGGAGGTGGGGGGATCTATTACGTTACTTTAGCTTAAAACTTATATACTGTTTGTCTTAAAGGTATTAATACTCCAAGATATTTTCTTTGAAAATGTATATAACAATGCAACTCTAGACGTGTAACCTTACTATGGTTCACAACACTATGATACATTTAACGTCACTACTCGACCTATACTTACATTGAAGATTTTCACGACTTCCTCTGCAGGACGTTCCCCAGTAGCGAAATGTGACAGTTAAATGTATCAGTGTTGTGAACCATAAT
Organism: Aphrophora alni; assembly: GCA_963513935.1. Lineage (NCBI taxonomy): Eukaryota > Metazoa > Arthropoda > Insecta > Hemiptera > Aphrophoridae > Aphrophora > Aphrophora alni. The sequence goes on from OY740767.1 coordinate 126,676,966, forward strand.
AAGGTCACACATATAGAGTTGCATTGTTGTATGAATTTTCGCAAAGAAAATATCTTGGAATATTAATACTTTTAAGACACTAGGTATACAAAAGTAGGATGTGTGTTTATGTCCTTAGAAGAAAACAGAGATGGAGAATCCAAATATTGACATAGGTGTTAGATTTAGTAGTCTTATCTGTAATTTTTAATTTTTTCGAACTTCAAAATTTTAAATGTTAAGAGGGGTTGAAGAGTGGAACATTATTTTAAAGTTCCAGACAAGAGAAAAATATAAATTTGTAGGATCTAATCCTCCAATGCAAAACATTTCAATCAACTTTTCTGTTTATATAAAATGATGAAACATGTAGAAAGTAAATACCATACAGAATAATCAAATTATAAGTGTTAAAATTAAATATTTATCATATTTGACTTATTCGTTCTTCACTATAGGTTCCATTTTGTATTAGGACCATAAGAGTTTGGATCATAAATTTGAACTAACAAATATTTTTAAATGCCTATTAGTAGTCTAATTGTTTGACTATTAAACATTTTAAAGTAAGGTTCACTATAATAGACAAAATTACTTATAAAACTCGAAATGCAGCAACAAATAACTTTCACGTACTTTCCATCAATATTTACTTCTGATAAAATACATTAAATGGATATTTCTCGGACATCTCTTTGTATTTATAAAACAATTAAATTCATAATAAGTCCTATTAAGATGAGGTGTAACATTCATTTTTATCATAGCATAATAGTGTTAAAATTTATTTTAAAATAACATAATATTTATCAAACCCACATATTTATTTAAACTTTCTTAGCTCATTTACCTCAAAATTTCTAAAAATATATACATTATACATAATAAAAAAAATATTAAGCAATACAAATGTTTAAAAATAAACACTGTTAAACACTCCTCACTGTACTACTGATATGTTCAGAAATGTGTACAGGAATACAGGTATAGTATATTTTATCACTAGGACCAAGAGTGAAGCTTTTCAATACAAGCTCAAGTTTAACGGCCTAAAATGAGCGAGGATCGAAAAGCTTTTTTTGGTCCAAGTGATGAACTATAATTTTCGTTGTTCTGCAAATAATATAAGAAAACAATTTCATAAAAACTAAAATGTTATAACCTATTTACCTTCAAATCGATTGTAACAGCTGTTTTAACGGTTATTTACAATCGAGAGTATCGGTTGTATTTATAGGTGCTTTACAATCGTTAATTAATTCAAATAAACGAACTAACAGCTGATGACCTCGACCTCAACTGATGTTTTAGCTCCTAGGACTAAAAAGAACAACTTCAGCATCTCAATGCATGTATTGAAAAACAGCTGTTTTGAAGCAGTATGACGAAAATATTTTTATTTGTCAGAAGTCAATATTTCATTAGTAAACAATTGTGTACAATCTTAATTACTTTATAATACTTTTTCTATGTATGAAATATCTGTCGGATCATAAATATTTCAAAAATGGGACAAACTAAAAACTTTTTATTTTATTTTTCTTAATATTGAACATGGTTGCTATATATATATATATATATATATATATATATATATATATATATATATATATATATATGTGTGTGTGTGTGTGTGTGTGTGTACAAAATAAATATATTTACAACCAGAGATACTCAAAATTAAATGTTCTATTTGCTTACTTGTATAACTGCAAAATTTCGACCTTTAGGATCTGTAGTGATGCTTACTGCACGGTGTACATGTGGTATTCTTGTAAGTTTCAAATGACGACAGTCTTCTTTGCCAAGGAATGTATTGAAATCATTTACTGGTGATGTTTGTGTACGATTAACTGAAATCACAATAATATCATATTTAGTTGAATAATGAAATCCTATTAAAAGATCTGTATCTTTTATTTTTTTTGTATTTAATAATAAAGCAGTAAAAATGTTGAGTTATTTGAAGAAAAACGCATGCTTACTTTGAGGATAAAAATATTGTTTTTATTTTAAAAGCATTACGTTGAGATGTCAAATTATTAATATTTTGTTTTTTAAAATTACCTTTTGTAAAAAGAATATAATAATACGTAAAAAAAGAAGGTTTTACAAATTTAATTCAACTTATTTTATTAATCTTATAAAAAATAATTTTATTACACATACGAATATTATTTATTTTATTATTTATTTATTTTAAGTATTCTCTCAGGGATTACTGATTCGGACTCAATATATTTAAATGAACTTCTGATTAATTTTATCTTATCCTAAACAACTTATGTTAAATATAAAAATCTTTATAATTATTTTACATATTTGAGTTCTATTTTTAATATAGTGTAGGCTTAATGGAAAGGTGCTGGCTAGGGTCAGTAAACGGTAAGCCATCAATTTGATAAGAAATAAAAGAGTTGACAGCTCATAGGCAAGCCCATACTTCTAAAAAAAACTGAAAGGTTTAAAGGCAAGGAACTCATTTAGAGATACGTTAGAATAAGAAGAGGTCAACAGACAGAGTTTAAATTAACCACTAGGGATGAAAGCGTCACTTTCTAAATTCCAATAAACTTTGAATCCCACCAATGAAAAATAGCATCGTGGTGTGACTGTTTTATAATAAAAATGAGGAAATTATAAATATAGGTCCAAGAGAAAGAAACAAGGAGTTCTCCAAGATAATTTGTACAAGGGAGTTCTTCAAGATAATTTGTACAAGGTTGTTCTACTAGATAATTGTTCTTCATAAAATTTTGTTAAAACTTTTATAATGAATTGTAAAATCTTCTGGGAAATTGGTAAATATTTGAATGTAATCACGAAGAATATTAAATTAAAGAAATATGTCGAAATTGAAATGTTGAATTAAAACAAATTACGTTGAGAAGTAAGTTAATAAAAATTAAAAGAAATACGTCAAACAGTTTAATATAAATTAAAAGAAATACGTCGAACAGTTTAATAAAAAGTAAAAGAAATATTTCGAACAGTAAATTAGTTAAAGTTAAAGAATACGTCTAAAGTGAATATAGTCAGCGAAAAGTTAATAGATGAAATATCAGTGTCGAGAATAAGAAGAGGGATTCTGCGAGAAATCAACGTGAGTTACGCCAAGTGATTTGCCAGACCAGATTACAGCTTTGCGAGAATAAAGGATATTATTGGACACCAAATCAACATTGAGCTTATCCGCTGGAACAACCACCAAAACAACCACGCTTCAAATTGTGAAAGGACTTTGGATTCAATAAGTAGACTATGAAAATTTGTATAAATAATTAACCACCAACAACATTTTGATTCAGTAACTAAAATTTAAATTATAGTCACCAAAAAACCACATGAACGAGAGAGATTTTATTTAATTTTAACTTTAAATCAATCTTTAAATAAAACAAGCTAGCCAGGGCAGTAAATTAATTAAATTGAGCACATAATTACTAAAATAAATTAAATTAAAGAAATTAAAGAAATTAAATTACAGTAAAATTAAATTCGTTATAAATAAATCAGACTAATAACAATTTTGAAACACTCTTTGTTTCTTTTCTAATTGTTACGGAAGCATTGTATAATCTTATTAGACTGTGTTTAATTGTCATTATTCCAATATTTCAGGTATTTTCATTTGTTTAGATTAAGAAATATTGTAGGTATTTCAATTGTTAGAATAAGGAAATAGACTATTGCTGTATTTATATAAGTGCATCCTAAGCAAATCAAAATTAAATTAAAATTAATTGTGAAAAATTATTATAATAATAAAAAAGAAATTGATCGTAACAATAAAATTCATTTGCATTAAAAAGTAGAAGTGTGTGTTTGTTGTAATAGATGATCTATTATTAAATTATTTAAAAAGTCAAAAGTTTATGTTGGAAGTTATTTAATATTCAATCCAAATTTTAATAAAGTTTTTCATCAAATTTTCAAAAAATCACAATGTAATTCATAAATTCCTTATTTCTCCAAATAGGAGTGTTGTAAATATTATGTAATGACAGGATTTTACCTATTCTCTGGTTGTATAAATTTAGGCTTTGTTATATTATAAGATTATTTAATTCTCTAATTAATTATGTGTTACTAACACTTTAATAGAAAGTTTAAACCACTTCTCTTGAAACTAATTTTTTCTTTGTAATGAAATATTTTACTTTTACATGGAGATAAAAATGACACGTCTTGCTTGTCTAGGTTCTACAATAAGAGTAAACTTGATTGTTGATAAGGAAGGCTTCTGGCTTTTAAAAAATATTTATATACCTCCTATATTTGGTTACAATATGACTTCCACATAATGAAACTGATGGTTCCTCAAAACAAATTTCATATATATTCAATTCTGAATTTAGCCATTGTTTTAGACTATCTTTTTCTTTGGCTTTAGTTATTCAGCATACAGGTTTTCTCTGAGAACGTCCTTTTCCGTTCTCTCTATCTGGGCCGTCACATCTTCCTTTATGTCTTCTAGATGTTGGATGACAGTTTGAAAATTTGTATCTTGTTCATTGATATGATGATTTAATTTGCAAAATTGAGCCATGATTTGGCTGAAAATATATTCAAGTGTCAAGGGTTGTTGTTCTGTTTTTGGTGGTTCTATATGTTCTGTTTCATTGGTTAGGGTTAAATCGGAATTGATTTCCATATTGTCGCTATGGAAACTTGCCCGAGGGTCTAAAGTTACCAGTCAGGGTGGCCACTCTAACATCATTTTCAGATTCCCGGTTTTTTCCCGGCATTATTTCCCGATATTTTGATGCATTCTAACATTAAAAAAAAAAAAAAAAAAAAAAAAAAAAAAAACATTTACAGGTATTTTGAACTGACTTGATTATTTTATACAGGGACTCGTATTTTCGTGAAAACTGTACGGTACTATACGGTCTACGTTGCCCTAAGCAACGCTTGAAAATTCAATTTAAAATTTTCAATTTATAAAAGGCAATTTACACGGTTGTATAACGAGGTTAATTGTTAAGCAATTGCAAACATATTTAAATATACAGCAGGTAAGAGTAGGCTAGCCTTAGGCCTACTTGAGTTAACATGTAGAAAGGATAAAACTCGGACGAAATAAACACTACAGTAATAGAACCTTACTAATCATCTAACAACATAAACTACGAGTACATATCTTAATCAATTCCCGCAAATTAATTGAAAATACTCTCACTATTACACACCTTTATTCAAAAGTGTGTGTAGTTGAAAATGCTAATAGTTGACGATAATAAGATTAGCCATGGTGGAATTAAATAAAAGCCATGGTGGAATGAGATTAGCAAGGTTCCAGTACCATTGATGCGTTTTTAAAATCAAATCATTACATTTAATGAAGTAAATTGGTATAAAATATTTAAAACTCATCCAATGTCAATGGTTATTTGTACAAATACAAAGCAATTTGGTCATGAAGCTATAGATACAATTCATTTTTTCTTCTTTTTCAGTTCATTTATTTTGTCTTCGATTTCTGCAGCTCTTTTTCTGGCCTCAGCTAACACATTCATCTTCTCCGCTTCAAGTTTCTTTTCCTCCAGAAGTTCCCGCTTTCTCTCCCTTTCCAAAAGCTCCAGATTAGAGGCGTCTTCCTTTTTCTTTTTTAAATTCTCTGTGTACCGCGCATGGGAATTCCTGGCGGAATGGATAAGTTCCTTGTTGATGACAACTTTGTCAATTCTTCCCGCCGATGACACTCCGTCATATACTTGTCTCAATGAGACGAGGCTTTCCTCTTGAAGATTTTCAACAATACATTCCTTGTTAATTGAAAATCCCCTTTCGACGGAGGAATTTCCGTGGGATAGGGTCAGGACAAGTTTAAAAAACTGATTTACATCTTTGTACTCATCCACTCCCATCAGTACAAACAAGTTCTCATAAAACTGGTCAAGACGCTGGTTTCTTTTGTAGGACTTGCACTGTTCCTTTACTTCTGGAAAGGAAAACAGCTTGATAAACTGCCTTTTAACAGAATCCGCTCTAATACCCGACATCCATCTCTTTTCAACCAATTCTTCCAAACATTTGTTGAGTCGAATTTCTGCCAACTTAAAATCGTGTTGTATCAAACTTGGATCGAGGCAGGAAATCGATTTTGAAAATGGATATTTCAGAGGGGACTTTTCCATCAACTTTTTTATTATTGCTACAAGCCCATCTCTTGCAGATTGTCTGAAGTTCAATTTTTCAAGTTCTGTTGATCCAGGACATCCCTTGATGGCGTTAGTTGTAGCAAATCCTAAGTCGATATGTTTGGCGAATTTAAGATTTTCTCTGTTAGTCAAATCGATCTTTTGAAGGCTATTTTTGTTGGCATCCAAGACGTCTTTCTTGACAACTGTCTCAAACATGTTCAAAGCCAGACCATGCATTTCCTTATAAACAAAAGGGGCCATAGGTTCATCCTTTTGAAACTCCCGTAGAAATGGTTCCAATAATCCGCACAATGTAGAAAAGAATGCTATCTGAGCCGGTAGTAGTTTGTCAAGTAGAGCTTTTTTCACAACAGTGAAACTTGAACATGTTGGTTCCTTTTTTTCTTTGATAACACCATCAACATACTTTTCGATGGAAGGCAAAATTGACAGTGCTCTCTCAGCGACTTTTCCGCTTTCTATCCATCTAACAGCGCAAAACTTTAAGGGAAACTTGTCCGAACTGCTGAGGCGAACAAAGTCAGCCCTTCGAGCAGGCGAATCTTTAAATAAATTGTAAATCGCTCGAAAAAACGCTGTCAAGTCCCAGCCAGTTGCTTTAATGCCAGTTTTGAATGCGTTGTGCAATGTATGCAGACCGCAGCTACCTATATTTAACAACATTGCATTTTCTGGCGAATCTGCCATTTCTTTTTGTAGGTCCGACAACATTTTCCAGTTGACGTTAGGTCCGTCCATTGAAATTTGAATAACTTTCTTCAGGGTTTCAGAACTTAAGTTTTGTTTTATTGCGTCAAGAAGGTCCACTGCTCTAGAGTGGCCTAGAAATACTGATGTTAAGTATCTGGTTCCGACTTCTCTTTTATTCTCATCATAAAAGCGAATGTGTAAGTCCATTTGCTGTTTTTGGGCTATCTTGTTCAAACACTCGTCAAAACAAAGAACTAGTTGAGTGCAGTTATGCATTTGTTTTTCCAGTTCCTTTTTGAAGCAGGGTGCAAGGCCGAAAATGATCGTATAGCCTACTTTGGTTCTGTGCGAATTTATTTTTGACGCCACTTCACTATCATCAAATTGAATTTGGAAGCTCTCTGCACAACGCGCTGCGGCCCGAAATGATATGTGATTCATAACTATTTGCAAGCACCAAAATATCTCTGATTTGGTGACAGATTCTGCAAGAATGAAATTTTTCATAGTGTTTTTCGTTTGTGCTGGTGGTTGCGTAGACAATGATTCCTGGATTTGCACAGATGTCTGACTTGCGGAGGTTCCCGGAACAGCTTTATCGCCTTTAAAAAACATTCCTAATGGGAGACATTTCTTCCGATTGTTTTCAAACGCTACATGTTTACTTGATTTAGCGTGACTTTTGAGAGCAGTTTTTCCCATGCTAGTAATGTTTATAGCTGTCTTGCACCACATGCAAATGGCCGAACATTTATTATTAGTATCCTCCTTAACCCATGGGAATTCAAGCACGTACGTTGGTTGAAAGGTAGTAACGCTCGGTTTAGAAAGCGACATGGCCCTGAAACGAAAAAAAAATCAATAGAATTTTAAATATATTTGAGTACCGATTTTCAAACATTCGCCTATTATGTTGTTTAAGTGTAATTTATTTACGTGTTTTCAACAACGCTATTGTTAGACTGCTATTATTTTTTTTTGTATAACGTTTTAAGATTATTTAATTGTTGTATAGTTATAAATGGAAACTAGGGATGGACAAGTCCCGAAAAATCGGGAATTCCGCGGGAAAAAAAATTCCCGAAAACCGAGCGGGAATTCCCTATAAACGGGAAATTTCCCGAGCGGGAGGGAATTTGTGGGTAATTTACTTTTTCAAAAGGGAGTTTACAGGGTAATTTTTTGATTGCCAAAAATTACTGTTTAAAGAGGATTCTCCTTACAGAATTACCCTGGTGAGTAAAAAATACCTTACAAAAGGGATTTTACAGGGTAAGTTTTGTCAATCGCCGGAAATTACAGTTTTAGGGGGTTTTAGGGGTTTAAGTGTTTTTCCATTACAAAATAAACTGGTGAGTAAAAATACTTTACAAACCTCAATAACTGTTGGGAGAACCTAAATAATTTTGCAGGAAATATTTTAATGACATTCAAATTTTGCTCTTTTTCTAATTATTGTGCAAAGTTGTAAATGCAAATGAACTTTTTCCAATTACTCTAAAGTATTTTATCTACTAATAACGATAAATCCCGCCCGAAAATTTCCCGAACCACAAGCAGGAAATTACAAATCCCGCTCGATTCCCGCCCGAGTTAAAATCTGAATCTCGTCCATCCCTAATGGAAACAAATGGGCGAACAGTAAATTTAGCCAAACATAAATAAGACTAATATGATGGTGATCAGGATGTCGGTCAGCTGACAGCTCTATCTGGTGGGTGGCTAACCAGAAATAAGTTAGTTGGGCTATCGGATCGGAACAAACAAAGGCCAGCTGACTAGAGCATAGCGGTTGGACAGCTGATGTGAGTGTGGGATTTATGGCAAGGTGACGGTAGTGGGGGGAGGGGGAGTCAGGCTGTCAGTGCCGTGCCGGGTTGTTGCCGCCGGGAAGACAATGGCAGTGCACACGCACACTGTACACACTATCAACTGAGCTGTGTAATATGGCGCAATATGACATTATAGACTCCCGAATGTTAAAAAATCCCAATTTAATTTTAAGTGTTTATTAACAAACTAATTTTTATTTTAATTTAAACAATGTTGAAGTTAATTAAAGACAACTTATGGGTTGAACCACTAAATAAAACACATTTTTTAAATCAAAGACGTTTCGTCCGAACTGTGTTGGACATCGTCAGTTTGGTTTATTGAAAGAATAGAATAAATGGTTTAAATACTGCAAGAAGATTATACATTTTTAAAGGTTAGGAGTTTTTTCACTCTCCAATTTATAATCTTCTTGCAATATTTAAACCATTTATTCTATTCTTTCAATAAACCAAACTGACGATGTCCGACACAGTTCGGACGAAACGTCTTTGATTTAAAAAATGTGTTTTATTTAGTGGTTCAACCCATAAGTTGTCTTTAATTAATGTCTCACCACTTAAGCCTTCGAGTTAAAAAATGTTGAAGTTGTTACAAATTATATATTTTTAGTCAATTATTTTTGTTGCCCTACTATTAAAATACAGTACTGTAAGTATAAATCATAGAACTATTGGTACGTAGAAGAATATGAAAGTAATTATATTACTTAAGAAAATACAAACAATTTCGATTATTTTGAAATAAAATTTTAAATTACAATAAATAACAAATTTCTAAAGCAGAAATCGAACATTCAAAATTACTCAAAATACAACCGCCTGAAGGCAAAAACAATATGCCTATAGGCTATTAGAAAGCAGGCAGCAGCAGGCGTAACTTACCTTCTCTTGAAGAATGATGGAAACAAATCAGATATGGCCCATAGTGACAATGTCCTAGGGTTGTCAGTTGTCTAAAACTCAGTCGGAAGTAATTAACGTTGAAGTAGGCCTAGTTGCCACTCACACTCTACAAACTTTTATTGGAAAACAAGTTCAAACTAAACGTAACTGTAGTCCCAAATTAAAGAGAAGAAACTGTGCTCAGTGTGCTGTGACCACTGTCCATCTAGTTATGACAGCATATCTGGTAGATATTTAGTCCAGTACCAACTTGAATGGAATAAGGAGAAAAAACCCTCGTCACCTCAAGGTCAGGTTTGTTTACATCCGCCCTCGCCTCTCGGCTCTCTCCCATTGTTATACGGCCCCAAGTAAAATATTTCCCGGTCGGGAATCAGTTTGGCGACAGGCCTATTAGTATTAATTTATATTTCGAACTACTCTTTATTTTAATTAATATGTTACCATATTTATAAACAATCCTTCAGTATTACACAAAACCTAGAGACGCAGTCTGAATAATTAAAAACTCAAAATCAAATGAGTATGAAACAATGGGAAATGTTAGGGAATTTTTTGTGGGCAAGACAAAGTGCAAAACCCTGAACGATCTACACGCTATGTTTAGAGACAGGGCATATCGAATCGAATCGCCGATTGGGTTTTGTTACAGACTGATTCACTGATAATTGAATAAATAGTTTAAAAATTACGATACATTTTGATATTGTAATTAATATGGTCAGCAATGTAATGATTGGGTATGTTCAGGGATAACTTATATCATTAAAACAAGAAAGGAATGAATGAAACACAAGACAACTGTTATTTTTTCTTTTCTTTACAACATCAGAAGTCTTGTAGCAGAAGTCTTGTCGTTGGTCGATCGATCGGATTAGCATCACGGAGCATGCGCTTGCGCCCCTCTCTTCCACGCACTCCTTTCGACACATCAGCTGCCAACTCCCCGGCGTAATATCCACGTTGGACTTGGACTTGACCACTTACCTGAATTTTTGCATTACATTTTCCTACTAAATGTCGCAAAAAGTTACTAAAATCTGCAATTAAAACCAAAGTAGTTACTTTCTTTTTGCAACGAAAAACTTCCGGTTTTCAAGGTTGAATAATGGAAATTTCCGGTTTTTTACCCGATTGCAAAAATTCCCGGCTTATTCCCGGTTTCCCCGGTTGGGTGGCCACCCTGCCAGTTCATCAACAATTTGAAAAGTTGCGTCCATACCTAGCTCCTCCACCATTTCTATTCGTCCCCAGCTAACCACGTCTTTTGTTCGGCGCTAATGGGTATCAGGAATCCACAATCCCTGCCTTGTTTCACCTTCTAAATCATGTTCCACGACCACGTCTTCGTTTCGTTAGGATGAGTGTATTTCAGGTAAGCCTTCCATTTCCTGGGCTCTTTGAGTAAAAGATACTCACTTCCTTAGATTGTAGTTACTTTGTTGGTCCATTTTATTGTACAGTATATATACACACAATTAACTAAACAAACCGATAAAATTCTTATAACTAACATAAATTATCTAAATTATGTTGAGAAGTTATTTGAATATTGCTCTTAGGAATAGCCGTCATGTATAGCTATTTTTTTGTTTTATTTTGCATGTTAAATATAACTGTTCTAAAATGGTCCCAAAACATGACGGCTATTCCCAAGAGCAATATTCAAATAACTTCTCAACATTTCATGTTTCATAATAATAATTCATGTTAGTTATAATAGGCCGTTGGAATTAATAAAAAAAGTACGATTTTCTAGAAATTTTGTCTCCATTAGATTTTTTGCATAAAATGCAAGGTTTAGGTATGAAAACTTGAAAAATCACTATCCGTACACATGGTAGGTTGGGTAAGGGGCAAAAAATGCATAATTATGCAAAAAAGTACATTTTTCGCTATTTTTACGCAATTTTCAAGGGTTTCTCAATAATAATGTTTTAAAATAAATTAAAGTATAGGAAAACTGTTTTGTTTTAGTAAAATACAATATTCTTGAAAAAATTGAGCTATTTAGGATCCTTAATGAGCTCATTTAAGCCAAAAAATGTATCCAAAAATTTATATGCATAACTAAAAATTTTATAATCACTTTAAAATTAATAAAATATTGTCCAAGTAATCGTGTGTATATATACTGTAAAATAAAATGGAACAACAAAGTAACTACAATCTAAGGAAGTGAGTATCTCTTACACAAAGAGCCCAAGAATCGGAAATGCCTGAAATACCTCCGACGAAACGAAGGCGTGGTTGTGGAACATTCACATGATTTAGAAGGCGAAACAAGGCAGGTAGATTCCTGATACCCATTAGCGCCGGACAGAAGATGTAGTTAGCTGAAAACGGATAATTTTAATTTACTAGTTTGGAGTCTTCCATATTTGCCATTAGGACCCGTGAGTGTCGATATTCCAATTCAATGCAATTCCTTAAATATTCTTTTTTTTCATACATATTTTATATTTAAACACATTTCGAATTGTCACAGTGATGAGTAGTGTTGGTGTGAGCTTACAGACTTTATAGCAGCGTGACTGTCCGACCATAGCATAATAATATGCTCATTGGTATATCCTTTAGCTAGACACAGTTGTGCGCTGATCATATTAGACCTACAATAGTTTATAAAATGAAACTTTGTTCTATATGTTTTAAGTTTATATAATAGCAATTTTAAATTTTAACAATCACCCTAGAAAATGTTTAGGTTTGCTAACAGTTCAAACATTTTGACATCAAACGTTAAAATTAAACAGTAAATTGACCAACTAAAATTTGATGAACAGTACATGCTCATTCTTAACAAAAATTACTATTAATTTTATATGTACAGATTTATAGAGGAGGTCAGGAAGAATGTGGTGGATTTCTTGATGTTTTATATATAAGGTAAAATGATTCACCTGAAGTTTTCTTTTTTGTATAAGGTTTCACTTCAGCCTGATATGCCTCCCCATCTTCAGTTGTTAGAAGAATATGTGACCGGCTCATTGTAATACACTTGAATGTAAGGTTTCGCCGAAAAGGATAAATACATCTTCAACAAAAACAGTAATTATTACAGACATATTTGTTAAAATTAGCTTATTTTATCATATGCAAATTATTTTCAAAAATTTGTTTAACAAAAAAAATGTTTTTACAAAAAATTTAACATCAAAATACATGACTATCTTTTGTATCAAACTTTACATAACAACAGCTACACAGTTTATTTATTTTCACACAAAAATAATATTTCATCTTAAGAATAAGTACGGTTTGCTAACCATGTGAATGTTAATCCTAACATGGAAATAAAACAGTAAAATACCGTAATTAAACAAAAATGGAATGGGAATAAGCCTCTGGATAAACAGGTAGATTTTTAAATATTAGACTTGATGCTTTAAAATGTATATTATAGTAAAATTCATTGATCATCTCAATTTGTAAATTATTAATAGAGCCTTAGACCTTTGGTCTTCCTTACTAACAACAAAATTAAAAAATTTCAACATAATATACTAACATATGAATCACTAGAGGACTGTGGTAAATATACAATAAAAAGAAAATTCCCCCAAAACACAAAGATTGTATAGTTATGGTTATTCTACCTTATGTACATTTCAATAGCACTGCTATCATCTTCAGAGGTACAATACAAACTAACAGTTTGATTTAAAGGTAGTTTATAAAAGATGTAACAGACTAATTTACTAGGTAAACCTAAAGACAAAATTCCGACGTCGGGAAAGTATGGAATTTACGAAATTAAATGTAATTTGTGTGATAAGTTATCTACGTCAAACAAGCAGAAAGATAGAAACTAGGTTCAAAGAATATGTGGCACATATTAAGTATAATAGGAGGGGAAAATCTAGTGTAACTAAATATGCATGATTTGGGTTTGAAAATAAAATTGAAAAAAAAGAAGTAACCAATAACAGATTGCTAGACACCTTTGAAAGTATCTACATTTCTAAAGCAGAAAGGTAATTTATTGTTGAATGCGGATAAAGGGCCTATTCCTCGTTCCTAATTGTTCTCCTTGTTGAAGCCAAGATATTAAATGTCACTGCATTAGTTAAATTAGTTTTATTTTGATTTAATTATTATCTACCATTATTTTTGGTTAATTTATTTATACAGGTTATTTATATATTTTTCATACTATGATTTTAAATGTTACTCCATTTGTAATCCTCAATTTTTAACTTTAGCTTTGATACTAAAGAAATAGTTGCTTTGAGATTTGAAATATGAACATAAACAGGGAAATTTATAATTGGTCTAAAGAGAAGACAACGTGAGTCAAATTAATGACTGTAAATAATATTAAAACAAGGGCAATAAAAAATTTAAAATAGATTTCCAAAATATAAATCTAAGGCAGAAAATGTTAGTTATAAGGTATAATAAATTTTAAAGTGAGATATTGTATTGTGAAAATAGACAAAGCTTGTCATCAAGCGAATGATTTGAACAGTGTCCGTGAGACCAGAAATGTGAACCCTGTGATAGCGGGATATAAACAAGCAAGCAAGCGTGGAAGCAGTTGGAAGAGAACCTTTGAAATAGACAGACGTATTTTTTGAGTGATGAGAGAAATATTCAAAGGACAATAAAATGTGTTTTTAAGTAAATTTTGAACAAGTTGGATGGCAGTCAGAGTTGGTTAGGAACGTTTGAGGAATTAAGATGTGTCTTAATAGAATTGTAAGTCGGCGTCTGACTTGGTCAGACGTATTTTCTGATAGGAACTAGCTGAGAACAATGTAGTTATTTTTGAGTGATTTTTGAAATAGAGAACAATTTAATTAATGTTTAATAGTTGTAAGAGGGGGTTTGAGGTAATTGGACGTATTTTTGAGTCTATAGACGATGTTCGGGGTAAACAGACATAACTTTCAGTAGAAATCAGATAATATGCTTGTGCTGAAAGAGACGCTTTCAAAAAAGTGAAAACGAGTAAATTTGACAAAGACCGTTGTTTGGAATGTTGTTGAATGGTGATTTTGAGAGAGAGACAAGGTTTCATTTTGAACATTATGCAAACAGTGACAGAGTTATCATCAGGAAATTAACACAATCAGCAAACTGCAATGAACAATCTTTTCTGCAATATTGAATTGGTAACAGGTGCTATAAAGCGCCCAAAAAGAAATTAAATGTTGTAAAACTATTTTAGATAAATTATTGTTTGATGTATTAGTTGTAAATTTAATGATTTTGATATTTTTTTCTTATAACTACTTTGCTATTTAAAAAATTTAGAGATGCCTATAAATAGGAATAATTTTTGTTGAAATAAATTAATTCAAAATATATTTCAAAATAAAATAAGTCTATTTAACTCATATTGATGAGTTTTTTTTTAGAAGTTGCAACTCAATATTTAAATTAAAATTTTAAGATTTTGAAAATAATAAAAAAGTAAAATAAATATAAAAAATAAAGGTAGGATGTTTAAAATAATAAATTGATAACAAATTTATGTATTTGTTTAAAAGTAAGTTAATAAAGAATGTTTAGTTTCAGGAAAACAAATAAGGATTTTTTATTTACTGAAAACCACTGATAAGTACACTTAAAAAAGGAAACACAACCCTGAGAACATGTTAATTCAATAATTTTTTTTATCTCTTCAAAATTGGTGAGTTAAGTCCACCTAGTGCCCTTAGCTGAGCAATTTTTTATAAATTCTTTAATGGTACAAAGTATCAATTTTTAAAATCTATCAAATCAGTATTTTTAACCCTGTTTTTATTAAATAATTACACATTATATTCATGCCATGGAGAATATATTATACAGGGGTTGCCATGCCTATTGACATGATGTACAACAAAAAAAAACTGTGATTGGCCAAGAGAATCAGGTGATGGGTGGTGGGAACGCCTCGCCGCAGTAATAATCATAGTTATTAATGTTAGTGTATATTGTACCTCTGAACATAATAGCAGTGCTATTGAAATGTACATAAGGTAAAATAAACATAACTACTGTATACAGTCTTTGTGTTAGTGTTTTATTGTGGTTTTGGGGAATTTTCTTTCATTTAATAATATATTAAGTTAAATTAGTATTATTTGAGTCATAAGATATACAATTACTTCTGGTAACTTCAAGGACAGCATGCTGTATTGCATTCACTTTTTCAAACACTAGCACATTCTGAACTGAACTAACAAAACTATAACAGTTCGACTCACATATTGAAGCCTTCCATAATCGTATGGGATGGGTCTTCTTTTTAGATATAAATTCAATACTACAATTCAAATTTCATTAAAACCAAATGAATGTTTTAAGCTTACTAATTTTATAGATGTTCTATAAATAAATATTGAATTTTAGGGAAACATATGGATTTTTCCAAGGAAATATAGCTAGTTATATCCATCATCAATATTACCTACATTGTAAATATGACTGAAACAGTCAAATAATATTGACAATCTTGCGACAAGATTTAGGGCATGTAGGAATTGACTAATGAAAGTAAAAGCCTAAAACCATAATGTGTAACTTCACCTACTGCTGCCAGAATTTACCACCTTTAACATATTGAGAGAAAGCCAACAGTAAACAATTTTAGACATTCATAGATCAAAATTTTGGTACTAATTACAGGTCAAAAGAGAAATTGAGATATAATTCTGTACAATATAAAATATATTGACTATAATCAGTTATTTAACCATGGAGTAGATTTTCTGTAAAGACTTAAAAATCATGGTATTTCTATGCATATAGAATAAATATTTCTACTATAACTTGTTATTAAATCAACAAAACAAAACGAAAATCCAATATTTACCAAGTTGACATTTTGAGGGAAGAAACCTCCTTCACTTTATTGAATAAATAAATACATAATGTAATGTATTAATATTTAGAATTTCAAGTGAATTTTATATTATTAAAGGAATAAATAAATGCAAACTTTATAAATACAATATAACATACCTTATCAGCTGAGGAAAAGACTCCTCCCAAAAGAGCAAATTACCAGAAACTAGAAGGACCAAGACTTTGAGTTGTTCTCCACCTTTATCCAAGAGTAGTTTATTATCTAACTTTGCATTCAGCTCACCACCGACTACTGCGACTTTCACTACATTCAACTGTCTGAAATAAATTTTAAAATACATTTTTCTACTAGGAAAATCAATGCTATATATCTAAAACTTTTTAAAATACATGATCTACAATGAATTCCACTTACATAAACATATTTTAAAACATTCAACTGTTTGAAATAAATTTTAACTATAGATTATTCTACTAGAAAAATAATTGCTAAGTATCTAAAACCTTTTTAAATACATTAGCTTAAAACTTTTTCTCATATATAAACATATTTGAAACAAGTAAACTATGTGATGTTGACATCGTTAGAAGCATCTCTAAAAGGTAGATTAAGGATTTCTTTAAGCATAGATTAAGGATTGTTATGATTGATTTGTTCTAATATAAAATGTTAATGTTAAATAATGTAAAATCATTATGAGACTTTGATCTAATAAGACTTTGTGTATAAGAAATTTAGCTTGAAAAGAAAGACAATAAATTTTCACTAATAATACCTTTTTTGTGTTGTATAAACTAAGAATATTTTCAACAAATTGAAGGTATAGCTATGGGAAATGGCCTGTCTCCTTTCATAGCTGAACTATTTATGAGTAAATATGAGGAAAATTTAAAGATCAATCTCAAATATTTTCCCAGAATATGGTTGATGTAGGCTATGTAGATGATGTTTTTTGTAATTTTTGACCTTAAACTATGTAGCGTTACTGATTTTCCTTAATCAAATTAACAGTATATACAGTTCCATCAAATTTACTCCTGAATTAGAAATGAATAACAGGTTACCATTTTTAGACTTATGTATTAGGAATTAACAAAACATTAAATTTGATATATAACGAAAACCTACTAACAATAATAGATTTATACTTCACAAATTAGCAACTTTTAATAGATTGATAGACAGAGCTATTAAAGTACTTTTAACTAAAATTAGTTTTTAAACTATATAAATCAAATTAAGGAAAATGCTGTATTTAATGGTTTTGAACCTAAAGTTGTTGACAACATCTTAAGGAAACAGAGATTAAAGAATAACAGAATAAATTCTACGACTCTCCAACTGGTAAAAGTAAAGTCACATATTATAGTTTACCCTTCGATTCTGCCCTCCCCAACTGTTTGGACTCCATCTTTAATAATCTTGACATCAGGATAGAGTATAAAAGTCTTAAAAATTTATTTATATAGGTAATCCTAAAGATAAAATTTTGATGTTGGAGAAATCCGCTAATTATGAAGTCAGTTGTTACAATTGTAAAAAAGTATATCTAAGCCAAACAAAGAGAAAAATTGTAACCAGATTTAAAGAACATGTAACTCATATTAAGTACAAAAGGCCAAAGAAATCTAGTGTGGCCGAGCACATACTGAAATGAACCATGAATTCGGAATACAAAATATGAAAATGGTTAAAAGCGTGATCTCTAATAGGTTGCTAAATAGCTATGAAAGCATTTTCATTGTAAAGCTGATAGTGACTTATTACTTAACGCAGATAAGGGTCCTATTATTAATTCATATTTATTCTCTTTGTTGAAAAAAATCTTGACATTAATCAGTGGGCGAAGTGAACCTGCCCTGACATTTTGGGTACTTTTGAAACGATGAAACTGCCCCGTCATTAAAGAGGATTAGGAAGGACCGCCTCGCAAGACTAGAAATGCTGAAATTGCCCCGAGCGCATACATAATATTGAAAATTTTATTTTACATGTTACGCTATGGGACCTAGCCTAACCTAACCTAACCTAATCTTACAGGCTTATATGCTTGATTGCGTTTAAATTTAAACACATACTACCGAAATTGCGCTTGGGGCAATTTCAGCATTTCTGGTCTTGCGAGGCAACCCTTCTTGATCTTCTTTAATGAGCGGGGCAGTATCATCATTTCAAACGTACCTAAAATATCGGGGCAGTTTCATAGTCCCCTAATCAGCTGTTGCATATTTTGTTTTTCAATTTAATTACTTTTTTTTAAATGATTTATTTATATAGCAACATATTATTATTGATTATCAATATCATTTAGTCATGTTAGGTTTTTTGATTCATTATAATATTTTGTTACAATGTATAAGTTATGTTTTATATTTGAAATAGATTTAGGATATATTGTTATCTGTAATTTTAATTTTTTAATTTAATTTTTTGTTTGGTCTGTGGAATATTAACATCATTTTAGTCATGTCATGCTTTTTAATTCATAATATTTTTTGATATAGTGTACATGTTATATTTAAAGAAGTTTTAAGATATATTGTTACCTGTAAATTTTTTTGTCACTATTGCCATATTCAAGCTCCGGATATTCTCAAGGACAGGGATAAGTATCGTTAGCCGCTTTCTCCTAGGTCATTGATGTTGTTCTACTTTGATAGAACCACCTGAAGTCGGAGGGGAGGGGAGAATATGGCAGTTTAGTTTTAAAATTTTTATATTTTGTTAGTATTATTTCAGATCCCTACAATGATGGTAACTTGGTTACCGAAATGTACATCAGGGAACTATAATAACATAGGCCAAATAAATATTTTATTTTAGTTTCTTTGTGTCTATGTTATTGTAGTAACTTGTGGTAGGGGTTTCAGTGTTTTAAATTGTTCAAATATGCAACAATTCGTAATGGCTTCAAAATAAAATACTGTATGAAACGTGTAGGGAATTCCATTCAATTGGAATATTGACATGTAAGTCGTGAGACTCCAACCAAGTACTTCAAAAATATGAAAATCTCAACCTTCCATATCCAAATAATTAAATAGGATTATTTCCGTACATCTTTCACCCACATAATCCATATCAGATCAATTCTAAATTAATTAACCTGTCTGAGAAAAATATAAAACCAACTTGACACAAGCATTCAAAATAAATATCGAAGTTTAAAGATTACAGTTTGTACGCCTAGACTAAACCAAATCCGAGAGGAAGGGGGCTAATGAAATTACTAGAAAAAAAAATTAATTAAAGAAATAAATGCTAACCATGGATAAAACAGATCTAACATCTAAAAGGTTGTCAACGACTGTTTATAAAATGCATAAATAATTCAGGGAAACTCAAAATCCAACACAAGTCCATGTCATGAAATTGGCAGATTTCGTAAATTGTCTTTACTTCTGCATATAAAAGGACATGCCCACGAAGGGAAACACGCTTGTGATTGGACAATAAAAATTCCACTGAGATAAAGGTAAAACGTCATTGCCTCTGTACATTTTCAAATCATGTAAATTAGTTGATAATATTTAAATTTTCTGAGAAGTTATTTGATTACCCTATAACATATTCTTTGCTAGGTAAGTAGTTTTGGGTTAAGTTAACAATATCAAATTAGATTGTCTTTTGGTTGATTAATGATACAAATTTCAAATGATTTATACGTCAAAATATTTCTTTATTTCAAAAATACACTAACTCGTGCTGGCCAAGAAATCCTGTTTTAGACACAAAATTTTTATACAAAAGAAAAGTTATTTAAATTTTAATTTATTATGAAAATAATTTAGTCAAATTGTTCACTATGTGTTTCCTTGCCAATATTTCTACGTTCAACTTCGGTCAATATGACCGCGAAATTCACTCTTCCTCGCACACACAAAAAAAAAACACATCTTGCTCCTTCAGCGTTTCTCTCAGCAGTTCTCAAAAAGGACGCTACGGTATTTTCAAGCTTGCCGGCTACAACTGCATTGATTTGGTCGTCCATTCTCATTGGCCGGTGAATCCGTTGTCAAGGCAACGAGTTAGTTATGTCGTGAAATTATTTTGAGTGTTTTAACTTTTTAGCTATATTTTAATTCCAAAAATGATTTGTAACAATTTTAATTATTCAAATAAACACTTTATATCAAATTTTTACTTTACATAATCTTTTTTAATATAGGTCAAAATTTTACCACGTAATCTACACTCCGGCTTGGCTACAATTAGAATTCAAAATATCTAACTTTCTGATTATAAATTATTTGATAATGGCCTAATTTTACAAATTCATATATTTTATAACCTACCAGTATTTCTGTGGTTTCTTACATTTTTATAACCCAATTTTTAACTTTGGGAGAGGTTATATGTATTCCTTACTTGTTTATCAGACTTGCTTCTATTAATTTGTACCATTATAACCCACTATTTAATTTAAGATATTTTTATTTATAAAAATTCATTATGTAAACTAAATCAATTTGCTATCCAAAAAAAGAAGAAATTATAATAATATTAATAAAAAATTATTGCATTCCTCATCAAATCAACTTACACTCACACATAAGATGAATACTAATAACAAGAAAGGGAGATTGTTAGAGGCCTCTACAGGAAAAGGACGCCTCCCAAGATCAAGAAGTCTTAATCTGAAATAATCGTTGAATCCAACAATTTAGTGAGAGTAAATATATCCCAAGATTGTGCGAAAGTTACTGTTTATTCAAGAATAATAATATGGAGTTGATTTACCTTGAATTGGAAGAAAACAGAAAAGTTAATTTCTGAATTAGTAGTGGGATCCATATAAATAATACATTGTATAATACTTCATACTTAATTCAGAAAAACAATACTAATTAATTTTTTGAAATATAAACTTTCAGCCAATGAGGCCATAAATTAGGCACAGTAAATGTTTTAAAGACTTATAACTGATTTAATTGAACTGTGAACCATCTTAAACATATTCATTCTTACAAACATTCATATCATTCCATTTTAAGTAATATTTTGATTTTTTTTTGCTTTCTTGATATTTTTGACTTTTTTTAGGACGGTCCAGACAATTAATTAATTAATTTCATGCTCTTGTTCTTTGAGACTGCACAGACTCACCACGAGACAAGGCTTGTGATCTTTAGATAATAGCGTGTTTAAAAACAATTGTTGTAATTCAGTGAGCCTAAACACAATAATATTTTATATCAAGAACAATAAATGAGATTCTAATGAAACTAATCATTCTTTTGTGATATACATAATAACCATATAATAATGAACTTTTAAAAACATTATTGAAAGTAAGTCCTCAATCTAATTTTGAATTTTAATGTTTATGATTTTGTTTTTGTCTGGGAATTTCGATTATATTTTAATGAATTTAACAAAACAAATTTCTATCTTTGTAATTTTGTAGTTTTCTATTTCATTCATTTATTGTTATAAGTTAGCACAAAAGTGCAATAATCAATCATCTATATTATTCATACATAAAAGTATTGTTGTAAATATTATGATATTTGATGATTAGTAATGTTGATGTATGCTTATGTCAGTGACTAGAATTAATGACATGCCCGATACAAAATGTATTGTTTTAAAGAAAGGATGAATAAATCAATAAATTTCTTCAAAATATGTGCTATTTCACTTTCTTTCACAGTCTAGAAACAGATTTGTGAGAAACAACTTACTGAAAAAAATCTACTTGTTTCAAAGGCCTAAGTTCTAGGGTGACAAAATAATTTAATTTTAGATTCATTATTTATACAACAAAATTTCTTTTTAAAAACCATAATTCACATCACCAATACTGTAAAAAAAAGGTGTTTCTCTAGTTATTTAGTAGTTGTTTTTACAAATTATGATCAAATAAATATCATCAGAATTGTACTATAAAGTCGGTCATAAACTGTACCTACTATATTTTGCTACTACGGGAGACCGTAATTGGTAAATGGAAAGTGCCGAAGTACATACCTGAAAATAAATAGATACAAACACCATTTCAAGACCAAC
The DNA here is from genome assembly GCA_963513935.1 of Aphrophora alni. Lineage (NCBI taxonomy): Eukaryota > Metazoa > Arthropoda > Insecta > Hemiptera > Aphrophoridae > Aphrophora > Aphrophora alni. The sequence continues at coordinate 126,699,348 of OY740767.1, forward strand.
AAGATCTCCCACACCATTTATATTTCTACTAGGCTTAACCCTACTATTCTATTCTGTCACATTGACTTGAAGTGATAACATCTTGTGCAGTCTATTTTTTGTTAGATAATAAGTACATGTATATGTGCACCCTTGGTGTAAGACACGCTTTATGTAAAATAATAAATCAATCGATAATTTTACTCTTTGATAATATCTTTGATAATATGGACAACAAACAACAGTGTTCTTTCACTTAGAGTGAAAGAATGTAGACCTAGTAAATGTGAAAAGGGTATACTTATTTACAATTGTATTTTTTTTTCAGGATAGAAGGAATTTTAGTGGAATTGTCATGATATATAAACCAAAAATAATTACAGAACTATTTTTTAGGGGTCTGCAAGCTAGGGTATTTTTAAATTTGAACCAAGCACAAGCTTTTACTAAGTTTGAGCTTTTTATGAACAAGGAAAAACACCAAACCACAAAATAACACAACTACACAAAACTGTATAATGTGTTTACCTTATGTTTAATGTGTTATTACCTTATGTACATTTCGATAGCTCTGCTATCATCTTTAGAGGTACACCTTCAGAGGTATCTTCGAGTGTACCTCTGAAGATGATAGCAGAGCTATCGAAATGTACATAAGGTAATATAAACCCATTATATAGTTTTCTGTAGTTGTATTATTTTGTGATTTGGGGGTTTTTCCTTGTTCATATATAATCACCACAGTGCTCTAGTGATTTATTTGAGCTTTTTATAAACTCAAGCCTGTAACGAGCTCAAGCTTAAAGCAAGCTCAAACTTTTATCTTCCTTTTTAACATGTTAGAGTTTTTTAAACTACCGATAAATTTTATATTGAAATATAATTTGTATAATTTCGATCTTTTGTCTTGGAATGATCAATATGGAAGGAGAAGACAGTAAAGAGAGAAAGGTGTAATATCTGTAATTAACAAGAAATAAACACTTTCGATCTAACTAACGAATACAAATTTCCTTTGATATGAAATTAGGTTACAAATCCATTTCATTCACATATTTTCTTATTAATTACATAATTTATTACAGACAAATAATTATGAATTTGTGGATTTTTAGTTCAGATCAAGTAAAAATTAAAAAATTGAGCCAAATAAAACAAAACACTTCGGGTATCATAAATAATAGTAATAAAATTCATATGAGATTACGGTAAACTATTTTATATGAAATATAAATATATAATATCAGAACAAAAACAAACATAAAATGTCTAAGAGTAAATAAAATCATTGATTTAGATGGCAAGGTGTTATCACAATGACTAGCGTTAAACCTAATAAAAATGAGGTGAAAGAACTAGTTAGCTTTGAAAGTGTGTTTGTATTCATTTGCTATCAGCTCTATGCGCCTCAACACTAAAATCTAAAAAAATAATTAAGGATTGTCAACCTGGAAACTAAACGTCTTATCTAAATTTTGCCATTTTAGTTAGTTTTTCTTCTGATTTTGTGTTATCAGCAAAATATTCAGTATGTCTCTGATCATCAATTTTATAGGCAATTTTAACCCATTGTCCGCTATCCTCAGATTTAAAAAATCACCCAATTGTATTTAGTTATTTTGTAAATAAAATATAACTCACAGACTAATTTAAAAAAAGTATATAAATAAATAAATCAAAATAATTATTGTCTTGTTATGTGTAATCATTTTAATAATCAATGGACTAATCGCAAAAAAAATTTAGCAAAGACAATTTTCTTTTATTTAAATTTTCTTATGTAAAGTTTCCGCTTAGCGTTTGTATTCCTTGCGTAGAATCTGTAATGTCTATTTCCTGCCTATAATTATTATCTCTCCTCACCTCTCCCCAACGATCGCTGCTTTACCTGGGTTTTCGGTTCCTGAATTGTACACCTTATTTCTTTTTTATTGTGCCCCTTATATTATACTCCATAAAAAAGTTGAATAATAAAAATCTTTTTATTGTTAGATTAACTGAGTTCAATCATGTTGCTTTGTGATAAGTTTTCATTAGTATAGGTCTCGTGGTAATCAATTTGATAATATTAATGAAATAATGTATTACTGACTAAATGACATGAATTATAAAAATTCTCAATTTTCTATTTAACACAATGCAAATAGATTTTTTTTCTTTCAGTTATAATTTTGAAACCGGATTTTCTTCAGTGATGCGTTTTTGACATTAAGTCGTCACATTTAAAAAAGACAATTGGAGACACTCTTCTTCTGGTTAACTTCCTCTGATTTACTTAAGTAAAAAAAACTTGTTTTTATCTCGTGAGAAGTGTGACTAAAGTTAAATATCACATCTGTTCGTTTCATATCCAATATCAATTATGACTGTTTTTCTCATTTCATCAGTTCATTTATAACCAACTTTTGTTGTGGTATTATTCTATCAGTTTGGGCCTTGTTTTAAAACAGACCCATGTTCGTAAAAGCCTAGACCTAGATTATTAAATTAATAAATAAATCATGATTACAATTAATCGGTAAGCTAATCATCTCACCCCTAATGGTTATACATTTGTTTCCATGATATAAACACGTCAATACCCCTATAAGTCATTACTATTCATAATTCTTTGAAAAAATCATTTCAAACATGTCTGGAAGGATCAATAAGAAATTATGAATTATTTTAAAGGCGTTTAAAGTACTAATATAAAGGTACTAAATATAAAAGCTTACCTAGAAGCAATTTTGCGTATTTGATACTGATGTAGAACATATATGTCACCCTTCTTAACAGCGATAACTGTCGCTCCGTCGCTTGCAGCTACATCAACAATTGTGCATTCTTTGCTGCCAAGACCAGTAACCTATTAAATGTCCTATATATTAATATAACTTTTAAGTAACAAAAAGGATTTAGAATGGCATGGCCATATAAACTAATCAATTTAGTATCTCGGCGCTATAAATAGAAAATTTACTTTCTTCTTTTCAGATCCAATTATAAAGAAATGAACAATGATTCTTGTTAAAGTATTCTAATTAGTCATAAGTTAGTATTTAGGTTAAATGAGATTGTTTTTGTTCAATAAATTGTATTAATTATAGAAATGTGTCTTTTCAATATTTTTGAAAACACCTGTTCATCTGATATCGTTTGTAATAGTGGTGGGCATTAACGCTAACAACGGTCAATGTCAACGTTAAGCGTGATTAACTGTTGAAAAAAACTGCTAACATTAACCTGCCAGACAGAACAGAAGACCAAGCGTCTTTGTTCAGTGTGCACGTGTAAAATAGTAAAACAGTAGGCTACAGCAGAAACATACGTTGATTCGTTAATGAATAAACGTTGACGCTAATTGATTCACTCTAGTTGCTCAACTAAACTAACAGACGACTGAGAGGCGTACATGTAGCTGGGTGCGCGGACATCGAGTGGGCCGCTGACGCTAACAAACAACCACTGATGCGTCATCTGCAAGCACTAAGCAGTTGATCAACGTTAGCAGTTAATGCACTTCTTCGTCAAATGTGTTGAGCGTTGATGATGGTCAACGTTGACGGTTAGCTGTTACCCGTAACGGACACAGCATATCAAAGTATACAAATACAGATAAGTGAGAGGTAAGATCTCATAGTTATAAAAAATAATAGTTTCATTACAGGTTAAGAAGATTGGGGTGGAACAACTTAAAATTAATATATCATAACCAAAGTAATTTATGTTATTAAACAACACAAACTGTATTTGTACAAAAATAAAATAATTTAGCATTTTCAACTATAAATATCACAAGGCTAGGGATAATGGCAGCTAAATTCTAGAAGAATGGAAAAGAATAAAAAAGAAACTTCTCTGAACAAAAAAAAAAAAAAAAAAAAAAAAAAACAATCGTGGAATACGACATAGACCTAATGGGTTATAAAAATGGCAAATTAAATTTCCTTTTTTGAGAAAAGAATATAAATTTTGTAAAAACTGAAAGAAAAAGGGGGGGAAAAAAAGTTGAATTTTTTGACTGGAAGAGGGCATAGTTTTACTACTGGTCTGATGAATCTCCCAGTAACTGTACGAACAAAAAGAACAGTTCCATTATGCCTAGGATCCAAATGTGTTATTCTTGCCATCGGCCAACATAGCGGAAGAAGATTTTGATCCTTCACCAAGACGATGTTCCCAATCTCAATGGTTTACTCTTCCACTTTACTCTCTGGTGCAATGTGTCCAAATACTTTTGACTTCAGCAGTGTCAGAAATATTCCATAGCTTGTTGGATTAACTGCCATCGAGAAAGGCAATTCCCAAAAGTAAAGTCTGGCTGAGGGGTAATATCAAAGACGCCCCAATCAAAAAATGTCCAGGTGTTAAGGCTTCGGTCTTGTTTGGCTCTAAGAATAGAGCATACGGAGACGGGGAGTTTAAAATGGCTTCTATATTCAAGAACAACAAACAACATTGTTAGTTCTTGCATTTGTTCTCCGACAACCCTTCAAAGGTCATACTTGACTGATTTAATGCCAGCTTCCCATATAACTCTGAATTTGGAGCGGCTACTAGAGTGAAGTGCCAGCTGACTCCACTGCTTACTAAGATTTTCTGTATAAAACTAGAAGATGACAAACAAATAATCTTCATGAAGACACTCAGCTGCAACTACAAAATTTATTCCTTGATCACTCTATATGCTGGTGCAGGAGCCACGGTGGTATACAAACCTTTTTAAAAGCGGCCAAAAAAATATTGTTCTGAAAATGGATACAGCTTCCAAATGTATTACTTTAGTTGCCAAGTGCAAGAAAAGGCATAAGTAAGACTTAAAAATCTGTGGTTTACGATATTTATAGGTCTTGGTTACACATGTGCCTTCTACTTGTAAAAATAGTCAAACCTGACGCATGCGAATTACTGGTAAGTTTGTCATGAAAGGCTGGGGATACTTTGCCCTTAACTTGATACATTTAATGTAGCGGGAGAGTCGACTTCTGATAGTGATATGTGTTAATACTATCCAATACCGTTTTTACAAAATGGACTGGAGTAACCATGGTCTAGCATGAAAGGTAGTGACCTAAATTAGTATTGTAAGATGACTGTGCTTGGGTAGCAAAATAGGATGTTTGCTAGAATATGCAATCGGAACCATCAACACCAACACTCAGAAGTGTCAATAAAACGGTCTAAGCATCATATTGCTTGTACTAACAAAAGGAGTCATATGTCACCTTAAAAAGTTAAGTTTTGAATTTGTTTTATCCACAACATATTATTAATTTCTTGGAATAACAAGGTGTTAAAGCATCGATCAATGGATTGTTTTTGACAATTATGTATAAACCTAAAACACCAAGCAATAATGCGTTTGAGGGATATATGCGTTGAGAATTGATCAAAAGCTTAAAATCTAACATTGTATGTGTGACAGTAGCGACGACCAATTTGTTAAAAGGGTAATGTCTCAGTATTTAGAAGACTGATAATTTTGATATGGCCAATTTTTTGTTCCATTTTTAACCAATTAGGTCCCTACTACCAAAATGAATGGTGTAGCAATTAATCAGATAACAACCCTTGAGAAGAACAATCTGTTGAATTACATGAAGTAGGAACATAAAACCAACAGGAAAGGCTAACTTGCTTTTGAATCTCTGAAGTTCTATTTGCTACAAAAGTTTGAGCAAATGTGGTGAGGTTTGAAACCAACATAGAACAACAGTTGAATCTGACCCCGAACAAATTGTAATATTAGTATTTAACCTGTTGAAAAGATTTTTGCAGAATTTCAATCATTTTGAAAGTAGGTAAGCAGCACACAATTAAGCGTGGTATTGAACCCCATTTTAATAGAACACACTTGGACTTGGCTATGAGAAGATGAACAGAGATATTGTTTGGACAAACAACTTGTAAATAAACTACAGCACCATATCTATCTTCTGAAGAATCAGCCGAAACCGTGGACTTGAAGATAGGTGAAGCCTATAGGTAGCACAAGTTTAGGTAAATGTACATTTTTTAGTGATGGCAGTTCATAAAGAAAACAAATCCACAGATGATGTTAAATCATTCTCTATTCCTAGTGGAGTTTCTTTATGTTTTTATGAAATATTATCTAGGAACTTCAGGAGATTACTATTCCACTTTCAGAATTGAAAACCCCCTTCACTAAATATAGATATAACCTACACTATTAATAGATTGGCATATTCAAGAGCAGAAGCTCCTGTTAATATATTATCTACACAAGTGTCCTTAATAATAACCTTGGTAGCCAATAAGTATTTGTCTCCTTCATCTTTCGCAAGACATACCCATATGTAACAGTGTTTATTGCGTAAAGTTTAAGAGGAAATTCTGTGGATAATAAAAATATCTCTGAATAATAAGGATAAGAGTTACAGGAGAAGGACATTGTTTTGATACCTAATTAATGGTTTAAAATATGAAACATTAACATTTAATTTTCTTTATAAACAATGCCAAATTTTTCTGTTTTGAAAATTTTGGGGGACGGAAATTGTTTATTCTATAACCTCATATTGTTTGTATAGTGCAACACAAAAACATTGAAATACCGAACTTAATAATAGTGATGCACATTTATCCCAGTGAAAAAAACCATCACAATATCAAGGGGTTTATGACTGCCACATGTGTAAAAATAATGTTGTGTATTTCTGTAACACTTAGTGAAAATTTGGAATCAATGATTGCCAATGAAACTGTTAAAATTTATTGATTATCTATTATACATTTTTTCCTACATCATTTTGGATCAAAAAGTATAAATAAATTATTTTTAATTGAAATTATTTTATTTATACTTTGAACACAAATAAAAGGTAATGATTTACAAATTTAATGTATATGTATATTTTTATTTCAGTGCAGAATGTACTAATGGGTTTACTAGTAATCAATAATAGATGTCATTATAAGTTATATTCAAATCGTTCAAATTCCGCAATCTCAACTTATGAAGTTTACAAATTTAACAGTTACCTGACAAACAATCAGTAAGAGCTTACCATTTATTAATTAAGTACTGGAGAATAACCTCATTTAGAAGAAGAAAATTATTTTAAAAAAACCTTTTTACCTTTTTAATTTAAAAATTATCAACCTTTTGTTTTCAATCCACCTTAAATATTAGTCTATATTTATAGGGATATGATAGAAGCTAACGTTAAATAAACAGTGGTTAGATTAAGACGAAGTTGGTTGGAACTGACGGATAATAAATATTAAAAAAACAAGTTACTAAAAGTATCAATATTTATTCTGTACAAGAATTTACAGTATTATATTCAACACACAGAATAGTTTAATTTTTATATTGTAGGCACTTTATTGTTCTGGATTTAAAGTTATTTGATAATGGTGGATTGTTCATATTATTAATATTGTTTAATCAAACATTAGCCATCATGTGTGTAAATTAGAATAAGAAAATTAAGATTTATTTAAAAGTTCCAAATTGAGAAAAGTTAGAAGTTAATACTGCTCCTGAGAACACACTTCTTCTATTATCTTTTATCTTTTATCTTTTATATGTTAAAATAAAAAGTATTACATACCAGAAAAAAATCCTTCTTTTAATTTAAAGTAATGTTTACAATTTCATATATGATAGTTCTTTATTCCATTACAATGATACCTGGACTGAATCAATCAACATGACTTTAACAAGTGAAATGATGTTCACTGCCCAGTCATTAGAAACATATTGTTGTTCGACTGTTCTTAATTTTACATAGTTCTTAATTTTATCCTTAACTTTTTTCACAAGTTTTATTTTAAATTTCAGGCCTCTCTATACTTTATAAGATAACTTCAAATGATTACTTATTTAATGTTCATTGTTTGGTGAACAACCAGTAGTTCGCGAACCATGAAACCGTGCGCATGTAAGAAAATGTTAAAATCAACGTATACGTGTATTTATTTATTTGTGTGTATAGTGTTAATGTTTTTGTTATGTTTAATGTTTTAACGACCTCTACGGGGTGAAATTACTGAAGATGGAGCTACGACTCCGAAACACGTCTTTGTAATTAAGACAAACGCAATGTCACATGACAGAACTATAAAGGTAATATAAATAATTTATTACTCATTATAAGATTACTTATTGGAAATAAATCTTACCATTTTTGGAATAACAATAGTTTTATCAGTTGAAGCAGGATGTCCCAACTGGCCAGCATGAAGTCCACATGTAAGGACGACATATTTTGACCAAAACACAGAATGATACCTCGCTGCACAGGTTCCCACAGCTTTAAATGCACGTATAGGAGAAGGTAGTAAAAGTGATGGTGGTGGTGGATTATGCCCTAGTACATGATGTGTATTCAATCCACAAGTATACACCTGTATATAAAATGACAAGTTATTTTTTTATAAATATAATTAGGAATACAAAATTAATAATAATTACAAAATGATATAAAGTAAAATGAATAATTGATTTTTTTTTAATATTACAAATTACCATATTTCACCAACAATTTTTTCTTTACAAAAAATAGTAATTTATAAACAATATAAGTATTTATAATACACATTTGTTGGTTTATAAATTAAAACTTCAATCTTAATAGTAATAATTTTTTTAACAATGTATATCTGTAATATAATTTATTCAAGGTTTGACTATTCGTTTACTATGGCAAATCCATTTTGCATCAAGCAATATGTGTGTAATAAATGATATCAAATGGTATATTATGAAGAAAATAATAAATAACAATAGTATAAAACAAATAAGTAAGAAAACCAAAACAAAAAATAATTAACAGTTGTCATTGTATCCTAACCTATATGTAATATATAACTTCATTAAAAACAAAAAGTAAATAATCCAAAACTACTTACTCAAAATTCAATACAACAACAATACCCATGACTTTACTGATTGCATAGTACACATTGTCAATAAAAATATGTAATTGTCTTGCTACTAGAAATACTAAATTTTCGTTTAATTCTGAAAGGCAAATTGTTAAGCAACTTATAATACAATATCTTAAGAGTTATCAAAAAGTGTGTGTTCAATGATGTGTTGGAAAATATAAATTTAAACCAATTATTATTGGGTTATATAAATCTTAGTTATGATCTAAAAAAAATGTATTATTTTTATGGATTAGAAAAACAAAAAATTACTTTTTTGCTTTGACAGGGTCATTATAACAGAAGAAAAGAGTGTAAAAATTACTATGTTAGACTCAGGGACAAACAAAATTAATTAGATGATCTGTAACTGGTTACGTTTTTAACATCTTCTTCCATATTGTGTGTATTCTTATATAAATATACACACCAGAAGAAAAAACAAATAACATAATTTTGTTAGACACAATTTAATAATAAACAGATTTTCATAAAAATCAATAACCTTTTAAGATAAATTGTCACATGAGATAATATAATGATACCTTAATTCAGGATTATTAAATATATTATAACCCCAGGGTACCTATATCACCAACCATAAGACTCTGACCGCCACCAAGATAGTCACACACATCTAAACTGCCTATCACATAGCCCATTTCAATTAATGTCCCATTACATGCATCTAATCCAAATAAATATAGATATATAGCCATCACAAATTGTAACTTGTATAATTTTAAAAAATATCCAGTGTACGTGTTTTGAAGGTGTAGCGCTAAAATACGATATATAATAAGGAAGTGAAAAAAAAGCAACAAGAAAAGAGGTTGTTACAAGAAAGGGGGGAAAGAAGAGGAGAGCAGTATTGTTGGTGAAGACACAAAAGCCATACATCTTTAACAAGGGCTTTACAAATATATGAATACTATCTCAATAATTTCATGAAAAACATAAACTGGTGATACCAAACCAAAACACTTAAGAGCAGTAACCAGTATCAATACTAAATTGTTAAGAGAAGAGTTAGTAATTATAATAATAACAAATTTGGTAAGTGGCCATCTTCAATTAAACCTCCATCAAATAGCGACTTCAAACAAACATCTTGTGCTCATACAATAATATAAGAATAAAGGACTATAAACTGACACCTCAATAAACTTTTAAAATTAATTCATATAATATTTATAAATTGTAAAGATATCCTTCCTCATTACATATTTCTCTAAACAGATTAAAATTCTCTCTATACATATTACACCTCATACTAAATAAATAGAGACCAGTTAGCATAAATTTTCTCAATCATAATAAATCAAAGCTAGAAGTCTATGCAAAACAATATTTTTACATTTATAATTATTTATCCATACTGTAACAATACCAAAAATATGTGATCATACACTCATAACATACAAATCACTTAATTAAACATATTAACATCACCAACCAAAAACATAATCCATTTCATCAAAATCCATACCACAGTAGATATAATTAATATCATTCATATTTTGTATCTTCATAATATAATATAATTTTTAGAACCTGAATTCATATTACATGTCAAAAGTTTAAAAAGAGAGAGAAAATAGACATCACTTGGGAGGAAAAGGAGTTTCTCTATAGTGAAAAGAAAAAAATTTGTTGGAACATCTATTCAAAACATCCAAAGAGATTATGTGTTAAGTGAAAGTCGAGAGATAAGAAACAGTTAAATAACTAACCCATATTTGAGCTTGGAAACATTGGTGAGTGAAATATATATAACTTTGTCCATTCCTCCAAGAATTTATTCAACATTATAAATCCAACTAAAATTACAACTCTCAAAATTCATTGAAGGCCATAAAAAACAAATTCACTGTGAACGACAGAATTTTTATTAACATAAGCAATATAAATAGTTTTTTTAACATTATCACCATTAGTTTTGTACCATATTAACCAACTTATCCACTTCCATGACACACCCTTCTTAGGTTTTAAGATATCAAATATCTTAATTGTTTAGATAAAGTTTTTATAGTTTTAATTTATGTTGTTATGTACCCAAAAGTGTTGTAACCAAGGGAAGAGTTATGGACTATTGGATTTCTGAATCCCGAGTAAGTCATTTTGTATATTTTGTAACTGAATAAATCTAAATATAATAATGTTAAATAAATAATCTTGTTAAAACCCATACAGCTTTTATGATATATAATTTTATAATACTCACTACACCACTTTCCATCAACAGAATAGTGTGATCTTTGGCTATGCTAGCAGACACTACAGACTCCACTCCTGTTCGAATAGGTAAAGGTTTAAGTACTGTTTTCTCAATGTTTAAGCCCAGACGACCCCCTTGGCCATGACCACAAGCCCACGCCTTTCCAGAATGGGATACAAACACACTATGAAATTTGTCCATTGCAACCTGAAAAAAAAAAAAACTGATGATAATAATGAACATAAATTGCTATTGAAAAATATCATGAAAAACATAAAATCTGGCTATGTTGACGATATTGTAAAGTCAAAGCTAATATTTACAATATGTTAAAAATAAAATCCTTAATATTAAATAAACTTTAAGGAAGATAATAAGGTTTTTTTCTATTAATATAATTTGTAAATCATTTTATTTACTTTTTCATAACACACATTACAGTACAAAAATTAATTATTAATATTACAAATAAATGGGTAATAATGAAAGAGATAAGATACAGATGGACCAAAATATTTGTTTGCATGGACTAAAATGCCGGTGGATGAACAAGAGCGTGGGTATTTTTCTAAAAACATTTCTTTAACTCCCTAGCACACTCGGAACAAAACATGTCTTTGACCCTTCTGTCTTTCACACATTATTTTATACACTCGCAATTTTGTACCATTCTTTAGAGGAAATTATAAAGATTCTATTGGTGTTAATGTGTTTTATAACCATTAAAAATCTTAATTTATAAAATGAATTACATATAAAATTGTTTTAATTTGTATGTTTTGTGATATGGGAAAAGTAGTAAACAAAAAACTTTTTAATTTTTGGTTGTAATAGATTTTAATTAGTGTGTATTATAATAATTAATAATACATAATAATAATTATAATAATTAACACTGGTGTATTAGTGTGTATAATTAATAATGCTTGTATTATACAACAAACAACATGAAGAAAAATTCTAACACTGCTCTGAGAGAATACAAAGATTTTATGCTATTAAATTTTAGATCTTTTTTATTACAAGTATCACTAATCTTTAATACATAATCTTTTTATATATCTCCACTAATGTAAATGATATAGGCATTACTCATAATGTATTTGTTGGCAGTGAAGGAAACTGTCAGGAGCGATTTTTAGGTTTCAATGATGTAAGTTCTGATTGAACGGCACAAGGGTTGTGTTGTTGTGTTAAGTATGTTACAAAGGTTGTAGAAGATTTAGATTGTTCAAAAAAACTTGTAGCACAAACTTTTGATGTGCTGCTGTAATGGCCGGTCATGTATCTGGACTATAGACATTAGTTAAACATAAGTATACAATGGCAACCTTTATTCATTGCTCTAGTCACACATTAAATTTGGTTCTGTAAAAATCAACAAATTTTATAATTGAATGTAAAAGATTCTTCATTTTTTTATAAAGAATACCTTCATTATTTTCACATTCAACAACCCGCACTAGTGCTCTAAAAATTATATGGAGATAAAATTACCAGGAGTAACTCCAACAAGATGAAATTTTACATCTAGGCGGTAAATACAATAAAATAATATTGAAACCATCTTATAAATTTCTTTTACCTATAGAAGATGAACCTGGTGACTGGACAAATGAAGAGATCAATATTGTTTCAGGTTTTGTACGTTTTCTGCAAAAATTTGATACAATATTTCTTCTTCTCACATTCAACAATATTATTTCACGTTCTGATATGTTTGTCATATTGCAAAACAACTGCATGAACATTTCTTACTGCAGTAACAAAGTCAAAGAATTCTATGATGCTTTGCAGAGAATTAGAGACTATGGATTTAATCAAATATGGGAAGCAGCAACAAATTATTCTGAGAATGGAGGTACAGAACTGGAATCAAGACAAAAAAGGTAGAAAAATAACAACTCTTGTAAATTGCAGCAAATTTTAACAAAATTTTGAATACATTTATGGCTCAAATAAAATTCCGATTTGAATCCCAAAAGGACCTGAAATTCTTATCTTTATTAGATTCCAGCATTTTTTTTTTTTTTATATTTTCAAAAACATTTCCTCATAACTTGATACCAGAACTTAAAGAACCATATTTTTCATTCTTTGATATAATTAGACTTAAAAACCAACTTAATGCTATACACTCAGGATGAATATAAAAGCAAATCCATTAGTGACATTACAAACTATATGAAACTAAATAGATTATAATTTGTATGGACAGGAGACATAGGCTTACCTTGGAAAGAGGTCCTTGGTATTACCTAATAGTATACAAGTAAGAAAACACACACAAAAACACTAAAGTTCTGAAATATTTCATAAACACTATTCACTTTCTCAATCAGTAGAATATAAAAAGCAGACTGGAATTAAATTTAGTATTTTTCTCAATGTAATTAACACAAGAGTTGTGTTTTTCCGTATTGATATGTCTCACTATCTTCCGTTGACTTCCATGTGAAACAGTAAACACACTGACAAACACTGCAAGAGATATTTATATACCTGCAAAAATGACATCAACTGAAGGCCTTTAGGGTTTGGAAATAATAAACAGTATAATAATAGCAATATATGATAAATGAGTAACTTGTACATTTCAAGATTAAATGAAATTCGTTCAATGTTTAACTTCATATTCGTTCAATGTAATGCGTGATTAGTTTTATAAATATTTGTTTTGGATAGGTAATATAAATTGTATTAAAAAGACATTCTATACATTACTCACCTTCTAAAAAAGAACATTAAATTTTCTAAAATATTCTAAAACATTTTATATACAGTAATAAAAAATTAAAAATATTATTACTTAAGAAATTATATTTATAAAACAGAATAAAAACAAATTTTAAAAGGCATCTCTTTACCAACCAATTTATAAAATCAGTTATACAAAAATATATCTTGTGAATAATGAAAAGTCCATTTTTAAATATAACAAGCTTTTGAATTAATTATTTTGGCTTGGTTTAAACAGAAACTAGTGATAAAACCAGAAACTTTCCCATTGTCAAAAACACATGATGGGAAAACTGATTTTATTTTATTTTTTTGTACACAAACAAAAAAGATGTCTTTCACATATGAAACAGATTAAAATACATTTAGCAGGATCCATTTCCCTTTCCCATTTCTCTTAATATGCTCTAATGTGATTCACGCAAACAGGCCCTTTTTTAAATTAGGAATACCATTGGATATAATAATATGAATAATTAAATTAAATAAATACCTGTTTAATAGATGTATTGTTTTTGCGAAAAAAGTCCAAAAGATCAGGTTGTAGACGACTCTGCTGATTTCCTGTACCAAGAGTATAGTTGTTGTTGACTCCCCAAACATAAACTTGACTAGGATTGTTTACAGAAAACCTGGACAGTCTATCTTTCATAGCATGGTCAGCTGGTTGAAGATCATCTTTATCCATTATGTGAGGATTGGCTCCAAGCTGGGAACAAAATAAAACAATAACAAACATTAAAAATTAAGAAATGAATCATAAAGCATAAATCGTTTCATACTGTATTTCTAAATATATCTACACATATGATTTGAAAATTGTTTTAAATAAAAGTATACACATAATAGAAAACTCACAACAATTTCAATGTATATACCCATTTAATTAAATAAGCAACTAAGGTTAATGTGTGCATTTCAAAAATTGTTTTTGTGTACAGGTCATTCATAAATTAATTTAAAAAAATTAACTTAAGTAGTTATGAAGAATGTCATTGTTGTATAGCCAACAGACCACATGCTTATATAACTAGGATTAACCCTATTTTTTCTGTCTAGTGATCTAAAAACTCACATCGTAAAAACGACCACAGTTTCAAGACTTTTATAGTTTCATCTTCGGGCTGTACAATATTGTCAATTCGCTCTATGGAAGTTATTATAAAGTTCAAAAAACACATTATTACATTAAGAACACAGTTACAATAAAACAGAAAACTAGTAAAAACTGTGTTTTATGGTGACATCACAACATATTATAAAAAAACTTTAGGCAAAGTATAAACCAGTGTTTAGCTCCATGAAGCAAATTGACAATAATTGTGCAGCCTGAAGATGAGACTATAAAAGTCTTGAAACCGTGGTCATCTTTACAAAGTGAGTTTTAGGACCACTAGACGCAAAAAATAGGGTTATTCCTAGTTATATAATACAGGGTGTTTATAAAAGAACTCCTTGATTTAAAAAAATCATAATTAAAAAACGAAACCAGCAATAAACTTTCGGTTTTTGAACTTGAGTTCAGTATATTGTCAAGATTTTTTGGCTAATATTCTATCGCAGTTGGCACCCGTGCATGACCTTGGAGCAAGCGTGGTGGGGGAAGAGCGCTGGCCAGTCACTATTCAACAGTAATGGCTACGCCACAGGAAAAAGCTCAATGTGTGATTTGGTTTATTCAATCAAGTTCAGTGATCACAGTTCAGCGTAATTATAGACGTGAATATGGCGGTGTTGCACCTACTAACAAAACTATTCTCAATTGGTATAATCAGTTTTGGGAAACAGGTAGTGTCTTAAAAGGGAAGTAGGCCTTCAGCCTCTGAACAGAATGTGGAACGAATCCGTATGTCTTGTACTCGTAGCCCTAAAAAGTCATTGGCAAGACGAAGTTTGGAGTTGGGAATACTTAAGTCTACCGTGTATAAAGTGGTGTGAAAGAGGCTTAAATTACGTGCGTATAAGATTCAACTTCTGCATGAAATCAAGATCACTGACAAAGTGAAAAGAGTCGATTTCGCAGTCTTCATTTTGGACAGCATTGAAGAAAATGAGAACTTCCTGGAAAATGTCATGTTTTCTGATGAGGCGACATTTCACGTAAGTGGGTCTGTCAATCGACACAATTGTAGGATTTGGGGGTCAGAGCCACCGCATGAATTCATAGAACATCAGCGAGACTCGCCCAAAGTCAATGTTTGGTGTGGATTAATGCATGATTGTATCGTCGGACCTTTCATCTTCGCAGAGAAGACAATTAATGGGAATATTTATTGTGATATGTTAGAACTATACGTTTTCCCACAAATAGATGATATTGAACAAGAAAAGGGACCAATTTTCTTCCAGCAAGATGGCGCGCCACCTCACTACAGCAACCGTGTCCGTGATGGTTGAACTTGCGTTTTCCTAATAGGTGGATTGGTAGATGTGAGCCACTTGCATGGCCACCAAGGAGCCCAGATCTGACTCCACTAGATTTTTCCTTTGAGGACATGTAAAAAACATTGTGTATTCCGAGAAGATCTGTGACATTGCTCATCTGAGGGAGAGGATTGTTGAAACTGTAGCAACCGTCACGCCTGATGTGCTGCTGAATACCTGGAAAGAAACTGAATATCGTTTAGACGTGGCCAGGGCAACAAATGGTGCTCATATAGAACTTTATTAGGTATGAAAAAAAAACTTGAGAACATTATCTTTAATAATATATAGGTTTAATAACTATTATTTTAACTTTACTGTGTACTAATAAAACTTTAAATCAAGGAGTTCTTTTATAAACACCCTGTACATAATAAATTGAGTGGTAACTAACAAAAATGCAATACAACTTTTAAGTTTTGTTCACAGATATTACAGTTGTTCAATATCAGCTCATTTGTTCTATATATGAGTTCAAAATGGAATCATACCAGACATTTTAAAACACTCCTGCTCGTAGAGGCTGTAAAAGGTAATTAAAAATAAAACATTCCACTAAATCAAGTTCACTTTACAGACTCTAAGGACACATATTTGAGACCTTATGTTTCTAAACTGATTACTTGATTAAATAATTGTTGTTATTGTTTATATCTCCGCAGTCATACAGATGTAGAATGTGGGCTATAAGGCTCACACACAAGGTCTGTAGCAAGATTAAAATTATTAGTCATTCCGGATTTATAGGGAAAGTCCCTTATTCGAGGAATTGTCCCGCATCCCGAGAATAATTACTCCAGGTTGCTCTTTATCTCATATTTGTTAAACAGCGAGAAATACATCAGGTATTAACTTAAGATCTCATTTGGAGAGTTTTAACAGTTATTTACTTGTCTAGTGATTGTTTTAAGCAAATAAAATTGAATAAGAACTTTTAAAAGATTCTGCAGAGTAAAAAAGGATAGTTTTCACATATGATTTTATTTATTATTATTATTATTATTTTATATATTTTTTATTGAATGACAAATTTGTAATATTTTTATATTGTGAGCATATCACATATTATGTTATCATTCTATTAAAATAAAAGCAATCAGAAATCTCTTTTATTATTTTAGTATTCAATTACACTCCTATATTAATATATCTTAGTTTTCCAAGGGTCACTTCTATTAAAAGATTTTTTTTTTTAAATATTTTTTTAATATAAAGGGGTGTAAAATATAAAACATTTTTGAATAAAAAACTAGTATACAATGCTATAGACTTCAAGCTTCAGATGAAACAATCAAACAAAAGCTAGACTTATATTCTTAAGAAATAAACAAATTAATAAAAAAATGATTCCTTCAATTTAACATTCCCCAAACTTTAGTACATAAGATCATCCTGGGTATGACGTTAAACTGCCTATTCCCGCAATTGGCTGTATGAAATGAATGTATTTCTTTATAAATATATTCCCAGCCATCACAATTGCAAAATTATTTTTCACAGTTCACTAACTATTAAAATTGGTCTATCAATAGACTCAATGCTAGTGGCAGTGTACATTTTCCTGGTGGAGGCATTTCTCTTTCTGGCACCCAATATATGGTGGAACAGCATATGCTGAGGGATGGATGGCTGATGGGCAATCAGTTGCTAATATGCGAACTCTGGCTACCAGGTGACCTCCAGTAGTATATAACCTTATCCAGTAAGAGGCTTTGCTGGATGGACTGTTCAACTCCTCAATTACTCGTGGGAACAAAATGAACCCTAATAATTCAAAAAAAAAATATACGAAGGTGAATAAGGCCTCAAACCAATAACCCAAACCTGTGGCAGTGGAGGCTGGCAAAAGCAGCGCCTCAAAGCCAGAAGGTGGGGTTGAGAAACTGGTCAAACAAACCGACCGCCTTAGGGTGGGCCAAAATAAGGTAAGGCTGAGTTGAGCTGCCTTCAAAAGATTCAAGTTCCTTTTGAAAGAAGGATGTTCAAACACTGAGGAAGGAGATTAGCCATCCTGAAGAAGGAAGAATTTATTGTTCCTAGGAAGGAAGGTGGGACTCAAGCTCAGCCTACTAATAAAAGGCATAGATCCGAGGACGAAAGCCCGAGGGAGGCCAAAAAACCAAAACATAAAGAGGGCACACTTATTGCCCTATCTAAAAAACCGGAGGCTGGGAGGCAGAAAGATGTCTCATATAAAGGTGCTTTAGAAGGTATTAAAATGGCAGTGATGTCTAGGAGATTTCCAACTAAACTCCTTACAACGGACCAGATGGACCAAATTTGCTCGGCCCTTATAGACATAGAAATGAGAGGTATAATGAACCCATTTAATCTAAGTTCCTAACCTCCGTCTATAAGGCCGGCAATTTAATGTTGGTATGCAAAGATAAGGCTACAGTTGAATGGGTCAAGGCGGTGGTAGTTGATCTACACCCTTGGGAAGGTTCAGAACTGTGGGCCACCAAGGAGGCAGACATTCCTCAAGGATGTATTCTACTGGGTTACTTCCCCAACTCAGCGGCAATGCCGGCGTAGAGGATGCTACATCGGATCCAAGGGCAGAACCATGGAATCAACACCTCCACCTTGTGGCGAACGTCAGCCCTGGTTATTCGATTTGACCAGACGTTCGAACCGCTTACGGTTCCGGAAGGAGGGTTTGGAAAAACGTGCTAGGACTTAACCATTAAACATATTGGGACGTTAAATAATGCTTTAGTCTCAAACCCAACTAATCACTATGTTCACAGCCGGCACATGATGAGATATAATTTACTAATTAAACTAACTAATTAATTATTATAATTACTTACTTATCGCTTATAACTGACGCTTAGGGACAGGTGTGATGGGAGAATTATGTTAACCCTTTAGGTTATAATAATTCCTTCTCAATTTAGTCGGATGACCTACTAATGACTACGTAACACCCAGGGGTTGATCAGACCCCGCAATTAACAGTTTAGGTTTATTACCAAAAGGTTAAATTGAAACAACGCGCAACTCACGTCTGCTGACTAGCTTCCCTCGTGCACGACTGTCTTTTGTCTTGACTACGATTCGCGCGCATCACATATCTTATACCGTGATCCCGTGTATTCACCACAACCTGGAGGGTGGCCCAAGGCAAAAAAATGGTGTGACTAGTTCAGGAGCCCTGGGTCAATGGGGGAGGTATTAAATTTGTGGACTAGGTACCAAAAACTGTAAGTTGATTTATGATAGATCTGCCCTGGCACCGAGGGCGGCGATTCTGATTAACAAAACCATTAATATAATGATTCTCTCAAAATTCACAGATGCTGATACAGCCACAGTAATGGCAGAGCTGAGTGTCCCTGGAGGAAAGAAGGAGGTAGTTTTGACCTCGGCATACTTTCCTGGAGAGAAGAAGGAGGCATCACCAGAAACGGTGAAACGACTCATCAGCTACTGCGAAGCCGTGGAAAGGCCGGCACGCTTAATCCCCTCCCCGAGATAAGACAATAAATTTAACCTATGTATATACAATCAAAGACTATTAACTCATCATTGAATGTTATCTATTGTATTCATATTATACTTAGTAAATTAAAAAGAAACAAATCCTGTTATTTGATTTCACAGTGGTTAAAAGTATTTAATTCAATATTTCTGATAAAAATATAATATTAATATAATCTGAGCTTGTTTACAAGTAAAGCTTAAAAAAATTGTAATTGTAATTTTCGACACCTCAGATTTGTGAGAGTGTAATTTGACTCACCAACGTGTGGCATTATTTTTACAAATTTTACTAGAAAAGAGTTAGTGTAAAGTCTCCTGCAATTTTTGTCTACATGAGGCTTGAGGCAAATAATACATTTGCACAAATTTTGTATGTACTTAAGGTCTTTACTTTATGTCCGTTAGACCAGATTTTTTCCATTTTTAGATTTAGAAATATATTAATACATCTTTCTGAAAATGAAATGAATACCTACATTAAATAAAATTGAATAGAATGTTAGAGTTAGTTAGGTAATGAAAAGGGCTATATCCTCCCTTCCTGCATGGGATGCTCTTATCTCTAACATCAATCCCTATACTATACTTAACAGGAAGAAAAAGTCAATAAAGATAAAGCTTTATGAAATATTGTAATATTATATTTTAATTTTTTGTATTTTAATTAACTCTAAACGACCTAATCAAAGAAGAAACACTTCAAAACTTATTGTTATAAGACACCATAAAAAATATATAAATGAATAATATATGCATTAATTGAATAAAAAGATTCATTTAGACCTAATAAAAATATGTGTATAATCAAACATAGTTTAATACAATTTTGGGTTTCAAATTTAATATACAATAAAACACACAAATTCCTTTGTGAAATTCTACATTTATCAGTTACAGAAACTGGCGAAACCACGGTCGGCTATACTTAATAAATGTAGAATTTCACAAAAGAATTTGGGTGTTTTATTTGCACAACATGGAATTCTATCAAGTACCGTCAGTCATCATTATCAACAATATTTCAAATTTAATACAAATATAATAGTTACATAATTTAAAATGGAAAAAAAGAAGAAAATAATTATCCTAATTAGAAAAAATTATTTATATTAATATTTTCTTTTAGTTACAATTGTAAATATTAAGTAAATCTTATGGTAAATACTAGAAATTGCAAAAATTGTTATAGTTTTTTTTTCTACGAATTGATGACATTGCAAATCTGTTAATGAGTAATTGTTATAAGTTATCACTAAACAAAAATAAATTAACATCCTCTCTCAAAAATACACATTGCATCACCATCATTCTCATCATACATCCCTTACATCCCTTTAGACTAATGAAGATGGGTGAGGAGTATCCAGCAACTACGCTCAAACCTTATAGATCCTTTGATAGTTCCAAACTGTAGCAGCTACATGCAAACTGAGACAAACTAAATATAAGGATAATAACTTAATAATCAAGTCAAATGTGGATTTCTGAAAATGTATTTCAATTTGGCCCTAAAACAGCATCAAATATCTCTTTGTTGTATATATTAGTAAGCTACATAAATTAAGTAAACGATGATGTCAAATGGTGACTTTATGTTGTACTTTCTTACTAGGCTACATATATATAATTGAGAAGAAGTATTGTGATGAAAACAAACCAATATTGAAATTTTTGTGAATTGATCTATTCTGGAACCCACAATTAAATGTTGATAAAATATGAAGATCTAATAACCATAGCCAATATGGCAAATCACAAAAGAAAATTATGGTATTGGAGTAATTGGGTAAAAATTAAAAAGAATCTTGACTGTTTTCATGATTTTAATCAATTAAAAGTACAAAGACTGAGATTCTGTTATGATTGAAACAAGTGGTTCATAATTAAATATGAACAACAATAAATCTCACTAGTTGATGATACGAGTTAAGCGAATTATGGTTCTATACTTTCTGCAAGCACCACAAAAGTTGTGATTTAAACATAAACAAACTGTTAGGTCCGCAAGAGCCGAGTTGTGGATACTATCAAAGCAAGTTTTTTCCTTATTATAAATGCAGACTATTTACGATCGGGGGAAAATTGAGGTTGAAATTTACATGAATAGGCCTATATTCGTATTTATGTTTCTGTGCCAATGCATAAGTAGGAAAATGTATGCATAATTTATTTCTTAAAAAAAGATGAGCAGTTTTGAACTAATCTTGTGAAAAATAAGTATTTAGGCACACCTGCATAAGAGTAACTGCAACATGGATATGCCCGTAAAAAATGCTACGGTGTAGTGGAGTATATCCTGACTCAAGGTCCTTCATATTTATGTCAGCTTGGCCTGTTTTTAACAACCAACAACATAAATCCCGCCAGCCACATGAAGCTGCGATATGCAGAGCTGTTCTCCCAACTTGATCCACTCCCTAAAATAAAAAAGTATTATTATTATTATTTGAATAAATCATATTCTAACTTTAAAAGTGCTATAAATACTGAACTTAACCCCAGAATGGTAACGCCTTTTTACATACGTAAATGATAAGTCTCTCAGACTCCTCATGAAAAAGATTGGAAAAACATAAAAAAATTTTAAATTATTATATGTATATATATATATATATATATATATATATATATATATTAATAAATTAGATTATATTGCTGTAGACATATTTAAGTCGTGCTTGTTTATTTAAAACTTTTGATACAGTCTACACAAATCATTCCTCGGTGCTCCAAACAAATATGTTTTCTACAGTTTTTGTTCTGAAAATGTGCCACTAAAACTAATAAAATATAAAATAAACACTACTTTTTTTATATATTTTTATTTAGGAAACTGAACAGATTTAAACACGTCAAAAAAAATATATATATATAACACAAGACAACTATTGCACAAGACAAAAAATTAACGTAAATGGTAACACGTAGTCTATCACACGACGATTATCTCACTGTAACTAATATAACGAAGTAAACATTTTTATTTGGGTCTAATATTGGCCTTAAGTGAGGAGGGGAAGGTATTGGGGATGGGGTGCTCGTAATCTCCCTACTCCGTTTCCCAGATTGGTTTTTGTAGGCACCATTGTATGACAGACTTCACATTACCATTGTAGGGTAACTTAACAGAGTATTCCCTCCGATTAAAATTACAAATTTGCAGATCAGTCAAAACATTTAACACAGTTCAATTATAATAGATAATAATAATTGATAATTAACCTTCCACAATTACAGGACCAATAACTAAATAATTTTAATTTTTTTAACTAACATGATGTATTTTGATAACATTGTTATCATCTAAACTTTGGAGAGTTTGAATCCTAAACTAAAACTAACATGTACAACTGAACTCAAAAGTTGAATTAAATATGAAAAATTCTATTAGGTAAACAATATTAAACAAAGGTAGGCCTATTTGAAAAAAAAAAAAAAAAAAAAAAAAAAAAAAAAAAAAAAAAAAAAAAACACATTTTCTATAAAATCTGAATGACATATTTTGTGTTGTTTTTTTTTAAATCTACAATGTCGAAAGGTATATATTCCAGAACTAAAATTTTGCATTGAACACACTTGTTCGACAAGTTTTCTAAAATTCTTTTTTGCTTTAACGGTCATCATGTTGATCTATCTTTCTTAAAAAAAAAAAGGTGAAAATAGTCAATACAGTAGCTTCACTAAAATGTGGGCAGTTCTTTTTTTTTAATTTCTAAAAAGGATAACTTCATGACTTCATCTTTCTTTCATCATGGCTCGTTCTAAAACATCTATTGGCAACTCTTGAACCAGGTAAAAGAGATTTACCATTTTATTTTATTGAGTTAACTATGTTAAAATATGTATTCTATTTTATAAATGTAAAATTTTAAAATCTGTTTTCAATTATAACTAAACTTTAGCTTGTCAGTAAATTAAATTATAAGAGTATAAATTTAAACAACTTTTTTTAGAAAGAAAAACGAATAGCAATTCCTTTTATTTCTAGTTATTATAAAGTCAAATCATCAATTGAAAATAATTAAATTTAATTATAACTAAACTTTAGTTTGTCAGGTAATTATAAGAGTATAAATTCAAACAGTCTTTTAAAAACGAATAGTAATTCATTCTATTTCTGGTTATTATGGAGTGAAATCATCAATTGACTTATTTTACATACATATATAACTTTTTTATTTTCAAAGAAATTGCAGTATTCAGAGCTTAGTTACAGAGAAATATATTACTTTTAAATCTAGAACAAAAGTGTTTAAACTTGTAAAAGGTCTCTGTTCATTTACTAATTCCAACATGTATATTTCTCAGCTCAAGCTGGTTCAAGCTAGAATTACTGCTATAACTTACTTCAAGTACAAATTCAAGTCCAGACATTTCATCTGAAGAACATTTCGGCTTTGATTTAAAATTGAAAAATGAAAACTAAGAATAAGCAAAGAACTTGAATTATGTATTTCATTAATTGAGGACTTATGAAGTTTGTTTGGATGATGCTTTTTTTTTTTTTCTCTTTTAAAACAATAATAACAATATCCTTCTTTTAAAATGCAAAATTAAAATAAATTTGTTATTGGAAGGGATAAGCTAGCATTTTCGGACCTCATGACCCCAAAGGGGTTAATTTTCTAAATTATATTGACGTCAATTACTACATAAAAATTTCTAATTTTTTTTATATATATAAGTAGTAAATCTTTTATTATAGTTGGCCAACTCAGATAATATACAGTGTGAGTCAAAAGTATGGATACACCCTGTTAAATTTTAAATGGATAAAGATAGAAAAATGAAACTCAGAACACCTTTCTAGGAAATAAAAGTGAACTTTTTAGTCACTATTACAACCTTGCCCATTTCCCCAAAATGGGATTTTTGGGGGGCAGCTCAAAATTTTTAAATATAAAGTCCCATTAAGTGATGCCTCATTTTAAAGTCCTTGATTAAAGAAGAAGAACAGTGGAAACCAGAGCTTTCTATCTCCCAGTACAAAATGGCAGCTCATTGAAATTAAGTAAAACTTCATTGAGGCAAAATATGAACATCCACATTCAGGTGGTAAATAACCCCAATAGACAACCAATGAGCTGCCATTTTGTACTGGGTTGAGATAGAAAGCTCTAGTTTCCACTGTTCTTCTTCTTTAATCAAGGACTTTAAAATGATGTGTCACTTAATGGGTCTTTATATTTAAAAATTTTGAGCTGCCCCCATAAAAATCCCATTTTGGGGAAATGAGCAAAGTTGTAATAGTGACTAAAACGTTCACTTTTATTTCCTAGAAAGGTGTCATGACTTTCATTTTTCTATCTTTATCCATTTAAAATTTAACAGGGTGTATCCATACTTTTGACTCACATTTTTGACCTCATTTTGACCTCAATGAAGTTTTACTTAATTTCAATGAGCTGCCATTTTGTACTGGGTTGAGATAGAAAGCTCTAGTTTTCACTGTTCTTCTTCTTTAATCAAGGACATTAAAATGAGGTGTCACTTAATGGGTCTTTATATTTAAAAATTTTGAGCTGCCCCCCAAAAATCCCATTTTGGGGAAATGGGCAAAGTTATAATAGTGGCTAAAAAGTTCACTTTTATTTCCTAGAAAGGTGTTCTGAGTTTCATTTTTCTATCTTTATCCATTTAAAATTTAACTGGGTGTATCCATACTTTTGACTCACACTGTATATAGGCTATATGTAATTAATTAATTTTTTTTTTTTTTTATTTTCTAATAATCTAAACTTAGAATCTTTTGTAACTTAAGTACTATTAACAAATTGTTATCATTATCTGTGTTCATCAAAATATTTTCTAATTTAAAATATATGGGGGGGGGGATTTGATTAACGTTATATAATTATTTTGTTTCAAGGGCGTATCAACTTTACACATGTATGTATATACATGTGTATATACTTATACCTTTATGTGTATATACATGTATATCTTTATATGTATATATATAAGTATGCGTAAATAATCAATTGCTTCATTACAAATTGTTCTTTTTATTTTAAAAGAGGAAACTAATGTTATGTGTTAATTTGTTTTTCTGTAAATGGTTAACTCAGATACTGCTAGATTTAAAAGAGGCCAAAGTCACCGAGCGAACTAAATAACTAAATTTCTCCACTTGACATGACCATTCCTTTGGTTCCAAAGCGCTCCTTCGTTTCTTGTTAAAATATTCCCCTACGAATGGTACAGCATTTATGCAGAGAGAATTGATAATTCTTGGAAGACAGAAACAAGAGATTTGGTAGGTATTGTATGTATTGAAAATGGACTTGAACTGAAATGTTAAGTAACTTAAATTTCAAAATTCATTAAAGACAGTAAATAATTAAGACTCAAAATTTGCATTATATTTTGGAAGAAATAGAAAAGTTTTTTTTTATCATTATAATTTATTTTAAATTATAATGATAAAAAAATAACTAAAAAGACTAACGAAAAGACTATAACTAATGATTTGTAAAAGGACTAACATATATAGGCCTACACGTATAGCACAACAAAATTGGAACTAAATAAGGCAATCAATATAACTGAAATTTTGCAACAGATTTTTTTGTAGATAAGTTATTATTTTTAAACATGATGCATGTAATAATCCAACCAAAAATATGCAAGTATATTGAAATAAAACTTGACCCATAGAAATCCCGAGGAGAAAGAGATCTCAAATAATGTGTAAATTTAATATTGTATATGATTAAATGAATAAAATACTGCAAATATGAACTTGTCTATGATTGATTCATAGTAAATAGAGAGTAAGTTAAATATAAAAGTTTAGTACAAAACGGTAGATAATTAAAATATAAATCAAAGTATCATTTTGTTTTTGGTTTTTTTTTATAATACCTTATTTCTTAATAGTAAAATAGGTTTTCAACACGGAACTAACTTTTTTCACCAAGAAATCGCAATTTCAAAATTACAGAATTCAATGCATTTATAGATCACCGAAGTCAAGCAACATGGACCGCGGTTGGTACTTGGATGGGTGGCAGCCTGGTAAATAATGCACATTTTTTTTTTAAAACAAATAGCCTATATGCGATTTATGCATATGTCAGGTAAGGTGGCTATATGGAAGAGTTGAATTTTTTTTTCTGTGAAAAAGTTAGCTCGTGTTAAAAACTTACTTTATTATTAAGAAATAAGGTATGTAGAATATGATTTTTTTTAAATCTCTAAAAATACGGGTAAATTAGTTGTAAACAATTAATATATATATATATATATATATATATATATATCTGGTTACTTCGCCAGACCTAATAAATAATAAAGGTCTGGGAAGGTGTGTGTATATATATTGTTAGCTGCCCAAATCGTTGTTTCAATACTTTAAATTATAACAACTTTCTAATATTTGGGTGGCAGTTGCTATAATTTGCATATTGTGTAAAGCAAACGTCTTACTTCAAAGTTTCTTAGGCTACTTCATACATATATTCCCATTGGTATTATTCCGATTTTCTTGAGAAATAATGATATATTAATGATTTTTTTAGACTTGAAACATTTATATCGTTGTCAAAAACATATGATTAATGACAAACAAGGTAAATACTCTAACATAGTCATTTATAAATTCCATAATGCCTTATGAATGCTTTACAATAAGTCTATTCTTAAATTACTTACTAAATTACACGGACATTGCTAGTAATCTGAAAATCATTGACATTCTAAACAAAAGCAGAACTATGGATGTACTAGAAGAATACCAAATATACAAACAATGCAAAACCATCCCAAACAGCTTATTAAAAATGATAAATTGAATTTTGCATCTAACTGCCTATGATACACTTGCTACATTAGATAAGAATGTCAAGGATTATGAATAAATTATGACTGTCAACGAGATAAATTGTATAATCTCTCAGTGAACAGTTGACCACTACATTAGTAAGATGTGGGCATATTAACTTAACTTTATTTTATGTTTATTTATTTTTGTGCAATGTGTATCAGTGTGTTGTGTGAATGTGTTATTTCATCTGATGGTAGTTATGTTATACCGAAACAGCTGTAATGAAGTATTAATAAATACTAAGCAAAAGATTGCTATATTAACGTCGCTATTCGTAACCTCACCTGAATTTTGTACCTTTATAATTCTTATTTATGACAGAAATATGGAGTTTTGGTACTTTAAAAGTGTCTTCCGAAAACAAATATGATCTAGTTCTTTCAAATTAAGGTAGATGGTAACAGATTTCATGATTTTTCATCATTAAATCCAATGGTACTACACAATCTATTATTACCTTTTTTTTTAGTGAAAAATGTTATTGCTAACCAAAAAAATGTAATTATATCTATGGAAATAGGTATGTGTAGTACAAAAATAACAACAAGAAAATCTAAATTGAGGCGCTGCTGTATTGTAAATAATTACCAGTCAAGTTTCCTAACCTAGACACAATGAAAAGGCAGCTAAGAATTTTGTATTGGTTAATTTATTATTTGATCTCAGGTAGCTTAGCTCTTCTGTGTAAACTTACCTGTCCATAATTACTACAGATGCTGTTGATATAACAAGCCAATTGCTGTTCTGTGACATTTCGCTTAGTAATTACAGCAGCAATTAAGGAACCTTGGGTCACTGATCTGCACTGATGATCAACACAGTCCCTTTCTGGAATGGCTTGGGCTGAGGGCTTAAACATTTTAAAACTTAAGATGCCAAATAAAAATAATTAAATTTTTCACTCAGATCCAAACATATTTCTTTCATACAATAATATACCCTAAGGTACATAACCTTTAAGTGTGTCCCTTGTTACATTGTATGTACTGGTTGAAACAAAATTTACTATTACTATGAAGTATTTAATATAGTTTGGCAAAGAAATGAAATATAACAACTCTTAGGAGTGTTAAGTGCCATTCCAGAGAGTTACACAATAATGTCAATAATTACACAATTACACCATAATCGCCAACTTGTAAACTGCTACTTTTTTTTCTCTTTTCTTTTCTTTTGCCTAATGCCTAACTAATGACAAGCTAGCTCCAATAATTTCCATGAAGCCTAAAGGTACACTGATATATATCTCTTATATTTTTATTATAGATATTTAAATCATTCTAGTTCAATTTAGAGTTTTACTTTAACAATCCCTCTTCTTTGGTTATCACAATTATTTATTTGCAATTTGGACGTAACTATTAATTTAATGTTGATATATGAATGCTCAGGATTATATTATATAAAAGGTTATTAACACTTGGACATATTATGTGTTGTATAATCTCTGTAGCAGAAGAGTGTATGGTTACAGATATAGAGGATTATAAATTAATATTAATTTATTCATCATGGGTGTGGGGGAGATAGTTATGTATATGTTTCTCGTCAGAGGTTCACCAAGAATGTGATCATTGTGATCCGAAAAGAATGGGACAATTTATGTCCATGTGAAGTTGTATTAAATTGACATTGTATACAAGGGACTAAATAGATGTATACCATGTACATAAATAAACCGTCACAAGAGACGAATTCAAATAAAACTAACAGAATTTCGAGCAGAAGGCCGCTAAACTGAATTGGCCAGTTTATATGTAGGTGATAAATCTGTATGACTACTTGTAAAACATTTTACCCATGTACCTATGTGCTAGCTTATGTCCCATTCGGGCTGATAAGAATAATCTATTTGCAGGCAAACCGGAACAAGCGTTTTCCAAACATTCAGCCCTCTGATCCAGTTTTCACCGACACTGTTGAAACAGCCATCTACAATTTCACCAACAATCTATACATAAAACCTCCCCCACAAAAATTAAGTGAGCGATTTCACACACAAAGGGCAGTAAAGCTCCTGGTCCAGACTAGTAATTATAATGTTAATTTTCACATAATACTTTGAAAACCTGTATTTTCACTTAATAAGCTAAAGTATATTTTGTAAACATTGTTAAGTTATTACGATTAATATTTAAATTTTGAAAGGTTTAACATTATACATAATTTAACCCAAGTGGTCGTCCAGTGACCCACTGCACTAAAAAAAAAAAAATAATAAATCATCTGTGCTGTATTCATTCATTTTTTAGTATGGAAGTCCTAACAAAAGTAGATAAAATTGGAGCTTCAGCGCTACTAGTCGTAATAGAAACATCACCACTACGTTATGGGCTGGGTTGGCGCCTTCATTGAATTCGTATAATATACTCACCTGATAGCGTAACGTTTACAGGTTGGTTAGTAGTTTGGCTATCTCCTATTAATAATAAGTCCCATGACAATTATTATGATAAATTATACTGAAAGGCGTGAAAGGTGGAAGTGGAACCAAGTAGGACAAGACAAGGCTCGCGACTTTTTTCAATTTTTATATAGCAGAGTATTAAAGTTCTAGTAAACATAAACGCATTTTCAATTAGTTTGATACACAAATCAAATGTTTAATCTGTTAATAATAAACATCAATCCTATTACTGTAGCCTAGATAGGAAAATATGTTTCTAAATCGGTAGAAAATGGAAAGTCAATCAAATTTGTGTAATATAATCCGCCGGAGCATGATGTAATTTGTTACTATTCATGTCAAAATAAAACTAAGAAAGCGAAATAGAATAATCAAATAAATGAAAATAATCGAATAGTACATTATCATTATTTGAATTAGGTCGAGTTTTGTAAAAATTAGCATCGTCGTTAGTCATATACATCCAGATGTTTGGTTTGATGTTGCCATAGCAACAGAAAATTACGAATAGCGTATATTAACATGCTCACTAGTCACTATGTAGTGTGTCTGACTGTCTGTGTACAGTAGAGCGTTAAGCTATTGAATTTATAAAAATATGTAAATCAATGCTTAAGTTTAGAAATATTGTGCTTCAACTTATTAACATAAGGAGTTTCTATATGTAAATAGGCAGAGTTTATAATACTATTCTGAAGAAATTAAATATCATAAATTAATATTGACTACTAATATGACTCAATATACTCTACCTTTGCTTTTTTTAAATCTAGGGGGAGAAATGTTGTACGTTTTGGATCAAAGATTAAGAGCTCAGAATGTACCTTTAGATAAAGCAAGAAAAGGCAAGTATTGATCATTATTGTTACTTGTCCACAAGTTTTTTTCATTAATCTAACTCTATTTCCTTTTAGTGAGGTAAATTTTTGACAATAGTGGACCCTCTAAGCCAAAATTTGTTTTTCAGCAAACTATGTTTAAGACCAAAAAGATATTTCGACATTTAGCTGGTTTTTATACTCGTCAAATCCTAAAATAAAGGTCACCAAGTTACTCCATTATTTATAATTTCATTCCATTTATCATTTTAAAATTACTTTGCCTATTTATACTAGGTGAAAAGTATAGAAATTTTTATTCTACTACAATGAAATCATAAAACTGTTCAGACAAAACTTCTTGAAGGTTGTTTGGAAACTCAAAATTGCAGCAACTAAAGTCAAGTGAGAGGTCTACGCCCTGTACTGGGAAGCGACTAGGATAGCTCAATGGTAGAGCATTGGCGCGTAAAGCCAAAGGTCCTGGGTTCGATTCCCAGTCTAGGTCGTATATTTTTCACTTGAAATATTATTGTAAATTCAATATTTGCTAATAAAAAACGTATAAGCGGAAAAATCAAATAATTAAAATATCTATAAATACATGCATAAGGGCTGAAAAATAATTTCAATGTCGCATATGCGAGGTAATTAATTGGAAACTCAAAATTGCAGCAACTAAAGTCAAGTGAGAGGTCTACGCCCTGTACTGGGAAGCGACTAGGATAGCTCAATGGTAGAGCATTGGCGCGTAAAGCCAAAGGTCCTGGGTTCGATTCCCAGTCTAGGTCGTATATTTTTCACTTGAAATATTATTGTAAATTCAATATTTGCTAATAAAAAACGTATAAGCGGAAAAATCAAATAATTAAAATATCTATAAATACATGCATAAGGGCTGAAAAATAATTTCAATGTCGCATATGCGAGGTAATTAATTGGAAACTCAAAATTGCAGCAACTAAAGTCAAGTGAGAGGTCTACGCCCTGTACTGGGAAGCGACTAGGATAGCTCAATGGTAGAGCATTGGCGCGTAAAGCCAAAGGTCCTGGGTTCGATTCCCAGTCTAGGTCGTATATTTTTCACTTGAAATATTATTGTAAATTCAATATTTGCTAATAAAAAACGTATAAGCGGAAAAATCAAATAATTAAAATATCTATAAATACATGCGTAAGGGCTGAAAAATGAGTGAAAATTAATTTCAATGTCGCATATGCGAGGTAATTAATTGGAAACTCAAAATTGCAGCAACTAAAGTCAAGTGAGAGGTCTACGCCCTGTACTGGGAAGCGACTAGGATAGCTCAATGGTAGAGCATTGGCGCGTAAAGCCAAAGGTCCTGGGTTCGATTCCCAGTCTAGGTCGTATATTTTTCACTTGAAATATTATTGTAAATTCAATATTTGCTAATAAAAAACGTATAAGCGGAAAAATCAAATAATTAAAATATTTAGAATAATATTCTTATAATATATAATTTTTATTTAGTGGGTTCCTTGGCTAGACAACAGGTTGATTGATGGTGCTGAATTTTTGGTGTGTTACCAACGCCTCTGTCTTCTAACTGACATAAGAATAGACGTTATGGAAAAAAAAAAAAAAAATTGTACTTACTTGAATTAAAATGAGAAAGTAATTACCCCATTTATACTTTAAATTTTTGACTTCACATTCATAATTAGAGACTTTAAAAACTAAGTCTAGTATATTAAAATGTAAAATCAAGTTGTTTTTGACATTTTCATCTGTGATATTGAAGTAGCTTTTTTAATTTTAAAATATTGACTTTAGACCATAATCAGTTATCTTCAATATTCTGCATACATAAATTACAAACTTCTGCAAATTTTTACAATTGCATCCACTATTTTTTAAATTTTACTTTAGTTTTGTAATAAGCGACCCCTAAAACTTAAAAATATACTATGTTTCAAAAGTAAATCATTAATATTTTTGTTAAATATTACATTTTTCAATTTATAGGTGCTTTCAATTCTTTGGGGTTAAAGAAATACTTGGTATACTTGGATCATATAGAAATTGAAGAAGATACCTTTTACTACAAAAATGATTCATAATAAAGTAATTATCATTTAGTATATATATATATATATATATATATATATATATATATATATATATATTTAAAAAAAATGTTGCTACTATTTTCCTCTAGGTTTTGAACAATATATATTTGGTATTTAAACCATTAATTTAAACGTTGAAAAATCAGACTGAAAATTGAACCAATGATATTACATTTTAATGTATATACTAAAATATATTGACACTAATTAATTGGTACCTACAATTACAACTATATTTGCTTAACATATTTCAGTCTCAAGTATTAACTATTCTTAAATTTTAACATTACTTTATTATTATTTTGTGAAGAAGAAATGAAAACGGAATTTGTTGAAATAATTCATTATAACACCATCAATTGGGGAAACTATAAATAACAACAATTTTAGTGAATATTTCTTATAACAAAAATAAATCAAGGATTAGAGAGAGTAATACTTAATATTGTCAGTTGTTTAAAAGAAATTGGCCTCAGCTACATACACAATATATTAGTAGTTTTGTTTATGGAAATATGAAAAATTTATATTATTTTCAGTAATGAATGACATAGCAGGAATTATGCTGAATGAAAAATTTCTTGATGAATTATTCAAACCACAAGAGATTTACAACAGAGCTGCTCTACGTAATGTATTTCATGACATTGCACATTCATCACTTATGCGTCTAAATAATGGGAGTATGAGTAAACTATATGATTTGATGACAATGGTGTTTAAACAACAAGTGTTCTCTGCAAGAGAACCAAAAGATTTAATTCTTATTACTCTGAACCATTTAGACTCTATGAGATATCTGGTATCAGTACCTGCTATCCACAAACAACTTGATGCTGCATACTTTCTCATTATAAAGGTACATTAGATAATTATCTTTTGTCAATTAGCTAAAGATTTACAGTTAGGTCAAGTAGATATGTTTTACTTGAAGGAATATTAATAAAAGAGCCATATTTAAATACTTATGGTGTCTTAGAACAATT
This sequence comes from Aphrophora alni, assembly GCA_963513935.1. Taxonomy (NCBI): domain Eukaryota; kingdom Metazoa; phylum Arthropoda; class Insecta; order Hemiptera; family Aphrophoridae; genus Aphrophora; species Aphrophora alni. The sequence goes on from OY740767.1 coordinate 126,733,201, forward strand.
CCTACCTGTTAAATAAAAAAATATAACTTTCTGTGGCATTCTCTAAATGTGATATAAACATTTTGTGAGATAAACCAGGGCCGATGGAACTTTGTAATTCTAATTTTTAAATGTACATATAAATTTACAAAGGGTTTTCTAAATTCCATTTTCAAGATCCATGGAAGGGTGGAATTTTATGTTGAAATTCTATGGTTAAAAGTTTATTTTAATGTATTATTAACTCGATAATCTGACAACATAGTTAACGTTACAGGTTTAAATTCCTTTTAAGCATTTTTATCTACAATGAGACTTGGAGAAAAGTATAAAAGAACTTAGTGATACAGTACAGTTTCACTGTAATGCATTGAACAACCCTTAAATATTATATACATCATCAAATTATTTTATAATTCGTAAAAATAATTTTAGGCTAGAGTAGGTCACATACATTTAAATATTGTATGAATAAGACACATGCTTATCTTGTAAAATGGTCTTTGTACCTACTAGTACATGAATAAAAAAACAGTAAAACACTAAAGTACTGAAATATTTCATAAACATTGTCCACTTTTTCAATTAGAAGAGAGAATAAATTGTTGAACATTGTTTACAAAATATTTCAGAACTATAGTGTTTTGTCCTTTTCTATTTATATAGTATTAGGTAATACCAAGGATCCCTTTCCAAGGTAGTCTGTCTCTCCTATTCATACAAAATCAAAATATAAAAATAGTTTTTAAATGTAAATTATGTTTGTACATAAATTATAAATCATGTATCAGTGAGAGGTTTGGAGGAAAGTCCAAAAGAACTTCTTAGTGATAGTTTAGTTTAATGAGTTAAACAACCATAAAATACACATTTTAAAATGTAAATCATGTTTTGTACATAAATTATAATATGTATCTGTAGAAAACATATACATAACAAGGTAATTTCTTAATAATGTTTTTAATACCCTACAGACTTATGGTCAAATGTGCTCTGGTGAGTTACAAAGAATACGTTTTCATCTACTTAACTTCTTCCAAGATGCAAGGGTTAGAGTTTGTATCTTTTTAAGACAACAACTTCAAAATAGTGATGGTTCTTTTGTCATACCAATATCAAATTGTATGATTGCTCATGGTAAGATACCGGTAATTAATATTTTATAATAATTTAATTGCATATTTTGAATAAAACTTTATATGCACCTTTTTTTTATTTTAACAGATAAAAAAAGAAATCTATTAACATGTGATTTATTTGCACATAGATAAATATTTTCCCTTTCATTATATAAGAGAAAGCAAAAAAGTTTGTAAAATGCAGAAAAACGGAAAATACCTACGGTATCTAAATATAAATTTTGCATATAGTTTATAATAGATACCTATAATAATATACCTAAAACTTGGAAAATTTTGGTTTATCTATTCTCAATAAGTCTATTATTTTAAAGTCTATGGATTTTTATCGTTCTCAACCATAAAAATCCATAGACTTTAAAATTTGGCATAACAAAATGTCAATTATGAATTGCACAAAAATTATTAATAAAAAGATGTATATTTTACCAATTTACTTGGTCTTATATACATACAGATTCATACATACATACTCTTGAATAAAAGCATTTTATGATATACAGGTGAAATTTATTTTTCTTTAAATTTAGTATCTTATGAAATCTAATAAACACAACAATTTTTTTGCTACACTTTACATCTCTTTTAATTTTGGATTACAGAAACCCCTATGATGTAAAAAAAAATGTCCCTAGTGAAAGTGCAGAAATGATTGTATTATTAGTTAAAATAATACGAATTAGCATATTCAAAGATAATACTAATTAATACAAATATTTTTAAATAAATAAAGCCTCTTATACTTACCTAATCAACCACAGGTAAAACAATGGCTTTAAAACTTTGGCATTGGTTTTTAAAATACAAAATAGATGGTTTAATATTTCTTTTCTCCTATTTGGAACTACAGTAGACTCTCTTTTAACCGGCACGTTGGGACCACGGCCATGCCGGATAACCGATTTTGCGGATAATCGAGCATATCTAGTTTTTAAAGGGGATACCTAAGAAAATTAATTCTATACAAACCCAAATGAATGAAACGCATATTTGACATGACGTGAAGAAAAACACGAGTACAAAATGCTGAACATTCCTTTAATTTAATATAAAGTAATGTATCTATAAAAGTGCTAAATGACGAAAAAATTAATTGTACATTACAGTTTGTACATAAAATCAAATCAAATATCATATGTATTGTACATTATGTTTAGTTAAGGTTGTACACAGTATGTACTGTAAACTGGTCTTACGAACGAAAATAAATGTGTGTTAAAAAAAATCTCTGATGTCACGTTGCTTTTGTGATTCGGATTTCTTCTTTAAAAACTCGTTTCGGATTAAACACAAATTTATAAGTTCTGTGGAGTTGTAGCTTTTATTGGATTCAGCAAATGTTATAAATGTATTTAATGCATTAGTAGCTTCTTTCCACAAGACTTTGGGTGTATGAGACTGTGCTGACAGTTGCATTACAGTACTGTAGTATAGTATCGCATCAGACGCAGACAAACACTGGATGACTAAGAAAACAGTGTGCACAGCCCACTGCACTGGCGGGAAATGTCAGTCGATGCCTGTGAGCTGTCTTAACATAACCGGGTAAAACCGACTGTGAGTGGCTCGGCTGATGCCGGTTAGTAGAACATGTCGGTTGTTAGAATGCCGTATAAAAGAGAGTCTACTGTATACAGAATGATAATTTATACTAAATTAAAACCACTTGAGCAGAATTTTGGAAATTAGTCATAATATTAAAACACTTTGCAGGCAATGAAATTCCTGGAAATATTCGTGTCTATGGAAAGGATGGTTGTATATCCGACTTGCATTGTTTTCCTACGGGTGGCCAATACATGGTTGCATCTGAGGCTGGTTCAACAGAACTGAGAGGAACTAGACACACTATGTTAGGCACTAATATGTAAGTAAGCCGAAGCAAGGAATGGTGCAGAATCTCATAATATGCACATAGTAAACCAATGGTACAACATTTGTTGTAAATATACGCATTTAAGGGAGATTTTATCACAGTTCACTTTTACATATTAACTCATCATACATGAAATGTAACATTACCAAATAATTTTAAGAGTTGAGAAATTGTTACAAAAACATGGTTCATTATTGCTTCTTTTTTTAATTTATTTTATTTTATTTTATTTTTTAAACAATGTGACATTTGTGTTGTGTTCCAGCTGCAATACTGAAGAAGAGAACATTGGGTGAATATAATGTACAAAATTTTAATCAGCTAAGCTGACTCTTCAGACTTTTCTGTTTTTCCAGTACAGAATATTTTTCTAAGATTCCAAATTCAAGACAATTTTCATCAAATAATAATGTATTAACTTGAATCAATGTTTGTTACTTCACATTTCACAACCAATTTATCTAACAATACTGTTTTTATATCTGAATTAACCATCAAAGTTTTTTAAACCGGTTGAAAAATTCATTCACTACAAACCCCCAAACTGTTTTTTGAGAGTACAGACCATCATTAACATGGGCACCGACTTACAAAATTATTGGTAGGGCCAACGGTCTTGGGGGTTATGGAATACCCTGCATGGGAAAGGGGAGTCCCTGGGAAATAACATAATTATTAGCAAGGATTAAATAAAGCTAAAGTTTCAAAATTATAAAATTAATTAAATATATATTATATTATTAAATTCATTTTGAAACTTTAGCTTTATTTAATCCTTGAATATAGAGTTTCAACAAGAAATATCTGCTGTTACATTAAAAAAAAAAAAAAAAAATTATTATTAGTTTTCAAAACAATTTTAATAAAAGATATATATTTTTTTCATTTATTGAAATAAAGAAGAAAAATGCTATTACTAACTAAAAGCTAACTTACACTGACAAAAGGGAAAAACAAATCTTACTTAAAATTACAAACATCAAACTATTTTTGTTATGTAAAATGTGTTGGTTATCGACACATTTTTACATTGTATTTGAAAAGTTATTTTGTTATTAACTTTTTGAGTCAAAACTAAAAACTAAGACAAAACAGAAAATTCAGTGTCTGGATTTTTCAAAATAAAGTAAAAGTGGATTTTCAAATTGGGGGGTTTTTTTTTTTTTTAACAAAAAGTCTAAGGTCCAACTCATTTAGCTCTATTTGATGGGTATTAAGGATAGCCACATGGTTCAGTCTTTCTTGCCCCATCGTCAACAGCAGGTAATTCTTGAGGCATTATAGAGCGCTGAATGACCTTTCTGCCGTGGTTGTTGTCACTGAAATGGTTTGATGCATTTTGTTACTTTAGGCAAAAGATGTTTTACATTTTTTCATCCAAGATAAATTTCCATATTTCACGTGCTGAAGAATGTCACTGTTTAGCAATATCGTGGAGCATGGTAAGGTCGAATGAATACTGTCGGCGTCCAAATTATTATAGAAGAATTCTCATACACTTTTAAAGTCTGTAGTCCCATGGGTTACAGCTGAAACATACTCTTCTACAACAACTACTTTCTATAAATCTTATGATATAAACATTTCTTTAATGCAAAATAACACTGTATCACCAATTTCTACATTTGTTTTAAGTACTCTTTTGGGCTGGAAACTTATAAGCTTGAGATGCACCAGGATTTTAAAACTTTTTTTTTGAGGTAATCTTGGTTCACCTACCAATGAAACTTAGTTTTCCTTGCTTATAGTTCAGACATTTTTGACAGAACTGTTTGCTCATAATCACTAGGGGTTTTCCCTTAAAACCTCAAAAAGGTATATAATCTTGGTTTCTACTTCCGAAGCTCCAATATGTGAAGACTGTATTTGTGTGTTCACTTCTTCTACTGGGCTCATTATGAGATTGTAGAGATAGGAAGAAAAATGTCTTGAATTGAACCATTTGTTCAAGATATCAAGAGCACTTGGATGCTCCATCATAACTATCATTTTTTGAAAACATCTCAAAGAACTCTGTGAGGTTGGAATAGTTTTACAAAATCTAGTTAATGCTAGAGGCTCTCATTTTCCACGTTGTGGGTAGAAGAGCCCGAAGTCCAGGTTTAGCAGATTTCTCACAAGCAATATTAATTAAATATTGGTATTAATTAAATCTTTTGCTAGATTCATAATATCTATCATTCTGGCTGGGAAGATACCGTAAACGGTTTTCTACCACCAAGTTCAAACTATGAGCGACACAATGCACATAAAGTTCCTGTGGCTGCACATTTTAAACTAGTTTTTGTAAATCCTTAAATTTCCTTCCATTCAAAATCACAGTCTGTCTGTCTGTTTGTGTGTATGTTGGTATGAATGGGATTTAATTAATATTTTAAGATAGCTCCCGCACATGTATAAGGGTGTTCATTGCTCTTCTGTGTGCAGTATGTTTTCCGCAGAGTGTTTTACTTTGTTTACAATTTAAATTTTGACATGTTAACATTGTTTCATAAGTTTATTTTAAGTTCATAGAATAAAGATTAGTAGTTTTAAGTTTTGTTTTTAAGTTTCTTTTTAAGTTCTTAAGTTGTATGATTATTATAAATGTTTGTGGTTTGTATTCTGTGGAAAATAAAAAATTTAAAAAATAAAATTTGAGCTTCACCATCATAGCATTGACCCCTTAAATTTTGAAACGACAATCAAACGAAAATGTCTTACAATTTCAAAAGGAGTTTTTGCCTTAGTGTTAGAACCTGCATAAAAACCTATAAAGTCCTCACATATCTTCAAATTTTCATTCACTGTTCTAATGCAAAATGTGCCTTGTCCAAAACAGATCGGTCCAATATTTTAATAATCTTATTTTGAATATCTTGTGACACCTATTTGTAACTGGAACCCAACCACTCCTCTAATTCTGGGTGATCTTTTCGCAAGTTTAGCAACTCCCAGATGTTTATGAGTGAAAACAAACACATCCCATAAAAAATTAATGAAACAACTGTACTACATTTATTGTTTATTTATTTAAATCAAAAACTTAAAATCGTATAAGTCAAATTAAAATTGTATTTTTAGTTGTTTTTGTCTCTCATTCAGATGAACAAAATTGGGACTACAATTTAGCTTAACAAGTTCAAAAAGAGCATTTGTGTATTTTTTAAATTAATTAATGTTAATTATTGTTTGTCTAGTTATATAACAAAAACAGATGATACTCATGAGGAATGGGATCAAGCCGTTTTTGATAGTTTTAGTGACCAATGGGATAACAGCACTCCAAGTACGAGTTACAGAGATGAACTCAACCTTCTTTTAGTACAACTGCGAGGTGATCATGCAACTTCTCCACCCAGTCAAGACGTTATTCATCTTAGTATTTTTGATACTAAAGAAGAAGATATTAAGTAAGGAAATACTTAATGTAGATTAGCTTCATTTGAATCAATAACATCTTGGTTTTTAATATTTATATCATTTTTCCATACAGTTTTGTATAACCTTTACATGTTAAATTATTAAGTCTAATAGAATATTATTAGACACTGGTATAAAATGAAGATGTAAAGAAGACAATTTTATATTTAAAATATTTGTTATAAAATAGTAATATTTCAAGCCTACATCAGAAGCTTTTATCTTGAATAATAGTTATGTTTTTTCTAGCAAAATAATGTTGTTTTAATAAATCAGTGTTAAGATGAAAACGTAAGAGAATCCATTCAAACACGAGAAGACACGCACTACACCTACCGGGAAAAATGCACAACGGTAGCGATATAAACAATTGCCTACAAATTTTAGACTTTCAACCAGATCGATATTAATTAAAGCCATTTATTGAAACCTTAGACCTATGTTACCCACATCAAAAATAATCTAAAGAATTCCACCTATCAATAAAAACCAATATTTATACAGTTAAAAAAACGAATAAAAGAAATTTATCAATTTAAAAGTGAAAACGGAACGGCCTAGAAATTTATATCGAATGGAAGGTCGCCAGTATTTCAGTGATTATAATAATAAAAGACGCTGGGACAAAATAAACTTGACCAATAAATAGACCATATATACATGAAAAACATCACTTCAACAACCACTTAAAATGTCTAAATATCTTGGGAATTACATTAGAACGACGTAAGTCGGGAAAAATGGCTAAACTCGGTAGATAGCGTTAAACAAACGAGACCGTAAACCATGCCTACGATAATCTAATTGGAGAATCGAGTACAACGAAACATCACGGGAAATTTTTAATATGCACAGAAAAACTATGATATACTGTAATTATAAGATAGCTATTAGTCAAGAGGAGTTATTTATACCCTGTAGAATGTCTTAACCAATATTTATTTAGTAATTGTAGAGTCAGTAATTTAAATAAAACTATTAGCAGTTTAGCTTTTGCAGTTAGGATCATAAATCATTTCATAGTGTTCTATACTTCCCAGTGCAGTGCAATCGGAATAAAAAAATTTAAAAAAATAATAAGAAGAAATAATCTCTATGCATAGCGTCGGTTTCAAACAATGGAATAATTCAGTTGTTGAGGTATGGCTGAACTGGATGGACGTATTTATCCCCAGCTCAGATTTTAAGAAGAATTTTATAGGGAAAATTATCAGAAGCAATAGCCTAAATTTGGAAGAAATAAGCCTCAACAGTTCAGTTATTTATTTATTATTTTTTTTAAAGTGAAAGTTCAAATACCTGTCCAAAGGCAGAATACTAGTAAAGTTATATCAAAAGGCAGAGTGCCATCAGATTGGTGAGATCAAACTATTTCATTTTCATTGTTTATATCCAAGACTACATTAAGCCTAGTACGCCATTAAGTTAGTTAATTCAAACAAACTTTTGTCACCCAAAATAGTGGTGAAGAGAACCAATAAATAGAAAGACAATTTGTGTGTTAACTGTAGTACACTCCATTACCTCCCTTTTCATTATTTCATCATCTTTTATAAACTTTTTATCATTTATCTTTTAATTAAATATCAATATATATATATATATATATATATATATATATGCTATATTATGTTTTGAAACCCCATTCCTTGAGGGAAGCAGGCACTGACCCCTCCCCAGAGAAAAAGAACCTCGAGATAGATATTATATATGTTTTAATTAGAGAAAAGACTCAAGAACTTGTTAATTAATTTTGAAGAGAAAAGATTCATACTAAAAGTAAAATAATTTTAATGTGTTATTATATAGTGAAATTTCACTAAACAAGTGTTTATTGTATTATTTTGGAACAGAGATTCCTAGACTGAAAGACATTTGACTGTATCAATTTATTTTTGTTAATTGTGAATTGATTATAATTTGAGCAATATTAAAAAAAATTAATTAATTAATAAAAAATAAAAAAAAGAAAAAGATTTATTATAGAAAACATAGTTGAATATAGACATATAAGAGTAGTATAATTTTGAGTAGAGAATTAAATTTTTTATTAATCAACGTTAATCATTTTCCAAAAGATATTAAACTTCAATTTAGCATATATATATATATGTATATAATTTATTTATGCTATACAGTACATTTAATAAAATAAATATCTACTTTCAGGGAAAAACCAAGAAGTGCAAATACTGAAGAAGCTAGTCTAGGCACAGATGGTCAGCATAATGTAAAATTACAAAAGGTACTTAATGAAATGACTTTGCAAGAACCTGGAGACGTTGCTACAGAAATTAACATACTTGAACTTATGGACAAACTATCTTAACAATTGTTTAATAGGATGTTTATTATATTAATAAAATATACTAACATAATACAGTTTTCATTGCACCAGCAGGATTACTTTTGTAATGTAAAATACATTTACCTTTTCCCAAAAATTGCAATTGTAGGATTAAGATGTATGGTGTCCAAACACCTATCTTCAGACTTTCTCACATATACATAGTATAAAGAAAATTAAGAGATGGGGAAAAACCTGGTGCCTTTACGGAAATGTTAGTTTTAAAAACTTCTGACTCCATAAAAGTTTTTTTTTTTTTGGAATATCCGTCTGACATCTGTGCAAAGCTTTACAGTCCACATGAGTGGAACAATTTAAATCAAATGTGATATGTGGGGATATTTTGTCTATTTATTTGATAACGCAAAATTTGGAGGTACCTGCCATCAGACACACACACAAAATTATGATTTTTTTCACAATCAACTCAAACAATCAATCAAATTTAGCTACATTTTACTCTATAACTACCTAAACAAAATGTATTGGTCGACATCTATAAAAAAAATCCCGGATTGTCGGCTAAATCCGGGATAATGTTAATAAATCCGGGATAAACAGGTAAAAATGCTTTAAGTCAGCCAAGGAGCTGTTAAAAATTATATATATATATATATATATATATATATATATATATAGTCAAGGTTTTTGAAAATTATTTCAAATTAGTAGTTTTTTTTTTCATTACAACTTTGTACAATGTTTTGGTTAATTTGTTCACTCCAATTTGAACAAAACGGAATATTTAAATTGACTTTTTCCGTTTTGTTCAAATTGGAGTGAACAAATTAACCAAAACATTGTACAAAGTTGTAATGAAAAAAAAACTACTAATTTGAAATAATTTTCAAAAATCTAAACCAAACCTTGACTTGGAGTCATTTAAACCCAATTTCAATATATAGGATTTATACTTAAGAACAAGTTTACGACAGAACAAGCGAAGAAAGTTTTGAAAAAAATATGAAAAAGTTGAGCAATGTTCTCCACATTTTATTTGACAAAGGAAATTTTCCATAAAATTGTTGTAGAGACATAAATTACATTAAGAAGCTACCACAATAATACTATAACATTGGTAACTGTTATAATAAAGTAAAACATTATTTAGCTGTACTTTATAAAAGATCTGGTTATAAAAACTACTTTCATCAGACCTACTAGTAATACTTGTTTACAATCGGGCAGACAGACTAAATGTCTTTCATGTATTCTGCATGTAGCACATCTATTATAAATTTAAGTTGCTATGTATTCCTTATGGGATAACATTTATTTCACTACCATATTAAAATGAGTCAAGAATTTTTTCAAAATTCAATGTCGAGAAAATCACAGTGTCAAATTTTTTTTCCAATTGGTTCAGGCATTTTTATGCTAGTGTTTCCACACACTATTGAATTTGGAGTCAACAAATCTAAAGTCTAGTGAAATGTAAATTAATTAATTTTTCAAAAGTTACACATTCACACCAACCTATTTTGGATTCTATTAACAATTAGTCAAAATGAATTTAATGAAATTTACAAAACGTGAATATAAATCAAAATTTGAGGTCGAGTTCCATACATGATCTTAAATGATATTGTTATTCGGAAAGTTAGAGTATAAACTTTATTTAAATGCATCATAATATATAATTTCCCTTGAAAGAAATAATAAATTAATGTATCTTATTACAACCTTTTAACTAAAACTCACCATTAATAGACATAATAACTAGTCTCATAACTTAATTATCACAGTTAAATTGTTATATTTATTTAACACAGATTTAGTTATAATAAATTAAAATCTATAAAATATTTAACACCAGTAAAGCCCTTCACTGTCATTGTGTTCATGAGTGCATTACGATAATCATGAAGTGATACAAACTTATGTACAGGAGCTTTTAGCTCTCCTTGCCTCATAAGTTTAAAAAGCTCTTCAAACATTTTTAACTGCTGAGTAGAATTTCTGTTTTGTCCATGCCACCTAGTCATCCAAAAACCTTTGAAACTGAGATCTTTAAATATAAGTGAAGATGTAGGTATAGTAACTGGTTCTCGTGACATCCCTCCATAGGTTACCATAGTACCTCCATTGTCTAGCAATCGTAGCACACCCAGAGCATTCTTCCCTCCAATACAATTCAAAGCCAGTTTTGGTTTCAAAGTCTGGACAATAGGTGATCTCCTGCACATAGAGAACTGTGGGTTAGTGTTTTTTCTCTTAAAAAATTATAACTGTCAGGGCCAATAACTTTTTAACTTTTCTAATATAAATTATGTAGTCAATTGTATTTGGGAGGTCACACAAAACACTACAGAGGCTAGCAACTCATTCAAGGTAGTTAACAAGTTTACCTGTAGTTGTTTCTATGGTCTGACATTTTTCTAAAACTAAAATTGTCGTTTGTTTAAGAAATTATTTATTTCAAAATAGTTCATACGCTAATTATATTCAGCCTTTTAAAATATTTTTTCGAGCGATGGCAGAAGTGTAATGGGTCTGTAAATGGACTCTATTTTATATTAATATGTATGTTTATCCGTGAAAACACCTGTCGTCAGATTTATTCACAATTATGCATAAAATGCAATTAGATTATAAATTACATATATAATTTTATTATATTTAATGATATCTCATCCCACCCCACAACTTTCAACACTAGCTAGGGCTCTTACGCAATAACAGTATTTTTATTAAACTTGTTAAACAATGACATTTGATAACTATAAATCCCTAGCATATATCTAATAATCCTAATTGTCTCTATAAACTAAACTAGGCGTATGATTTAACGAAATATCCAAGTTTTAGTCAATTTGATAAATACCATCATACCATCAGACTTCTTTAATTATATTAAAAATACATGTTTGGTATATTTCCCTCGTTTGGTTTCATTATCATTAATTGATATTGTATAATCCATACAATGACTTCTCTACTTATGTGCATAGAAGATAGGCCAAGATGATTGTTATAATAGCCTTACAGTTACTCTTTACGTAACAATTAAATAATCACCGTTATCTCAGAAACAGTTCAAAGTTTAATTGGGAATTTTATTTATCACAATTAATTGATAATGTTTTGAGTAAACCATGTACTATAAAAATATTGTGAAATGTTCTCAAACTTGCTATATGTGCATACTTAAACCAAAGCATACAGGCACATACAGTGTTTAAAAACTAAATATGTATTGTAAAGTATGTAAAGTGAACAATGAACAAATTTTCTAAACATATTTTAGGACTATGATTACCACTAGATTTCAATAAGAAAAATAAAAATAGTTTTGAACATATGAAAACAATTTTTTTTTTATTTTTAAGTTTTAGGACATCGAGAATAAGAATATAAGTGGTAATTCAAAATCCATCTGTGTGTGAATGTGTGCATGTGTACAAACCTACAAACAGCTGATTCAATTTGTAAACAACTACAACAGTAATAGGGCAACAATCTACCATACTGCAGCAATAACAAGTGTCTTATCTTTATCAAACTTTTATGAGGATTTTAGTTTATTATATGTAACTATTGTTATTTCGTGGTTTTAGACAAATTATTTATAATTCATAATTAATTACAGCAAATTACAAATATGAATTTATAAGTGTCATTTTGACTAAGTCATTTGTTTTTCATTCATTGTTTGTATCATTACAGGTGATTACACTTCTCACTATCCTTTGTCACAAATTTATCTCAGCAACATTGCAAAGGTTTTGTCCAATATATTGTTTGAATTTTCACATCATTACAATTTGAACAAATCTACACTGTTATGCTCAACAACGATTCTGCAAGGAGAATTTTGTTTAATTTATGTTATCTTTGCTCATACGCTATACATCAAATCTGCAAAACAAATTTGGTTTATTTTATGCTTGCTTCATCTCATAAGCGACTCTGGGGGGGGGGGGGTGTTTATTTTACGCTAGCTTTGCTTATATCCTCTACATCAACTCTACAAAACGAAGTTAGGTTATTTAACACTGACTTGGGTTATCCTTTGATCATATGTTCAACATCCATTCTGCGAAAGTAATTTATTTATTTATGCTGACTTCACCCTTTTATAAGAAGAAAATAATACAGATGAAAAATTTATTTTATTATTTCAAAATTGTTTTACTTAACCAAAATTTCTAGTAGTCATAGTTGTTTGCCCTATATCAGTGCAATGCATATAATTTTATTAAAACCATTCTTTGTACTTTCAACCTTCATAATGTCTTGCTCTATTTTGTGCTCAAAATTATTGAAAACAATGGCTGATGAACAACTACAAACTATAAGTAGACTTTACTTCTACTCTCACAACTAGAACTTTATATCAAAAGTGAATCGAGACTAATTATGAGTTTGATAATGGTTATTGAATCCCCTAACTTATCATTATTTGAGCCAAATGTCAAGAAGTTAAAATTAATCATTAAAAATTCATGATACACTACGTTCGTAAAGTGCATTTATCTGCTATATTAAAAATAGGATTTGGAATCAGAAGATCGAATTCTTTAAATTGTTGCTGCTAAAGAAATTTCAAAAATAACTTTTCCGACTGCTAGGGTAGCGATTCAATTTTAACTATACCAAATTCAGGGAATTTTAAAATCCATTTACTGAAAATTAATCTCTGGCATTTCAATGAAACTTTATGCAAATGACCTACCTTTTAGGACTCCTACATGAATCTAATACATCAAAATAATGATTTATTAAACATAGACAAATTTAATTACTCATAGTCCCACTTTATTGGTGAAGGTTTACATTTGGTTTAAACCTTACCAATGAGAGCTGCAAACTACCTCACCATATGAACTAAACCCAGGAAACAGTATACCAATCCATAGCTGCTAGCAAGCATATATGTTGAAGACATCCTTCGACTTAAAGGTTCCTTTGTTTTTTTTACAACAAACTAAATGCAATAAAAATTTAGGAGTTAAAGGATTTAAGTGACTACCTTTTAAAACACACATTGTTAAATAAATTGGATATTGAAACAGGAGAATTATAAACAAACCATTTCCAACTCTAGAGTTTTTTAACATCTTTTAAGATGTTGTAACATTTCTGGAGAGTCATTGTAGGGTACTAGAATTGGCTCAAACTTTTACAAATATTTAAACCATGAAAGCGGTCTTGTATTTATGCAATATTTATACCATCTCATGTTGAAATAAATTGCTATGACACAATAAATCAAACAAATAAACCATTAAATCTGTGTACATTTTTAATGACTCATTAAATGATTTGAGTATAAATGTTCTTATTGATGTCAAACCCACAATATATTTCACTGTTCAAATTTGGTCAAACAACCGTTATCTGTTAAAACAGGACTGGGTTAATAAAAATAGAGCTTGTCATAATTGTCTGAGTTTAGCTCACATTTTTATTATTATACATTTTTCGGACATTTGCCATCATTTGTGTGTTAAAAATCAAAACACGACGTTTCGGGAATAAGAATCAATTCCCGTTATCAAGTGACTAAAAACTAAAGAAACATGAAACTAGAAACTAAACCTATGTAAGAAGTAAAATTAAATAAGAATACTACCAACCTTAATATCTAAGCATGCATCTCAGAGCTAAAACTGAGAAGTCAAAAAACACAATCACGGTAACACACAACTAACGTCAAACACGTGTTGTTGTATCAAAGATACAGCAACAAGTGACGTGGTCCAGAAGGCGTGACAAACTATTAGGGGGGGGGGGTGGCCTATTGTTAGTTATATTAAGCATCCTAGCCTGAGAGCGGGTTACAACCCCTTGTGGCGATTTAACAGGTAAAATTTTAGTTTGTTTTTTAGTTGTAGGGGTATTATAATCAAATTTTAGTTCTTTTTTTAATAATGGGAGCCATAATGGCCTTACTTCTATACTTGATTGGATGATAGGATTGTCCGTTAGTTTTATATACGAGGCTTCAATTATTTTACGTTTGTATAAGTTACTTTCCTGGTGTATGATTTTTGCCTCTTCCCAATTAAATTTGTGATTTTCGGACTATATATGTTCTGCAATTTTCGATTTATCGATTAGGTCTAACCGCACATTGTTTTTATGTTCTTTTATTCTAATGTTGGTGGTATTCTTATTTAATTTTACTTCTTACATAGGTTTAGTTTCTAGTTTCATGTTTCTTTAGTTTTTAGTCACTTGATAACAGGAATTGATTCTTATTCCCGAAACTTCGTGTTTTGATTTTTAACACACAAATGATAGCAAATGTCCGAAAAATGTATAATAATAAAATTGAACTTCCATCATTAACAAATAAGTTCAAACAGAGAATAGCTCACATTATCAGAGAGTATTAGTCGTTGCAGTATTTCCCAAGGCAAGCATCATACGCTCATCCATACACCTAAGCCTTCTATGACTCTCATTTGGAAAATGGAGAAACTTTTACATCTCAGGATCCAGTTGATCAACAGTGTGAAATTTGTTTCTGAGCACTCAGAAGAGAGACCACACCGGTCAATATACAGTATCTTTACCTTTTAAAGCTTCTCCGGATTCTCTTGGTAAATCTTACATTCAACAGCACTATGGCACTTACATTCATTTGAACAAAAATTATCCAAGAATCGTTGTCTATACTATCATTATTATAGCTTTCTGGAAAAGTATGAAGCATTAGGAACACATGGTCAGCCATTGATACAATAAAGGATATTCATCATTATTTTATTCTGCATCATCCCGTTACCTAGAAAAGCAGTTCTTCTATAAATTTGTGTGTGTCACCTGTTTCAGTCCCACTAAAACTTCAACCAGTCATTCTTTGAAGTCCTAAGCTACAGCCAAATATTGTCGTGATATAGTTTAATTTTCGGAGGCACAAGTTTGTTTTGACTGATATTCGTAAAATGTACAGACAGGTTTGGATAAAATCAAATCAATGCAAATACCAGACCATTTTATGGTGCAAAAACACTAATGAATAAGTAACCGCATATCAGCTTAATACAATATTACATACAGTATTTTAAGTGCACTTTATTTAGCTATAAGAATTCTTCGCTATCTTGTTCTTGATGAACAAAACCATTTTCCTCAAGCAGTTCAGGTTCTAGAAGAAAATAAGTTTATGATATGTTCACAATTGAAGAAACTATTACAAAGCTCTCCCATCTACGAAATGATCTATTCACTTTATTGAAGTTTGGTGTCATTGAACTCCATAAATAGAGCAGCAACTCAACTAATTTCCTTAACATAATTCCGACCAATCTTAGAGACACACCACTCCATTTCATCAAGAAGAAAGTAAAATCATTAAAATTTTGGGTCTTGAATGGTAAACCTCAACAGATTTTTTCCTATACAAGATTTGGTTCATGCTCCAGTGATAACCAAATGTAACATATGATAGCACACTTCTTTGAGCCAATGGAGTGAATATCATCTGTTGTATTTTGGGCTAAATTTTTAATCAAAAATCTTTGGATTCAACAGCTTGGATGTGATGACCAGCTATCAACTCAGATACAAAACCAATGGCCTGCTTTCGTTTTGGAACCATCATTAATTCAGGATTCCACGCAACATGCCTATTAATACCACATCACAACTTCATGGTTTTAGTGATGTTTCTGAAAAGTATTCTGCGATAGTGTACCTACTTACTAGTGACCGTAAAAATTAAATTAAGAAATCCATTGTAATTGCAAAATCTAAGGTTCTTCTTATCTCTAAGGTAACAACTAAATCTCAGACAATTCCTAGAATTGAATTCTGTGGTGCTCTTTAACTAGCAAGGTTGTTACATTTCTCTTTCAAAGAATCTCAATGGTGGAACATAAACCCCACAATTTACTGATTCGGATGTTATATTATCTTGGCTTCTCCTCACCTGTTAAAAACTTTTGTTGCTAAAAATGTGTGCCAGGTACTAGATCTAATTCCAACTGCCAATTGGAGATATACACCAAGTATTTTAAACCCTGCAGATTGTGCTTCTCATTGCTTGTTATCACTTTAGTTACTCGTACACCCCATTGTGTTGGTCATGACCTTCATGGCTCCACGCTGATGCTGCTTGTTGGCCCCACCCGCTAACTTACATTCTACTCGCACACCCCATTATGTTAGTCAGGACCTCCATGGCTCAATGCTGATACTGCTTCTTGGCCCCAAATGCTATCATCTATAGACCTAACAGAATGGATGATTCTGATCTCCACACTATTAATTGAATCTCATTGCAATAACGATGATTTGTGGCCACACTTCTCTAAACTATCTAAACTACAACAAGTAGTATTTTGATGCATATGATTTGGTATCAAGATATCTACAAAACAAACATTTGAGCCATTTCTTATTGCAAGAGAAATAAACAGGTACTCCTAGTCTGCAGTAAAATAGCACACGTGGAAGCTTTTCAAAGCCTTTTTCCTTACCACTAAAAATTACCAAACACTACAACAAATTGTACAAACTAAACACATTTATTGATCAAGATGGTATTCTTAGATGCCTGTAGGTAACACCACAATGACCTAAATTATATTCTTCACTGACCTGAAATTACATTATACACCACACTGACCTAAAAACTTCGATTTTTCTTTCTGATAAACATCACTTACAAGTCTAATAATTAATTATTTCCATTGTGATACCTTCATCTAGCCCTTGAGCTTTACATTCTATCTTAACATGCCAATTATGGATCATAGGGGCGACAGTAATTATCTATCAGCAATTATCGAAATGTGTGTTAGATTCCACTGTAAGTTATTTCAACTGATTATAGCTGATCTACCAGTTCCTAGGGTTACTCCTTCTAGAGCATTTTTACACTGTGGCATTGATTTTGGTGGACCTATCCCAATAAAGTCAGATCACAGAAGTAAACTACAAGCACTAAAAACATATCTTTGCTTGTTCGTATGCTTTACAACCAAGTCAGTTCACCTAGAATATACAACTTCTTTGACCTCTGATGTCTTCCTCAATGCTTTCTCCCATTTCGTATCATGAAAAGACTGTTGTCAGCATATCTATAGCAACTATAGGACAAATTTTATCGACACTGCAAAGTGTCCAAATGAACATCACCCCTCCTTATGAAGTAACAAAACCACAATCAAATACTCACCGATCTTAATCAATTCAGTGGTACTTTATTGCTCCCTCTAGACCAGTCATGTTAGATACAGCCCGCGATCGCAATGTGTCACAGAAAGAAGAATCATGTTTTTTAGAGCTTTTAGACTTCACTCGATTCCTCTAAGAAAGTTTTAAAATGCGCACACTACATTTATAAGTAATTTCAAGGGCAGCGCGTGCCTAGACAAGCGAGAGAGATAGACAGTAACACCATCTCTTAGCAACAAGCGGAAATACCTTATTATTTTTGTTGAGAACAATAGAATCTTCCACGCGCTTTGAGTCTAGACTAGAACCTTCCTTATATAAAAGGAGTGTGTCGGCGTGATGTGAGTCAGTTGAGTCGAGTAATTGAAGCGATATGGTCGGAGAAAGATTTTAGTTGTACTGCAAAGTAGTGATTGTGAAGGTATTGTGCGTTTGTTTGTGTCATGCGATATCCATAACTGTTGTGTCGAGTTCCATAATTGTTACGATTTTGGCATAATGTCACAAAAACGTAAAGTTGATAGTGAGTGCAGAGTTTTTCAGTCTAAATGGGAAATTGCATGTTTTTTCATAGAATGGAAAGGTAAATCACTGTGTTTGATTTGCAATCAAACAGTTGCTGTTTGTAAGTAGTTTAACTTGAAGAGACACTATGATACGAATCATAAATCAAAATTCAATTGTTACACTGAAATAATAAGAATGGAAACATTGTCATCTTTAAAATCTAATCTTCAAGGTCAACAATCAATGTTTACTAAAGCTAATACTGAGAGCACCGATACTGTTGATACAGCTCAACTTGCTGTTTTTATACGAGGTATTAACAGTAACTTTGAAATAACTGAAGAACTATTAAAGTGCGTTCCATTGACAGGTACTACAACAGCAAATGATATTTATTACGCAATTGAGCATTTGATAGCAGAATATGAACTCGACTGGAATATACTTAGCAGCACAACTACGGATGGCGCTCCTACAATGGTTGGCAAACATTCGAGCGTTGTAACTAAATTAAAACAGAAAATATAAGGGAATTTTGTAGGATTTCACTGTATAATTCATCAGGAATCATTGGCATCCAAACATTTAAAAATGGACTGTCATGAAACCTATAATTAAAATAGTAAATTTTATAAGGAGCAGAGGACTAAATCACCGACAGTTCAGGCAGTTTTTACAAGATTTGGACGAAAACTTTTCTGATGTCCCTTATTTCACCAAAGTTCGTTGGCTCAGTCGAGGAGTAGTTTTAGAAAGATTTTTTGCATTACGTGACCCTATTCAAGCTTTCATGTTAGAAAAAGGCAACCCAATTGATTATGACAATGACTGGTGGGTTGATTGTGCCTTTTTGGTGTGCCTTTTCACGTGACTGATCTGAATGTAAAGTTACAGGGTAAAAACCTGATTGTCACTCAAATGTATTCATGTATTGAAGCCTTTGAAACAAAGTGAGGCTGTGGGAAAATCAGGTAAAAAATCAAGCGTTGGATCATTTCCCTCATTTAAATTCATTTGGCACAGTGAACCAAAAAAATTGGATCAATATTCTCAACTTCTGCAAAATCTGATCACGGAATTCAAAAATCGTTTTGAAGACTTCCGCAAAATGAATGAAATGGAATTCCCAATTTTCAACAATCCATTCGATTTTGAAGCTTCACAGGCACCAATATTTCAATACACAATATTTCAAGAGTTTGGAAAACTACCCGGAATTAAAAAAGCATGCAGCACACATTCTGTGCATGTTTGGTAGTACCTATTTATGTGAGCAGATGTTTTCCGTCATGAAAATAAATAAGAACAAACTTCGCACAAGACTTACGAATGAACATCTCCAATCAATTCTTAAAATAATTACAACGAATATGATACCTGACATCAATGAGCTTGTCAAAAACAAGAGAAGTCAAGTATCTGGATCCTCGAGCTCAAAATAATTACCCCCTTTTATAACTTTGATATGATTTTTAACAACCGCATATTATACTATAAAATTAAATAAATAAAATGTTATAATAATTCAGTACTTTAAAAATTTTTTTTTTTATTTGAATCTGGTCCGCCTACACATTCTAAATTTAATATATGGCCCTCTGCAAAATTGAGTTTGACACCTCTGCTCTAGACCACACTTTGGAGGGATTTTGGGAAGCAAGAATTTAGCCAGCTAAATATCATCTAAAATGAGCAATTGAATTTCAATCTTTAACTTTTGAAGAATTGACAACAATCTTCTACTGGTAGAATCTGTATTAAATTCTCGCCCACTATGCCATATCAATGACGATTCTGAGAATTTAGACGCTCTTTACTCCTGGACATTTTCCTACCGGAGAGGCAATAACAACCTTTGCAGACCATTATAATAGATTAAGATATAATGCATTTACGCTCTAGGTGAAGGCTAGTACAACAACTATCATCTTCATTTTGGAAGATGTGGCATCTAGATTATTTAGACAGACAAAGACTAATACCAACTGTAAAAGAGGAGATGTTCTACTGAAAAAATGTAAGTGGTCTTCAACTGCAATGGCCATTAGGCTTCGTAGAAGAAGTTTACCTGGAAAAGATAAAATAGTGCGTATTGTTACCAACCCAGGTACATTTTTGCGGCCAGTTATTAAACTGTGTCAACTCCCAATTTTTGAATAAACAAGAGCTGCATCCTACAGCATTTATACTATAAGGTTATTTATTTTTTTTGTCTCATGTCATTGTGATCTGATGGTTACAGTGGCACTATCTCAGACTCTCAGGATGCTATCTCTCTCTTCAACATCTTTATCTCACCATTAAGAAAAACACAAGATTTTCAGTGGGCAGGATGTTCGACTTACTTCAAGGGCCCTCTTAAAATGCCCAAGTATATTATAATACTTACTTATTTGTATGACAGTTACCGTCGTATAATTTGAACGACTTTCCCTTCATTGATTCTATTTATAATGCCACCAATAACCCCTCCCCTGAAGACATTCATCAACTACCACCGAAGAAGCTAGATTTGAACCACTCAACATGCTATAAAATAATTAATTTGTATATTGAGAAGTGCATTTTTTGTTTAGTTTTTAATTAGCCAATTTAATTGAATACTCTTTTTTAAATGAACAGTTAGTTGGAAAAGGTATCCTCTCTATCCTTTCCTTTTACCTGATAAATAATTATAACGTTAAAATGGTAAACAGACATAGATCCATAAGTAACAATTATTCAACTAATAATTTATAAGCTATTATATTTAAGTACACAAGCTTCAGATTTATACTAAAACTTATGTACTTATCACGAATGGTTATCTACTAAAATATACAATTTAAAAAAAATGAGCCCCTATGGTCAAATACGCCTATTAAATAATAAATACTAGGGCCTAATATATTTGTTTTCAGTTATTTGTTTGGGAATTGAGGATGTGATATATTTGTTAGAATTGTTCCTCGGTTTCAATATTTAATATTTCAACGATAAAGAAAACTAAAAGTACCACTCATTCTTTGTTTTTTGTGATAATCAGTCAACTGCTTAGGCACCCGCCTTGTACAATACTTACGAAAATCCAATTTTTCAGCCACAATTGAATGAAGACTTTCTCCTTCTTCATCATGCACATTTGTACAACCAACCCTGAATTTCTTACACCAATCTGTCATAGCATTGTCACTCATATAATTATTGCCATAAACTCGACACATTGATGAATATCAGCAATATTCTGTCCTTATTGCAAAAATCAAATCAATGAACAAACATCACAACTGGAAGTTGCAATAGAAGGTTCCATTTAAATTTGCTCATTACTAGCGCAACAACAAACCAAATGGATTGTAAATTACCGTGTATTGAAATTAATAGTTACTGACTACAATAACAAACAATTAATGCTTTTTTTACCAGTATGAATTTACCAACTGTTAAAAATTAATTTCTGAAGAACCCTTGTACTTATATAAGCTAACACTATGTTATGACATTAATTTAATAACTTATAGAGACAAATTAATTAAACCAAATAACTTATTTTAATCTTACCTAAGTTCATTCTCAGTGATAACATGAGTTGCACCTAATTTATGTAAATAATCTTTAAGATTCTGTAAATCAGGTCGGTCTCGTACAACATTTAAAGTGACTATTCCCCAAGCTTTACACAACTGAATGACATTCTGCCCTGCTGCACTGTTAGCACCATTCTGAACTATAGCATCTCCTGGTTTTAAATCTACAAAATCTTTAAGCATTCGATATGCTGTAGATGGATTGACTATTACACCAGCTAAATTAACCGGATCTATATCTTGAGGCACCTGGAAGTTCACTCAAAACAATGACATGATTTCAATAAATTTCAAAGGCAAAATATACAATATCTATAAACTTTCAAGTAATAAATTAGGATTCTTAAGCTTTGTTTGGAGAACCAAGGAATGGGAAAATATAGAAGTAAGCTTGTAAACTTTTATAATTTCATAACATATTAACGTTACATCAGCAACTAAGAAAAATACATAAAGCATGTGTTTTGTGAAAATAGCTACTCTCAAATTGTTACTTTCTTAGCTTTGTGGTTATATTTACACTGTTTTTGAATAAACATTTTCAAAATGTTTATAGTCTACCTGCCGGTATTTGTATATTGTACATACTTAAACTAAGAAGGTAATTATACAAATAATTCAAGACTTGTGAGGGCTGCGACATTGATAAAACCAAATGAATGGAGACTGTATTCAGTATTGAACCATTTTAAGATTTGTATGAGCTAAATGATCAATAGTAATACATTTATTATTCCAACAATTATCTTAATGTTCCTCCATTATTTACATAATTGCATAAAAATATAACAATAAATAAGTATTTAATCTGTAATTAAAAACAAAGATTCAAACTGACACAAAAAGAAAAAGAGTATGCTTGTAAAACAACAAGTATTAAAAATACTTTATGCATAATAATTACATGAATATAACAATTGTATAGCCTATAAAATAGCATTATTAAAATGATTAACTAGATAAATAAGCATAACAACAATTATAAAATCATCTAATTAGTACTAAACAAAATTTTGGTAAAATAGAATATTAACATAACATCAATATCACATAAAGCAAAAACAACATCCAGTACACGAAAGACATCAACAGAATATATGAATAGATAACAAATTAACAATGTTAATCAAGCACAACACTTCAGAATTTATTTAAAAAATGCATCCGGTTATTAAAAAAAATCATGCTTCTGTAAACACTTATTCCAAACTTCATTGTTTTGGTACTGGGGTAAAGTCCTATTCTGTATGTAGTTGGTGGAGTATGATTCTATGAGTATGCAGATTATCAACTATTATTTCCCTTCAAACAGACATGCAAAGGCATGTTCATAATATTAAGTGTACACCATTCAACTATTGTGTCAAGAGTTCCCTGGAGTAAGCGGCAATCATTAAAACTAATAATCTGTCCAAAAATTGTAATTTTATAAGCAAAGAGCAAAAATCCTGCTCTCTAATAGATTTCAAAGTTATAAGCAAAAAGAATTAAAAGATAAGGGCTCAAAGGAGACCCCAATGTAACCCCAGACTTGGTATAAAAACCACAGGACATTTCTACAGCAAATGTCACAACATTTCAAAAGAGAAGATCAAACCATAATCACGTGGTTAAATATGAGATAAATATGGGATAAATTCTGAAATACCTTAGTGAAATTAATATATTATGTCAACTTTCAATTGTATATATGAAACTACGAAATAACAGCAACTTATTGGTTATTAAATATGGCTAACAAATTCTACAAGATTTTGTATGGATAGGAGACACACGGATATCCTGGAAAAGGGTTATTGGTATTACCTAATAGTGCACAAATAGAAAAACACAATAAAATACTAAAATTTTGAAATATTTCTTAAACACTGTTCAGTTTCTCAATCAGTAAAAAATATTTAAAAAAGACTAAATTGTTGTGTACACTCTCTACTGATTGAGAAAATGAACAGTGTTTACGAAATATTTCAAAACTTTAGTGTTATTTTTTTTATTTGTGTACTACTAGGTAATACCAAGGACCGCTTTTCAAATTAAGCCTGTGTGTCCTCTATCCATACAAAATCTAAACATAATAGGCTATATGACCTATTAAACTATAACCTAGATTGTACAAAATGTATTATGACATAAGAATTACGTGATACCTGATTCATGTAAGAAGTATCAACCATACAAAAACTATGTTGTTCAGTAATTACAATTTGCTTGAAATAAGGGATCAAATAGTCAAGTACCAGACTTAACTTTAGCAATAGTAGTTTGAATCACAATAGGACTCTAATTAGTAGTAATATCTTCAATAGTATCAGACTTTTGAAGAGACTCAATATACCCAAGCTTGAGACATTTAGAAAACGCCTACAACTAGCAAAATTATTAAATAAATATGTACAATTTTATAGAACCAGTGCTTACAAACATTGGGATGCACACAATCAGGTTGAGATTCCTTAATTTCTACAATACATTATCTTCGGAGACCTAATACCTTGAAAGGTATTAGGATGACTTGTAAACAAAATCAAAAACTGAGAAAGTGGGTTTTCTATAGACCAGAGATAAGATACTAGCTAACATATTCCACATAGCCGCACGTTCCTTCTTAGCAACACATTCCCCCAAAAAATAGTCAGTCCGGATATGTTGGTTGGCCCCTCATGCTATAAGATGGTGCCAGAACACCATAGGGCTATGCCCAAATTGATCTTCAATGTGATTAATATAACTGTGACAACACTCTCTGGCTAACCTCTTGCATTCAGCCCTAACATGCCAAAACTTCAACAGATCTTGATCTCTCGATGATTGATTATAATTTTTGTGGAAAACGTTTTAGATAATATAGTGATATAGAGTTATCTATACAGTGTTATCATAGTTGGCCAGGGTGTGTTTTCATTAACTGTAGATACAAGTTTCACACAAAAATTATCAAAACACCTCTCAACAGAGTTTGGGAAACAGCACCATCAAATAACACAGATCAGGAAAGAATATCCTCCATTACTTATTCAACATTGCAATTTTTTTTTTTCAAGCTGCAACAAATCCGTTTAGGACTTTTTCCATATGTAGTAGTTATTAGTAGGACAAATATAACTGAATTCCAAGGCAAGATGATGTTAGCCATCATGGAGCAGTGAACTATCAGATTTATATACTTGAAGTTGGCTACCATTTTAATTTAGTATACATATCAAACAAACCCGTCAGGTCCAGAAGATCTCTAAGGAAACCAGAAAGATTAAGAAGTTCATATTTGTTCCAGTTAATGGTTCAAAGATTTAATTCCCAATAACTAAAGCATGACTATATTTTTTAACAGTGCTTCCAGCTTCACAATTTCCTAAATTTTAAAGTTTAGGATCATTGGGAAGCTGCATCGCAGGACCAGCCCTGCTCACTTTGCTTGCATAGATGAAAATAAAATAAATCAATTTGTACAAATATTGTGAATAAGAGCATGTTTTTGTGAGGGAGAACATTTTGGATTTTACAAATTATGTTTAGAGTCAGCAAATAATTTTATGAGAAGATTTACAAAAATATTTATGTTGGCTTTTGTGACTGCTTTAGGTTATGAGAAATAAGTGTGTGGGATGTGCGGCAAAAGATCGCTAGGTCGATGCCGGTGAGGCCTCTGAAGGAGGCTTTCACAGCCCAGAACGAAAAAAAAAGTGGTGGATGTAAAGTGTGCCTAGAAACAGTTTCACATAATTTTGTTTGCAGTAGTATGATGTAACTTTTCTCTCCTTGTGGAATATAAAGAATTTATTTTACAATTATTATTTTTACTGAATTTTTAATTTCTCTGTTATTTAAACTTATTGGGCACCATTCTGTGAGGAAGCACAGACACTTAATGATTTTTTCGGGATCGTGGACTCTTGTAGGAAAATGTACTTAATCACAAATAAATCACACATGGTTTAAATTACTCAGCTTTATCAGAAATAGATATTTTCTCTCCCATACTGAAATTACATACATGATATATACATATTAATAAATTGATTTTATGGAGGACCTCCTGAAAAACATACATTTTTGTGAATATATAAATCTAGAATTCTTATGTCTAACAATTTTCTTAAACAACTATTTTCCAATGTCTTTAGTGTCTTTGATAGAAATTCTTAACTCTATAATTAATTATAGCTAACAATTTTTAATTTAAGATTGTCCAATGTCTTTAGTCTTGCATTACTCTGAATACTAGTTCACAAAACATTCATTTTTCTCAAATCTCTTTGTTTGTACAACGAACTCAAAAGTTAGCTTTGTTAATGACGTTTTACTTATTCATTCGATGAAAAAGAAAGTTTATTATTTATCAATTGTCATTATAGTTATTGTTATTGACATTAACAGCTTTTTTTTCCCAAGCAAATAAATATAATTCAACGAAATATAATTTACGTATGATTAAATGTAAGTGTCTATACCGGGATGCTAATCACTGACTTGGAGTTTATTGCAACTTAAAACTGTTTAATTATGATTCTTTCGCTCATTTGAAGTGTAGATCTAGTAGATTCATAGAATCGTTCTGGTTAATGAGAAGACCTTATGATGGCGAGAGCGTCAAACAGGACCACTCTCATCAAATGAAGAAGAGCGAATGAGTTTCTAAGGAGTACACTGTTTCAGCTTATGCTGTGATTGGTGAACATTTTGGGCCAATTAGGGTTAACCTGACAATTAGATCGGCACACTAACACACCACATATACTATGAATCTACTATGTTTTAATATTTTGGGGAAATTATTATTTCTAAAAATTACCTAATAACTAAGAAAGTTCACAATATTTATTTATTGAAACATTTGTTAAGTATTTAGCATTTTCCAGTCCTACAAATCCATTACTCGTGATTCAATAATATTAACCAATTTAGGAACACTGTATATCTGTCTATACAAGGTTTCGAATAAACAATACATCAGAATATACAGGTTTCTGATGTCATATCTCGCTCACGTCACAAATCGAACCAAATACTAATCCAACTCTGAGATCCAAAAATGTGAAATGTTACAAGTGTATAAGAAATTAGAGCAGGATGTACATAAGCAAATCAAATTAATGAAATATGTATACCTTTAGTAACTGATCTTCTTTAAAAAGAGCATGAGATCTCCATGTTCCAGCCGAATCGGTGTTTGGAATGACTCTATCACCAGCATTCAGATTTTTTACCCTTGGTCCTACAGCAATCACCTCTCCTATACCTTCACTGCCAGGCACAGCAGGAAGGGTTGGTTTTACAGGATACACACCTTGAATTGTGTTTATATCTGCAGGGTTAACAGCTGCTAATAACATTTTTACATACACCTGAAAATAAATGGACTTGGTCAGCGAATATATTTACTTTGTTAGTATTTTTTATGCAAGTGTAACTGGTAGGCTTAAAATAAGTCTATAGGCATCTGTTCTTACCATTCTGATATCAATACAGAGTTTTACTGAAAAGCTATAACAATTTATATAATAAACAACATTTTGTGATAAATATTCATTTCAATGACACGACCTGATGGACTTTTAACTAGAAGAATGTCCAATTTTCATAAGAGGCTAGGGAATGGATTTTTTTTTTTTTTTTTTTTTTTAATAACATTTTTTTACCTCAGAATGTTGGTATCATTAATCACATGCAGAATTAAAATCTGGAAATTTGAACTAATTTAGGCAAAAACTATCATCTGCCATTTTGACGGATCACTGAAGATTGCAACTTTATTGTTGAAATGTGTTTGAATAAATAAACTTTCAAACACTATTTGTGTTAATAGTTTTGTGAAAATTTTAATTTTCCTACTATATGTGAAAATTTGTTTTCATGTTTTATTTTATCAAACAAAAATATGTTACATTAAGAGAAGTTAAGTAAGGTTACTTTAGTCATATAGTTCTTAATATCCTTCTTTATATATTGCAACTACAAGAAAAGCAATTAATAAATGTGATAAAAGTATCAATGTGATAAAACACACACACACACCCTAAAGAAAAATTGCCGGAAACAATTCTAACATCTAAAAAAAAAGCTAAATCAAGCATTTACTATGAAACTTGCCATATTCTGGCTGACATCACATCTTCTATCGTGATTGATATTATCAGTTCAAGAAGCAGTATTAAGAGTTTTTTGTTAAGTTGCTAAGGTTTATTTGTTTTTTTTATCGATTTGTGTATGCACACTACTTGTGTTACTGACTTCATTTTTAGTTTTTGTCAATGCCATTTTCTTTAATAAGTAGGTTATTAAAAGTTTTTATAGATGTAATATCACATATATATATATATATACCTTATTAACTTAATTTTACAATATTACACTTTATATTGTGTATTAAAAAATGAATGGTATTAAAGAAGAACATAATTCTACTGGCTTCAAAGAGATCAAAAATCTTATGTATTTTAAAGTACAGTAGAGTCCCGCAAACTCAGCGTAATGTGGACTGGAAGTGTGCCGAGTTTGTGAAATACCGGGTTACCGGGAATAAGGGCAAATATAAATTGTAATTGAAACACCAAAGTGGCGGCGATATCAAACGACTTTGTCGATAGCGGCATCCCATTGTCGGTGGTGTAAAAACACCGTGGCACCAAAGCAGCGGCGATATCAAACGACTTTGTCGATAGCGGTATCCCATTGTCGGCGGCGTAAAAACACCGCAGCATTGGCACCCATCGGTATAGCAGACATAGACCTGCAAAAACGTTTGATGGGCCGCTTTTTTTCCACGAATCAATTTAGTATACATTATGGAAAATATAACATTTCTTTTCAGTTTTCTTTGACGGGTTATGATCTACACACAGTATATACGGTAAATAAAAATGAGTGAGTTACGAAAACGGATGCGTGTGTTGGTTTCGTTTGAGACACGGTTAAATGTGTTAAAAAGACTTGACAGAGGGGAATCTGTAAAAAAGCTTTGTGACGAGTTTAAAGTGGGAAAAGTACCATCAACGATTAGAACGATCGAAGATAATGCCACCTTTGGGATCTGCCGAACATTTACGAACATCGCTGATTTAGCAATATATTTTTTCCCATCGGGGGCGCCGAGTAATCCGGACTGCCGGGTTATCGAGTGCCGAGTTTGCGAGACTCTACTGTACTATTAAGGGGGGGGGAATAATCTTACAATAGGAAATAAACAATTCTAGCTTTTAAATTATCAATAGAAATACTTCTTTTATTTTAAATTAAATGATTTTAAAAACTAAATTTAAACAAAATACAAAATTATTGAATTCCACAAAAGGTTTAACAAACAAAGAATTGTATTGTAAATATTATTTATTAACAGAGTTCATGTGCTCTTGGCTTATGATTGAAAACTGTCAGAATCATTCGATATCTATTCTGATTATTATTATTTGAGTAAAGTCTACCAGCATTATTGATGTATTCAACACTCTTTAATCTCATCAATGTTCATAGTATCTATATTAGAATAATATGTAATATTCTTAGGTTACATAGTTCAATGTCTATGAGGGTCACCACTTTACAAAATAGGTAAAGAAATATACAGATATCTATTTGCATTATAGCACACAGCTGCTCAATATTTATAAAATTATTGTCTATCAAGGTTAATTAATTATTCTTGATTAAAAAAATACATATGGATAAAGTCTTAAATCGGGGAGGGGATGATGCCGACTTTTCTCAAGGGGGGGGGGCAAGAATAACAGAAATAAATTTGGACAAAGTCCCAATAGTTAATCTCAGCTTTGGTTCATTAAAAATATGATTTAATATGAAATATGAGATTAGAATGGACAGATAGTACTGGATTATGTCAGTCAAGTAATTCAATTAAAATGTTTATCATTATAAAAAAATACGTAATTGTAGTTCCTATCAATAGAGTCAAAAGTTTTATGTTAGAGGTATGATGTTTATTTCAGAAAATAGATAATTATGAGTAAATTAAACTGGATTGATCTCACTAGGTTACCAAGTTTTATTTTTGCTATTATTCTATTGTAGGCTTTGAATCCCACATAAATGACACAACTTTTAAAAACTCCACTGAGTATAGTTTCATCATACAAGCCGCCATGAATCTAGTCCGTTGAGGGAGGAGCCTGGAGAGAGCCAACCTTGAAGAAACCAATAGGAACCCAACTTGTTTCCTCGCTGTGATAGAGCTTGGCACCGTGTTTCTTCTGCTGTTACATTCATTTATGGTGCTCGGAAAAAAAACAAAGATACTGCATTTCACTTTGCATCATAGTTTCAAAGAGCATAATTTTACGAACATACAAAAAAAAAAAAAACATCCGCAGCTGCTTTCTTTCCTTGTAAACAAATCATCACAAATTTCTCAACAAAAACAATTGTTTTTAAACTAAATAAATAAATGTAAGTTTTGAAAATTTCAATTAAAAACTAATATTAATTTTTGTACTGAGTTATAATATTACTACAGGGGAAATAATTATTACCGTTAAAATAAAAAATGTTTAAAAATAAATAGTATGTCAGTATCACTGATTCATTGGTAAACATTACCACAGACAAGCGGTATACTCTCATGTCAGTGACATTACTAATAAAGTTGTAATTAAATAGGAACTACTTTACAATTTGTACACTTTAAAAATATCAGCATTATAAACAAGATATAATGTTTTTCTAGTACTTATGTTAATATTGAAAATTTTTAGAATTAAATGAAAATAACAAATGATATGAAAATATTTATTATTCGGAAACTGTCTGTCGAGTCAATGCCTGAGCTGTGTGTTCACCTCTTTGTTTACAGCACTTCCAGATTATGTCATGTTTATTTCCTCAAACTCATATCACTATCTTTTATGGGAAGGTGATTAACTCTATCACTTTTGGAATGTGATAAACATCAGTGCATCCGTGGACGACCAAGTCAAGTAATCTGTTCGAGTTGTGCAGATTTTATAGTTAGTTTCATTCATCTTTGTTCCTTCGTCGTTGTTATTAGTTAATAACAGTGTTTGATAAATTTTCTTCCCAAGTTAATAATTTATGAGCCTATTATTTAAAAAAATTATTAGATTCCAAAGCAGTATATTCATCCAAAGAACTTAAACGTAATATACAAAAAATAATATCAAATTTGTTATACATTTATTTCATAGGTTCATGTTTAAGTATAAGTGACATATAATGTTAAAGTATCAGTTACACTAAACATGTTAAAATTATTCAAACAAAAAACTATCACATAATTCATAAAAAACCTACGCAAACATTATAAAACTACATTTTTACACAAGTCTATTAACATTGCAAGACGTTGGTAGCCTCGTGCAAGGTGTTGTTCGAATTGATAAGAGCGTGCTACTTTTGCTTCCCTATTGGCTACTGCCCAACGGACTACATTCATAGCGGCTTGTATAGGTAAACTTTTCTGGATGATGTGGTTGGATTTTCTGATAAAATCTGGCTTCAAAGGTTTCTCAGTTGTGGAGTATGTCTGTTCTGATCCTCCTTCCACAATTAAACTAAATCAGCATCAAAGAATTTTGAAACTTGCGTCTTCTATATCACTTCATATAAAGTTGCCTTTGTGTCTTATAACTAGTTACAGGTACATTTTTTGGAATTTCGCGAGAAGGATTTTCGATGAAGGAATTCATGCGTGATATAATTATGTCAATCATTTTCAATATCGTTCTTTGGTTATGTCATAATATTGAAAATAGTGTGCTAGGTACATTGAACTAGGTAGACCATTTTGTACTGATTTTTAAAATGAAGCTCTTGAACTGTTTTTATGATTTCTAATTCATTATAATAGATGAATGGATTTGTTGAGCATAATTTCGATATAGGTCTTATTATGGAAAAATGAATTGAAATAATTTTATGATTTACTTGTCTTATGTTTTGAATAATTGAAAACAGATAATTTGGTCGATTGTGTAGTGGTTGAAACTGCCGTTAGGTGTTGTGGGAGTCTGTTTTATTAAATAAGATTGTCTTCATTAATATTTTGATAATATCTGAAATGGATTTTTGTAGTAAAATTTTACATCATTTCGAACTGTATCAACCTTAACCTACCTAACTTAACTTAGCTGTAAATGTATTCATAGTATAACTACGGTAATTTCTTAATAAGTAAAACTTTCTTTTAATTTTACTCGATAAAGTCAACAGTGAGCATGAGTAAGTTTTGCTAATAGTATATAATAACTGTGAATAATTATCTATATTAAATATTTATTAAAGGAAAAATTGATGTTATACTATGCATAAACGCTTTGGTAACTATAGTCGCAACTGAGTATAATCATCTATTGATTAACTGAAAATCAAGACCCCACACGATGAAAGTAACAACTGTTAAAATCGACTTGAATTATTATCAATTCCATTAAATTCATGTTAAATTATATAAAAGTAATAGGGTCATGCAAATATATAAGTTATTACATAAGTTTATAATCACATAATGATTGCATTGCAGTATGTATGTATCATACTTAACAAAGAGTTCTTTGTATCCTACTTTATGCAGTGTAGAAAATTAATATGTAAGATTGAACAATGACAGTCAAGATATGTCTAAAATACATGGACATGCTAAAATTAAAAAAAAAATTACATGATTAGAATTGTATCCACCAATTTTTTCTTTTAAAAAATTACCTTTAGTCATTGTAGATTTAAAAAAACAATGATTTCAACAAAATTCTTATAACATAAGTTACGTTACTCTAATACTGATTTATCATATTTTGACAAAATACTGAAATACTGCATAGTAATATATAATGATCAATTATTTAAGTTAGAAAATGGTAGCCAGCATAAAACAAATTTTTTTTAGCCAGCATTATTTTTTAATTACTATATTATTTTCTTCTAGATATATAGAATTTGGTATTAATTTTATTTGGTATTAATTGTAGTTACTATTTAGCTCACCTTTCAAAAATCAATGACTTTTTCGAATGTAGAGTCTCATCAATCACAGAGATAGGCTATAAAACTATGAAAAATATAAACTGAAAAATCTGACTGACATGTATATATGAATGGATGAATGGAATATATATGAATTGTAAGCATGGGACATCTTCCAACCAAAATAAA
This sequence comes from Aphrophora alni, assembly GCA_963513935.1. NCBI lineage: Eukaryota > Metazoa > Arthropoda > Insecta > Hemiptera > Aphrophoridae > Aphrophora > Aphrophora alni. The sequence continues at coordinate 126,766,261 of OY740767.1, forward strand.
TAATAAATAATAAATATTAAGTTTATATAAAATACAAGTAATGTTAATAGAGTAATAATATTCAGAATAAATATTATATATAAGTAGGAAAGTGTAAAGTGCTTTTAAACAGAATTTAAATAGTTTCTAAATCAATGTATAATATTGAAAGTTTGAATTTTGAAATGTGCGCGCCGATAAAATTACCAGACAAATATAAAAGAAAATGAAACCTGGAAAAACTTCCCATGAGTCAGCGAGTGTTAGCTTCGCCAGGGAAAAATATCCCATGATGCCTTGCGAGAGCGTCTTTTCCAACAAAGAAGAAGGCTTTGCTTAGTCAGTCTTCGAGAGCAGCCAACGTCGAGCAGTCACGTTACATAGGACTGCGGAGACTCAAATTCAGCACGACAATGGCGGACTTCTAGGGTTTGGGATGATGAACCAAACAAAGAAGCTTGGACAAATAGTTTGTGAACAATTTGGTACCATTTAAAAACATGGTAATCGTGAGTAAAGTGTAAAGTACATTAGAATATAACTTGACTGATTTAATGGGGAACATTTTAAAGAACTTTGATTTTGAACAATAACTTGCACATGTATTATTTCTATATTTCACATAATTGAATGTTAATGGTGTTTTACTTAAATGATAATGTCTTTATTTTTGAATAATATAATAAAGGGAAGATTTCTTGTTATATATAAAATGTCTGGCTAGATAATTTGTGTTAACCTGTACCACGTTGTATGAATAGCTGCTAGTACGAATGAGTTTGATACCCTACCCTTCAGGTAAATAGTAATGAATTTGATATGAAGTTTGTAAGAACGCAGACTTACAACTATAAATAGTTTAACTTTTATTTAGAAGCTCTTAAAGCACATTGATTTTATTGAATAATTACATAAGTTAACTTCACTCCCCTTACAGAATGTCTTTGGTAAGTTTGGTTGTTGATCTCTATATTGTTTTTCTTATCCTTCAATGATATTCTATAAAAGGAATTCTGTTGCAGTTTTTAATTAGCTAGATATTTTAAAAACAATAGTTCTGTTGGCACTTTATTACCTGGGGAGAATTAAGGTTTATCAGCCGACATTTTGCTTAATTTAACAAATGTCAAGGTATACCATTATCAAAGATAAACACTCTAAGATAAACAATGTGGTATAAGAAAGATACACTTCATGTGTTGGGAAATTTTGAGTAACCCTGATCAAGGGTGTTTCTTCATGGATAGAGGTTGTTTGTATACTCAGGTTAATTCTTTCGCCAGAAGAAATTTACTTCAGTTATCAATGTAAGTATATTAATTAGTTGTCATTAGAATGGTTTAAATTTTGCAAAATATTACATATTTGGGTACCAAATATGTTTTACACCTATGGCATATGGTGTTTTGAGTCTGTTCACTAAAAGCTTGGTTAGTGCTGTCTAGCCTTACTTTAAAAGAAAAACATATTTGATTGTATGGACACATCTATGGTAATCAGCATGGATCGTTTTGTGCCATGCTAATGATAAAAATCCATACCAATGACAGTGATTTAAGACAAGAACTTTAATTATCTGTAATTGGTAAAATGCTCCTAGCTCTTACGAAATAATAATTTACATATTATTAATATAGATTTTTATAACTAGTATTGGAAATATAAACAAGGCTATAATAGTTTACCATTGCTTTCTCTGACAAATTCATTATTGATGAATAAAATAATGAATGGAGAGAGAACACTAGGAAGAGAAAGGAAAAAGTAGAAATGTGTAAGACAGCATAGGAATGTCCTACTCCACCTGAATCAGAAGAGTCGATACCAGAACATGATGTGAATAATTAGCACAATGCAAATTTGGCCCTTGTGACACTTGACACCCCCAAAAAGTAAGGGGTTGAAAAGCTGATTCAAAAAACAAGAGAGCTTGTTATAAGGAAAATGAGAAACTAAAAAAGGAGATGGAAAAATTTAAATGTCAAGGGATAAATATAAAAAAAGATTATACCGCAACCAGAAAAGACAACAAAATGAAAAAAAAAAACCCAACACCAAGGAAACAGGTTAGACAGATAATACAGAGAAACAATGGTAAAGACAGTAGTGAAATTAGAAGAGATCTAATTTTTGCTGCTTCTATGAAAAGCAACCTGAAAGAAAAATACACAAAAATTAAAAAAAAAAAAATAGATTTTTACAAAAGTAATAGGGAGAAGAATTTTTTAAATATATATAGTTTTAAATCAGCATTACAGTTTTTTACCTGCGAGACTGGTTAGGTCAAATACTAAAAGTCTCACACCTTTCCTTATGAACGAATGAAGTCATCCAGTCAAAATAATGTCAAAGAAAGAGTAAAGAATTTTTGGAATCTGATGAAAATTCAAGACTTTGCTCGGGGAACGAGATGTACAAGGAAAAATGGAGAAGTTAAACAGAAACACTTGCTGGATGGCAAATTTTTTTCTTTTCTCCAATTAAGAAAATTCTATTTTACTGGCTGGAGAAAATCTTCCAGCTGGTCAAAAGAAGTGGAGACGGTCACATTTACGTCTCATGTTATTAAAGATATTTCAATCTATAATATCCGAGATCACAGGTTTTATCCGTGATCTAATTTCAAATTATTAACTTCAATAAACTTACGAAAGGTTTGGCCAGGTGGTTTTATATATATATATATATATATATATATATATATATATATATAAGGTTTGGCCAGGTGCTATATATATATATATATATATATATATAGCAACCTGGCCAAACCTGTTGGGGTAAAAAAAGTAAGCAAATTATTAACTTCAATAAACATAAGAAAGGTTTAGCCAGGTTAATAGCGACCTAGTTTAGTCATTGTATAATGCGCATGCGTCAAACCATACGATATTCTTATTCCTATTATGTCTTGCCATTATGTGTAATCTTTAAACCACTCAATTTGATAGTTTTTAGATTGTGATTTTTTAGTGAAAAATAGTGATCGGCGCAAGGGAAACATTATTTACTCTTATGAATTATGTATGAGGTATGTAGTAGGCGATAAAAAAATTAAATCCAAAATATACGGTGCCACTTTAAAGTAAACATTTACCTAAAAAAAGTAAGCTCTTGTTACTAATACAGGAAAAAAATATTTTTTGGTAATTGTTTACATAGAGGTAACTTGTAATATTCAGAGTTTTTTTTCATCATCTACTACTTACCTTACTTCTTAAGAATAAATAATGTTTTCATTGCGGAGGTCACTCTTTTTCACTGAAAATATACAATTTTTAATCTACATTTTTATAGGTTACACATAATGGCAAGACATGATATCAATGAAAATTAGCGTATGGTTTGACGCATGCGAATTACACAATGATTATGATAGATCACTATTTATATGCCACGACAGGTTTGGCCAGATGGCTCCATATATATATTTATATAAAACCACCGGGCTAATAATTTGCTAACTATAATACATAAGGTGATAATATTATATCACGAAATGTTTGACCAGGTGGTTTTATATATATATGCCACCTAGCCAAACATTTCGTGATATAATATTATCACCTTATGTATTATAGTTAGCAATATGGTGGTTTTATATATATATGCCACCTAGCCAAACCTTTTGTACGTTTATTGTAGTTAATGTCATTAATATGAAAAATTGACATCATATCACATGATCTGTGATCTCAGATATAAACATTGAAATTTCGAGTAATGTATGAATATTAACGCTGTTCATATGTTCGAGTAACGCTGTGAATATGAACATTAACCATTATGTATAACCTATAAACCTGTTGATTGTAAATTGTAATTTTTCAGTGAAAAAGTGACCTCCCCAATGAAAACATTAATCTTAACTAGTAAGGTATGTAGATGTTAAAAAAAAACCCGAAAATTACAAGTTACATTTATGTAAACAATTACCTAATTTTTAACCTACATCTCTGATTCATATATGTATGAAGTAATTGTTGTTATCCTTTACCTGGTCAGTTTTTGGAAGAACTATAGTTTCTTCTTCTAAATTTACAACTTTATTCGGATCACCATACTCATTTATTGTGAGTTTTTTTGCTAACATTGCAATTGAACTATTAAACCTAAATGTCCGACTAGCTAGATTCTTTCCTGTCAATAAATTGGAGTTGAACACTTGATTTAAAACAAAAAACGAAACTACTTTTCGTAACTGGACAGCCATGGTTAACACTGATGAAAATTTCTGGAGTGGTTATGGTTATGTTTTAGAACAAACCACTGTTTAATTTGTTTTCCACTGTTAGCGCAATTGTTGGCGCATTATGTAATGCTGTAAATTACTTATATACGTATAATAATCTCTGATCCATATTAACGAGCACATATTTTACTTGTTTAACTTTATCTCTCATTAAAATTAGACACTTATTTTTATTTATCTAAATAAAATAATAATAATTAAGTTTTGCGATCAGCTGTTGCAAAGCAAAGTTACCATTGAGCTTACATGATCATAGAGATGGAGAAATAGCAGAAGTGAACCTATGAAAAAAATTGTATATATTATTATATTAGATCTACGAGTGTATAATCTATTAAGTAGAGGAAGCCAAAAGCTGTTTGCTTTTACATGTTATAAGAAAATTAAATGGTAGCCTTTAAAATTAGTGTTTCAATAAAATACTTATTAAAAATAAATTTTTTAATTTAAATGTCTTGCAAGGAACAAATTTTATTTGTTATTACAATGAACAAATCAAAATACCAGGACTATTATTGCAGTAATCTATTTTAGTGATACTAAAGGAGATAGTTATAAAAACTATGATAATCAAAAAGGTTTTCTTCCTAATCAAAAGGATCTTTTGTTTGAATATGTTGAATATACACACATTTACACATTGTTCAGTGAAAGCAAAGTGTAAAATATCACAATGGAGTAGTTAGTCGAAAAATAGTGAGGCCAATAAAAAGAGAAATAAATTGAAAAAGAGTCAATTTATCTTTGTTTAGTATAAAGAAAAAAAATTATCGTTTTTTTTTTTTTATTGAGGTGTTGCTTTTACTTGTAACAAGTCCTTATAGCTCACCTTAGATTTCTCAAAGATAACTTAGTGGCTTATACCCTTTAAAATCTCTTTTGTTGGGTTAACTAACAAAGTTTTAGGCTTACGTCTACCGAAATAATTCTTTCACAAATTAATATTAACAAAAACAAATTTTTTTAATACACCATAGTTATATTTTTATAACTCGGGTGTTATGATCCACAAATTACAAAATAATGTACCTTTGTTTACTTAAATGAAATTGTAAATAATGTTGTTTAACTTAAAGTTTTCCTATAATCGGAATTTCCAGGTTTGTAGTGATCTAGTAGGCAACTGTTGTACCAATCGTCCACACGCAACAATAAGAGTAAACTTCCTATGAAATAGTTTGCTTTGTGTTCCATTACTGGTACCTTGGTATACTATCTCTGACCGATATCTTGTTTCTACATAGAATTTAATACTGCATTGGTACAGTTTGGTAAATAAATACGTATATTTTGAAATGCTGTTACTTTATAATAGAATAGAATTAACACCTAAAGCCCTATTCCTATTACAGTACCTATTGCAATAATTTCACAATTATTACCATATTGCCATCCTGGGCATGAAATTAAGTAATGAACAGTTCTTGGACATTTTGTGGAATTAAACTTTTTAAATCAAATGATGACTCAAATTCTTAACTTAGGTTCAATAATGAAAATCCCTAAACAGGCTTTCCTTTAGGGATCCCTAATTTATTTCATTATTAGTTTTTATTAAGATTAAGGCACAGTTGTCAGTATTTTAAGTTTTTGCTATGTATATATATGTATATTTTTACTCGTATTTTCTTTTAAATTCTCTATATTTTATTTCTATGTAAATAACAAAATAAATATATTAAAAAAAAAATTTATCGGCTTCAGCCTAGCATCTAATAAAAATGTAATACGCTTTAACTAGGATTAGCCAATTAAAAAATAACCCATCATAAAACCATATTCTAATAATATTTTAAAGTAATAATTTCAATTCGATATAATGCAATATTTATCCTTACCTTTCCAAAAAGCCTTATTATTTTTCCTTTGTTAGCCTATTTGTATATGGAAGGTGTCCAGGCCACATTTATTTTGCAACAAGTCCTTATCATTTACAAATTTGATGATATTTATTTTGGAAAGTGGGTGTCTTCAAGTTTAATAACAAAACAAATTAAGGTGATTTTTCCCTAATCTGTATGTAAGACAAATGATGTTTTATTTGTATGGTAGGCTACCATATGTAGAAAGAATGTTTCCAATTAAAAATAGTGTATTAGCGTGAAAATCAATAAATTAAAATGTAATAAATACATAAGTAAGAGCTGCACAATGAATAAAAATTAATTTCAATGTCGCATATGCGAGGTAATTAATTTGTTAACCAAAAATTGCAGCAATAAAGCAAAGTTAAGGGAGAACTCTGCGCCCTGTGCTGGGACGTAACAAGGATAACTCAGTTGGTAGATCAGTGGCGTGTAAAGCCAAAGGTTCTGGGTTCGATTCCCAGCATAGGTCGTATATTTTTCACTTGAAAGATTATTTACTTGCTGGTAAAAACTTATTAGTGTTAAAAATCAATAAATTAAAATTTAATAAAAATAGCTGATTAAACCATTGATTCTTCAATAGTAAATTTTTATTGATAATTTCATAGAATTATTAATAAGAAAAACAGTATCACGCTTAATTTGTTGTAATTCCATATATAATTCACTTTAACAGTAAATTTTGTATATTTCATCCTTTAAATAAATACAATATCGGTAACATAGAAAATATTGATTTTCAAAATGTTATAGTGTTTCAATAAAAGATTTGTAGGCCTATATCTGATTATTATAAATGGTAGCAGCTCATAAATGATTTAAATTACTAGCTTATAAGCCTATTACCTACTCAAACAAACTCAATAAATAAAACGTGAGCAGGGTGAAACATTTGTACCAATGTTTCAATGTTTTGAAAATTTAAGTTAGATAGGAATGGAGGTTTATAATCATAAACTATTATTACAATTTTAACCAAAAAGCAATAGGCTATATTGATATATTAGCAGGAATTATGATGAGATTTTGTGTTATTTTTTTCAGATTTCCATCAGAAAGCTACTATTGGAAAAAATAAGCTTTTTAATGTTTTCCAAAAATTCTTCAAATATTTTTTCCCAAAACTATTCCCAAGAAGTTTCTCTTTCAACTCAACAGGAGCATGGGGGGGAAAAATCCAATCAACAAAATCAAGATATGGTGAATCACAACTTATCAAATACAATAGAATCTATTTGTGAAGAAAATCATCAACTTGGAGGAATGCTAACTGCCTCTTTGGAAAACTTAGATAAATATAGAGAAAAACTACGAGAAGATTTAACAAAAATTAATCTTCAATTAAAAGAAAACGAAGAAATTCATAATGAACAAAAAATAAAATTAATAAATTTACAGATGGAAAATGAAAACTTTGGTTCTCAATATCAAAAGGAAATTGAACAGAGGAAAGAACTGGTAGACAAGTAAGTGGTAATGTTAAATCCTGTGTGTAATTATATTTATAACTTTCGAATGAGTATCAATGTCATATTTAACTTTTTCTTAATTGTCTAGTTATTTCCAAAAGAATAAATTAGTTATTGTCCCAATTAAAGTACATGATGTGAAATTAGAATTCCTATCTTCTTTGTAGATCTTTCTATAAAGACTCAGCAATAAATGTTTATTAACCATAACATGTGTAACTGATATCTTAAGTTTTATTGCTCATTAAATAAATAATAAATGAATCTCATTATAACATTTATTGATGAGTCTATGGTTGTTATTGTTCAAGTCTTAGGACCTCATGAGTGAAAACATGAGATAGTATCTCAACGTTTCATGAGTTATATTACATAGTACATATGTTCCAGCTTTTTCAAAAAATATGGTATATTAATCAGACACAAATGACCTTCAAATTTCAAAAATTACATAAAATGTACAGCAAAACAAAATCAAATATTGTTTTATAATTATTTGTAATGTATTTTATTATTATTTTTTTGTAGTCTCATTATTTTAAATTTATTTTCAACAATACAGTTAGTTCTGTTTCACTAAACATCACAATTTTCTTCAGGCATAGCACATACTTAAATTTCACACTCAAACCACTAATATTGAATCTATATAGTAATGTTTGTGGCCCAGCCAAGGAGCCCACCAAACCAAAATCCTAATAATAATAAATTAGAATATAATGAAAAGGGATTTTAATTATTAAAATATGAATTGCACTTGCGATTTTGATGAGCAGTGCAATATGACGTAGAAGAAGGGGAGGGGAGAGACGAGGAGTGGAGGTCTTGAGCTAGCGAGCCGACAGTCAGTCTGGCGCGAGGCTTGTCCGAGAGCCGCTAGACGGAAGACCGCCACGGGACGAGGTCAGTCCATTTTTCGGCCACGTGCTATTAAATTCATCGGTATGCTTTTCGGCCACTTTTAAGGCCTAGTCTTGCCGTTATGTCTTTTCCTTAAATTATAATCAATTTCTGTAAACTTAATTCGGCTATATAAATAAATATAATATTTAATTCCACTTGCGTTGCGTGCGTTCATTAGCGTCCTAACCCGACTCCTTGGCCCATCCTTACAAGATTCGGCTAAGTGTACGCGGTCTCCAGCCAGCCGGAGCTTCCAGCTGGTCAAAAGAAGTGGAGACGGTCACATGTTCACAGTACAATTTTAGTTTTAACTATTTTATGAATTCACTGTTAGTGTTTTTCTGGTAGATGCCTAAAGAAGCTGTCAGTGCTGTAATGGATGAAAATAAATATTGCCAAGTTCAAAAGAGGAAAAACATTTGTAAAAGCCAACTTCTTTTAACATTTTCACTACATTTTGTAAAAACTTTCTCTATACAGAAATACATCTGCCTAGGTCAGAGACCTCCCTTCAACTGGCAAACCACATGTCCTGCTTTTCTAGCTTCAACCTAAGCGTCTTATTTTTAATATGCAAAGTCAGCTCAAAATTGACACATCTAGTAACACGGACACTGCTCATATCATTTATGTGACAATTCGTTCTGTCTGTTATCGCAACACAATTATCACTTAAATATTTACTACAACTTATAACTAACATTTTATACATCAATTTTATATGTTGGAAATCTATATTAATTTTATTCCCCTTGTTCTAACATTTACTTTCAGTTATTCATTTGATTTCCGTAGTCCCCCCTCCAATTCACATACAATCTCCCAGTTCATTTTTATGTTTCAAATCTTAATTTAACCATTTTTTGGTTGTCCAAGTTAAAATTACCATTTTAGGTACCACAATGGGTCTTATGAATCTCTACCAGTTACAATAATAATTAAAATTTGGACATTATTTTACTATATAGATTTTAAGTAAAACAACTTTTTACAGTTTATTTTAAAAATTTGTTTTTTATGTAAATTTTGAAATTTTTTAACACATTGACTGCTGAGGCCTCCGACCGGATAAAAGATCTCAGTTTTTCTGGCATTTACCATATTTGGTATGATTTTTATAAAATGTGAAGGTAAATCCATACTGCAAGTAAAATAAAACTACAAATAAAGAGTAATTGAACAATTTATTTTATTTTCAGTTTGAATTATAAGTTTTCACATTTCACAAAATTATATAAAAAATTTTAAAGCCAAGTTTAAAAAATTAAAATTTACACTGGTATATTGTTTATTTGTTTTAACCAATTTCTTCTCAATCTATATAGTTTATATACCTATATTATTTATTTGGGACTTCTATATCTACTGCATAAGTATATGAAGAATGGCATTGAAAATTTCACATACAATTTTAAGTTTTGTTAAAAATTGTATCTTGATGTCGTACTCATTAAAGTTACATTTCTAATCCGTTTTGTGTTTTAGAATGAATGTTATTCATGAAGTAGCATCTTTTCTATTCCATCATCACAACATTATGTTAAATAATTTACAAAAATTCCAAGATGATCATAAAACAATTAAAAGTGCAATATCAGAATTGCTTAATTACCTAAAGCAGCTGCAGGCTAAATCAATTAAAGATAACAGCAATTTCCAAACACAAGGAAATGTATTGATGACTAATAGTAAGTAAAATATAAATTAAGTTTCTTTAAAAAATTCATCTTTTTTTAGCGGCAAATGAGAAACAAATTACACGAATTGGAATAACCTCCTGTGATTTATTGGTTATCCCTCCAGTACAGGATTCTGAAGCTGATTTTATCTGCCATATCATTTAGACAGAGTTATTATTGGGTGAAATGTAATTCTCAAATAGATTTGATGGCAAATTAAAAATTATATTTTATATTTAAATCAAAGGCAAGTTTTTACCATGAATTTTTAATTATATTTTTAATATCTCAATATAAATTATGTAGTAAAGAGAAAATATTATAATTGATGCAAAAGAAATTTGTGTTTATTGTCATTGTCTTTTTCATATGTGCAGATGTTTCAGCTTAACTGAGTAGACAAATTATAATAAAAACTGAAAGGTAACCATAATTTGGCCATACCTCTATAGGAGGTTTCTCATTATTTTTATAGCTCAAAATTTAAGGGTAGGTACCAGCTAGCTGTAAGACACAATTTTGATTTTACCAAATTTAGAATGGCGTTTAACATTCATTGCGATTACAACAGTAGTACCCATAAATAAACCAGGAATTATATAAAAAACAGATTTTTACCTCCACGGTTGATGAGTCTCGGAGCTTGTTAATGATCCGACTATTGCTCATATTTACATCTTGTTAAAAACGGAACATTTAAATTATAGTGTCTCCTTTTGAAATTTTACATTTGTCTTTTTTAAGTAATTCTATTTCGTAGTTAGTATAGAAAAAGTGATTTGACTGGTCTCAAAAATCGTTGTCGATATTTTCAGGAAATATCGTTTTGTTGTTCCTTGAGCACAAAAAGTGTTTTTTGAAATGTAATCTTTTTACATTGCAGTCTCAAACAATTGGATAAATTTTGATATGTGATCATAATTTGATTTGTTTTATCATTTTTTCAATAACTTAAAATTTGGTCGTACGATATATCAAAAACTAAAATTTTCGATTTTCTCAAAATAAGCTGCAATGATGTTATCAAATTTTATTAAAATTCAGCCTCTAAAGATCCAAACAAAACATATTGGTTACCATCTCAACAAAAATGGTGATTCGGGTAGGTAAAAAACAGTCCACGAAGATGTTATTTCTCATAAACAGTTGAATTGATCTCTTTAAATTTCGGTGTAAGTAATGATTCAAACAAATGGCCAAATTATGGTTCCAAATTATGGCAAGTAAAATTACGGTTCAAAAATAATTAGGAAAAAGATAATGAACCTCGACAGTTTTCGTTAAAAACTAGATTCCAATCTAATATGATTTAATTAGGAAAACATTACGGCACAAGCAATGAAAACTTAGGCTCTGTTTAAATCTTTGAAAATATTAAAAGAAAAATATTTACAAAAAGTTGATAAGGAGGGTATAGGCTGGTATACTTTTATACCATCTTGCTTACTATAAGAAGTAAAGGTGGAAACGCGGCCACAAGGAAAATTTGAATAAAACAATTTTGGGAGATGTTGAAAAAAAAAAAGAAAAGATTTTGTGTAGTAGATGCAAAAAGTGATGCACATGTAGAGTTGCTAATTTCTCTTGAGTTAAATCGAGCATTTTAAAAAGTGGGGATATACTGAGGTGTCTGGGGTGGAATATCCTAATCAAGCAGAGGTGGGAGGATCCTTGGAAAAAATTTTATTTTCATAAAAAGCACAACTTTTAGCCATTTTGTAGTTGTTTTTTTAAAAAAACCGTTTATAATTCTATAAATTCCTCAAATTATTACACGATATTACACCTTCCTGTTAAGCACGATAATATGGTCTCTCGTTATTTATTACAGACTAATAAAATTACCCAGACCCAATAAGCCTATACATTTCCACGATACGCTTTTCTTATTCCTTTCCCTGTGTAGCAAAACAGAAATCACAAATGAAATTCCTTGATGTTTTCGTGAGAAACTGCGCAATGAAACAATAGAAAATATCTTGATAGTGGAGTCATATGCGGGAAAACGTTCAGGATGGGACAAATCTGGGAGTAGGCTCATTTTTTAAAATTTGTTTTAGTAATTAGGGAGAATCTATAGCTAACATTTTTACATCCGTTGTTGACAAGAAGCCATGTTTATTTTTTAAATTTTTATGATAAATTTTGATTTTTTGTTTGTTCTCCCGATTCAGTTTAAACAGTCTCATAGAGAAAGTTATGTGATGGCCTAAAAATCAATATGTCGTCTGTCATATGTGCAGCGGTCTTCTCCCCAAACGTGTGAACAGATTTTAATGTGGGTATATTTTGGCCATATCACGGGATGTTGTTTTCATAGTTCAAAATTTGGGGGTAGGTAGGCCTACTATAATAAACAAAGTTACGATTTTCTCAAATTTGACCATATTATTGTAGTCTCTACGGTTATAAATGCTGATTTGTGAGTTATCGGTTAAAAAAATGTGCATTATTCTGTTATAAAAGAACTAATTTCTCAAAATTTACTTTCCGATTTCGTTAAAATTTTAGTAAAATGTGATCATTAATGACCCAAATGAGTGTGCAAAATTGCACGTACTGATTAGCCATCACCGCCGTTATTAAAATCTTGATTTTAATCAAATATAATTTACACTGAGATGCGGTTATGGTAGAGTCAAAAAAGTTCAGACCCTATTTAAATAATTTTTTGAAGACACCGTCCAATTTAAATTTGTTTACTGACATTTTTGGAACGATTAGTTTTTATTTGGTTTTAGGATGTGTGAATGTGAAAGTTTGTGCAATATTTCAGTTTACGTTTGTCGGGTCAGGACAAAAAACAAGTTTAAATTGTTCATAATGACTGTCTATATGATCAATTTATGAATCATTTCCTAATTACCATTTGTATATCAGTTTTTGATTTTGAATGAGTATAATTTAATAAAAATTTGGGGAAATCTCCTTTTAAAATACCGTAAGTGTAACAAATTTTGTTTTGTTTGAGATATTATAAGACATGGTCAAAAACTACATTTTTATACAATTTTTGGTATGACATAGGAAAGTATATTTCCACAAGTTTTCGTTAAAATATAATGAGTTATTATTTTATATTAATTTTTTTGAAACTAAAACATTTATGTAAATAATTTTGTGGTAGTTTAAAGGTGAAAAACTTCTTGGTTATCTACACATAAAATAATAAAAAAAAAAAAATAAATAAATAAAAAAAGAAAAGAGCGAAATAAAAACCACTAGTAATAGTGAAAGTTTGAGAAAAATAGAAGACCCTATAAGAAAGATGAAAGAGAGGAATTTCACAGTTTTATAATTCATTGTAAATAATTTAAAATTTTGTTCCTCCGATCCGATAAATAGAAGTCAAAGTATTAAAAGAAATTTAAAAAATAATTTAAATTTGTAAATAATTCAAAATAAATACAACTTCACAAGAGGTCACAAGAGGATGTACATTTTTTTTTAGATTTATTCTGACAGGTAAAACAATCCAAAGAATAAGATACTTGCATCCAGGTTTTTTTCTGTCATTAAATAGTTCCAATATCAGACTTCATTATAATACAAAGAGGAAACTTTGTATTAAGGAAAATACTCGCCGTCTGTCCGTCCGTAATATTACGTTACACTTTCTTGGAATTAGGCACCATTATTTTGTTTAAATCTCGAAAATTAAAATTTTGCTTAAATCCTTGACTTCATTTAAAACATTGTAGGACTATAATTTTTTTAAATACCGATGCGGTTGTATTTTCCAGTATAAATGAAAAAAATCGAAAAAGATTTATATCAAATATCAATGGTCATTACAATAGTAAGTTGTATTAATAGCAAGATAAAATAAAATAAATGTTATTAATAAATGAAAACGTCAAAAAAGTAGGGATCGAGGATGAATTATGATTTGGTCACCTTAGTACTCCCTTAGTGAAAATTTAAAAAAAACAATACAAATTTTATTTAAAGTTTTTCGTACGTACACCACTCACATTTACGTTTTACAAAGTAGGCTCTAGAATAAGTATGTGTTGTGTCAAAATATTGGAACCAAGTTTTTAGCCGAAATATCCTGTTTGAGGGTGTCCTGAGAACAAAAAAGTATTTCGGTTAAGACTGAACTGATTTTGATTGAGTTTAGTATATGGGATTTTTTTAGCATAAAGTTGAGGCGTTTTTTATTCTATTTGACAACGTTATTTTGGAAGGTACAAGCTACAAATCAGATTTGGTATCACCCGTTAACGTCAACGGGAAATTTCCTCAGAACTTGGCAGACTTTGTTTGGTCATATTCGGCCAAATCAGATTTGGAATTTCCTGTAAACGTCAACAGGAAATTTCTCCAGAGCTTGGTGGATTTTGTTGGGGTCATATTTGACCAAATCAGATTTGGAATGTCCCGTAAGCGTCAATGGAAAATTTCCCCAGAGCTTGGCGGACTTTTTACGGTCATACGTAATTTGATACGGCAGAATCAAATTTGGAATATTTCGTGAACGTAACGGAAAAATTCCCCGGAGCTTTGCGGACTTTGTTGGCTAAATCAAATTTAGTGTTAATGGTAGAATTTCCTTTCCATGTATTTTAAATGGGGTATTTTTAAACTTTTAAAAACTGTAAAAAATTGTCTATTCAATTTATCAAAAGTCACATTCTATGGCACAGAGATCAATGAGAGTTTGAAAACATTTGTAGGTTTCTTAACAATTTTGAAATAAATAAAATGCTTGCAAAATTAAATGTAGTGATATAACTTTTTCAGTTATGATTTTATTATTCACAAAATTATATTTCTATCTATTTAGTTTTAAATAAGTTATTTAATTTTATGTTAATGCAGTTTCTACTTTGGAAGATGAAAATATGAAATACAGACAAGAAATGACAAACAAAATAGTTGACAAAAGGACTAAATTGATGGAGCTATCAGAGAGAAAGTTGCAATTAGACCAGCGACTAAATATAGAAATGCAGAAAAGGAGTCAACTATCACAACATTACAAGAATATATCATTCAAATATGATGCTGCAAGTATCCAATTCATAAACTGTTTCTCAGATTTCAACATGCCTACTAAATCTAGAAAAAATAATTAATTAAATTGTTCAAATTTAATTACTTGTGAATAAAATATTTTAAATCACCACTTTCCTAAAGTAAATATTTTCAATGTCTATAGGTGAAACATATGCCAACATATCAAGCCCTTTTCCACTAATTCAAATATTATTAACCGGACGGCTTTCTAGTATATTGTATGTTATTATTTAAAATTATTGGACATTTTTTGTACTATTATTTGTGCCCCTTTAGTAATATGTTGCTAAAGTACAAATTATTTGTAAACTATACACATCAGTTTTCAAGGTATGAAATAGTGCAAAGGTTAAATTTAGAAAAATTGTTATACACTTATAAATTGGTTTTTCCAAAAATCCATAAATAACAAATTCCAAAATGTTGTGAGATAACAAGGTACACCATGTGTTAAAACTGTTGTCAAATTTGAATTCAGATGCTTAAAAACATACAACCCATCAACAGTATTTTTTTCTTTAAGTCAATTAAGAACATTAATATTAGATTAATTATAATTTCAATAATATTTCGATATGTATGTATACCTCTCAATACATGACCATGAACAGTTAGGAAAGGTTCAAAACCAAAATCCCCCAATATGTAGAAATTTTCATAATTTAAGGAAAATAATAAAATGTTGGAAACATATGTGGCACAGTTTAGATTGTACCTATTTCATCCTCTCAAATACTTCTATAGTTATTATACATATTAGTTTAGTGTCATTATCATTAATGAAATAGAACAATGTTTTTTTTTTTGTTTAAATTAGCTCACTACAACTAACAGTATATAATATGATAAAAAGTGTGTTCAAATTGTACTAATTTTGTCACAAACTCATATACAAAATATATTTGACTCATTACAAAACTATTTCTATATTATGGATATGTGAGAAATTAAATAATAGTTAACTATAACTAAAATTACTTACAACCCAGTGGTGGCTCACAGCTGCAATCCTTATTACGTGGATTCAAGAGAATCAGAATGCACACTTACACAAGCTAATTTATTGAAATTAATTATTAAGTCATTGAAATATATAAAATATGGATATTATAGATCATAGGAATGTTCAGGTGTCTTCAGATGAAGGTTATATGCTTGTGTAGTCTAATCTATGATTATCCATCTAATCTGAAAGCTTTTTGCAACAGATGACATTTCCAAACCTCTTCTTCAGAGGTACGGTATTACATAATAGTTTTCCAAGTCCATAAAACAAGCTATAAAGTCAGTAATCAGTGTTTTATATCTCTTTTACCTTTATTGTTTTAAGATATATTCAGAAAAAAGTAACGGAACAGGTTAACAAGCATTGTTAATTAAATAGTTAAAAAAGTAACGAAACAGTAACATATTACTTATTAGGCTATTATAATGTTAATTTTTAGACTGACTATTTTAGTCCTGATCGCATTTTGGTGTTACCTTTTTATGAGTCCCCAAAATATTGAATATAAACAAATAAAAATTTTCCAGTTGGTTACACTACGTATAATTTTCATAAACTAATTATTAAGCGTAGTAACAATGAAAAAACTGTAACATGTATAGTTAATAATTTGTTAAAATTTTCCCAGGCTAAGAAGAATATCTCAGGTCTTAAACAGAACCTTAAAGAAGTGCAAACGAAAAAAAATGAAGAAATTCCAAAATTAAATTTAATGATTAATACAGCTAATAATGAGTAAGTTAAAATTTTGATGAATATTACTTTAGTTATGAATATAGTTGCTTATAATATTAGTATTTAGAGTTGCTGCTGAAGTTTAGCAGAATTTAGTTAAGCAAAAAAATAAAAAAATATTTTTTTAAATTTGTAAATTGTAATGCAATTGATATTTAAAAACGATTAAAAGCCCACACAAATTTATGACATATATATACATACATACATCCATACGAGGTGAGGTGTGATTAAAAAATACAGTCAATAATTTTATTACAAACAAAGTATTTAATAAGCTTACATCAAATTTGAATTAATATCCTTCATAGTACTCTCCTTGGCTAGCAATGAACTATCCCAACATTGATTCCATGCCTGGAAGGCTTCTTTTGGAAAGGCCTTTAGCTACTCTGGTGTGGATCTCTCAATGACGGGAATGGTGTCAAAATGTTTCCCTTTTATCACAATTTTTTTTATTTTTGGGAATAGCCAGAAATCGCATTGTGCTAAATCCCGAGAGTATGGGTGACGGGTACAGACAGGAACATTGTTTTTGGTGAAAAACTCAACAAATCAGGATCAAGGTGTGGCATGGCGCATTGTCATGATGAAGGAGGAAGCCACTGACCCATTTTTCTGGTCTCTTTCTCTTGTACATTGTTTTGCAAACGTTGCAGTATGCCTTTGTTGTAATATCTTGAGTTTACAGTTGTTCCCCTTGGAACTAACTCTGATCATCCTCATTATCAAAAAAACAATGAGCATGACCTTAACGTTCGACTTTGACTGATGTGCATTTATAGGGCAAGGAGAGTCACTTATTTTCAACAGGGAACTCTGAATTTTCGTCTCAGGATCATATCCATATACCCAACTTTCATCTTCAGTTATAATATTGGCCATGAAGTCTGGATCTGCTTCAAGACGATCCTTCACTTCCAGCCAAACTGACAGACAGAGTAACACATGCCCTCACTCTTCAGACGCTGGAAGTGGACTGACAAGTCACAACTTGTTCAAACTTGACGCTGACTATCTCAAAGGATGGGTTATTGAACTTATTACTTCAAATGGATATAGTATCAGCGTTGCTGCTATAAAAATTTACTCACCCTATTTTTTTATATATATAGAGAGAGAAAGATATGCAGAACCTTGTAAAAACTATTTTTCTATTAAAAATTTCCAATATTTTTTTAGAAGATCACCATATAATCTGCACTGCCTTAATAATCTTACTACATGCATGCCTTTTATCATGTAGTATTTCCTTGTCGTTAGATCCTTTATCTTTCCCATTAGGTTCCTTGATCAACTCTTGTTTTTTTCGACCCTGATATATTGATTTTTGCTCTTATGATTTTGTATGAGTAGTGTTTAAGAAGTGAGAAGTTTATAAATTTTAGTTAAAATTGTGATTTCCGATTTTATTAAAAAATAAGCCATTTTAATTAAGATAATCCAGAAAGTGTTTATTTGCACAAGATACTTTAAAATCTGAAGTGTACAATCTAAATTTATTTAGCTGCTATTGTTATTTGCAGATAAATATGTTGAAAATCACTTGTATTTCTTAGTTCTTATAAAATGTGATGATCAGTTATAAAATGGAGATAGACATTTTGGGATATCCACACCCTAAATTATATATTTACTGATTAAATAAAAGGAAATTTAGAGTGAAAATAAAATTTATCAAGCAGTTACTTAGGTGAAACAGCGCCTTACTTGCATCATCTGCTGAGCCTTCTTGGTTTGAAATTAATATGTCATAAAAGTAATAAGATTTTTTTGTGTTTCTGAAGAGATAGAAACTTAATTAAAACAAAATATATACGCAAATTCTGTTATGTACAGTATAAGGTTTTTGCTTAATGCTTTATGCCTGGTAGACTAATAAAAACCGGGGCATAGATAATAAACAGAAAAACACAATGCACCAATCAGCCTCAAACCTGTGTAACTTTTGATGTTTTACAAGTTTAAACTGCAGCAAACTGAGTTATGCCACTTCCCAATACAGTATATTGATTTAAAAAATATATTTCCATTTATTTCTTAATAATCATGGATTTCCTTATATAATTTTTTATTATAATTCTTATTCTGAAATTTTTGTCTGTAGAGTAAAAACATGGATAAAAAAAAATTAACATCTAGAATTTCAGATACAAAAATTACAAAAAAACTTTTACATTCCTTTTACACATGAGTTTCATTTTTTTCTCCAAATGAAATTGACAAAACTTAATTTCTGATTTGTTTGGGTATTTGTAGAGTAATTGGTAGAGAGATTTATATATATTTATAATAAACACCAAAATCCATTTCTGATGAATATAAGAATTATAAAAAATACTTCAAATTTTTATGATACACATATATTAATTGTAATGGTTATTGTTTTCTTGTAAACAGATTGACCAATATAACCAATTCTCATGAATCTACTGAAAAATACTTAACTGAGATGAAAATAAAAACGAAACAAGCTGGAGCCAAAATTAAACAACTTGAATCTTCAATTGTTGGATCAAGACAACAGGAAGATAATAATAAAGAGGTTAGTAAATCATTATATTCAATGTAAGAAAAATCTTGGAAGATAATATTGGTTTCTAATATCATTAACTATTTCATATCATAGATTAAAAGAAGTGTTACTGTACTATATAAAGTGACAATAAATAGACTTCATATTAATTTAAATATTGATGGCCAGATCAAAGACATTATTTATATGCATAGCTACAGGTTGTAAAAGTTGAACTGTCGTTTGAAAATAATTTAAGTTACATTGAGTTTACTACTAGTTCTTCTCTATATATGCGTAGTTCTTCCTTCAACTGAGGAAAACCAATGACTTTGTGTTTAGAAACAATTTTTTATATACAGGGTGATTCACGAAGTTATCCCACACTTATACAGCTCATTCTACTAGTAAAAATAATGAAAAAAGTTCATATAAACATATGTCCTATCTCGTTTCGTTTAGCGTCTGTCTGTCTGCAGGGCCGGTTTAAGGGGTAAGCAAAGTATGCGGTCGCGAAGGGCGCCAAGCAAAAGGGGGCGCATAAGCGCTCTCCAATGTTCAGTATTTAAGAAGGAGACTAGAGGTTGAAGTTGATTTACATTGCCAAATTGTAGGAGTGAGGAGTTAGGGTAAATTGTATATCGTAAGGTGGGAAACTTGCGCATACTCCTACTACTTTATTTATTGTTATTCCCAAATAACAATAACCACAAATAATAACAAATGGATTCGTCCATCAGGCACCCCTCCGTTATCTACTTGGACTCGTCCGGCAGACGCCCCACCCCCTCCGTGGCATCTTGCGTCGCTCAGTCATTTACTGTTCGAGAGTGAGGATGAACCGATTCAAGCTGGACTGGCATCATTCAAAGTGAAATTTTTCTTTGTGGTGCTTGATACGGCAATCAACTCACCTAAAGAGAGGTTTGAACTATTGGAAAACCACAGCAAGAGTTTTAGTTTTCTGTATGACATTAGGAATCTTCAAACATGGGACAAGAAGACTTTGAAAGACGCCTGCATACAACTTCACAATGTTCTGAGTGATGGAGAAGAATGTGACGTAAACGGAGTTGAACTACGAAGAGCTAGACATTTTTGCGCCAATGTTGCCACCCGGAAGTTCTCCAAGTACGGCCTTGTCGTATATAACAAAAAATGATTATATGGACACATTCCCTAATGTTTTTGTTTCTTTAAGGAACGTTTGAGTGGACTGGCAACAATGGCCATTGAGAATGATTTGTTAAACCAAATGGACACTGACTACATTCTCAACAAATTTGCCAAAATGAAAGCAAGGAAAATCTCTTTCCAGTGTTAAGTGTAAACGTTTTAAGTTTGTCGTTATTTTACGAGTAAATAAATAATTGTTTAATTTCTTTAAAACTGACTGTTGTATTTATTTATTTATTCACACTTAATTAACTTTGTATTTTTATATATGTAATTGGTTTTTTAATTTTTTAAATGTTACATTCAATAAATAAGGGCGAGTATGTTTAATACATGCTGATAATTAAGCCTCTATGTTTATTCATATTTCGCACGTTTCGGACATTCTTAAGCATTTATATTTACTCGTATTTTTAAACGTATCCAGAGATAATCCTTACTACCAAATAAGTTTTTTAGGGAGGGGGGGCGCCGGAATGTTGTCCGCTTACACTAGAAAAATGTCTAAAACCGGCCCTGTCTGTCTGTATGTGTTTTTTACAAAATAATTCATAACTCCTTAACGGTTTGAGTTACTGTGTTGAGATTCTGCACAAATGTTCATCTTATTGGCCGCTATCTTTGTGCAAAATATTAATAAAACATCTTTAACCGTTTCAAAATGGCGGCTATTTTTAATATTTGACGGCAAATTTCACGAAAACCGTAATTTAAAAAAAAACAATTTTAAACATAAATTGTAGAAAATTTAATTCTGAGAAAATTGATTTAAGTAAAGTTAAAGATACAACAGAAATAATTTCGAAAAATTCAATTTTATTTAGATAATACATTACTAATTTTAAGAAAAATAAATTGGGTTGGGTCAACTGTAGCCACCTTTTTATAACACATGTTCAAAAATGAGGCCGTCATTATCAATACATCTCGAAGCTCGTTTGTGTACAGCTTTTGTTGCATTTCTTAATTTTTCAGGACTTCTCTTTATCTGCTCAGCTGTATCCATAATACGGGCAACTAATTCTTCACGAGAATTAACTTTTGGTTTGTAGACATTATCTTTCATCCATCCCCAGAGGCAATAAATCTAATGGAGATAGATCCAGTGGTTAATTTCAGTGGGAACGCAGTTCCCTTACCTCCCAAGGGTGCTGGAACGCAAGTAACTCTAAAACTACAAATTTTTAAAAATTGTAGGTAGGATCAATTTTAGGCTTTGCACACAATAACAAAACAATTCTCCTCTGCCTCCCCCCCTCCATTCCTTCCCGCGCCACCGCACACACATCTCAGTGGCAGTGGCAACACTGATCACAGTATAGGTGACTTACTTGAGGCGTTTCAGTCACAAGTTGCATTGCATCCCATCATCACAGTTTTGTAATCAGTTCGTTGAATCGCAGTTCGTTGTTCGTGTTTGTTTATGCTTACTAGTGCTAGTGCAGCTACAAAAGTTTATTACTCGAGTTATAGTTATGACTACCAGAAAAATTGTTGATTTCTTTAAACCTAACCCTAAAAAGCAAAAAGTTACTGTGAATAATGAGAACTGCAGTTCGGAAGCATCGACTACGACTTCAATTGTTGATCAAGATACAAAAGAAGACGCAATCGGAATCAAGGAGGATGATTTCCCTTCAACTTCCTTTCTCCGGGGTCGGACAAAGAAATATCCAGGTTGGTGGGATTGGGATCTAGTTTAGACGAAGCTAAGATTAGTAATAAAGATAGTGATTATGTTAATGGAGGTGAACACCCAGTTTGATGGTCTCTTGAACAAATTGTTGAATTTAAAGCAAAAAATCCATGGTTAATTGTGAACAAAGAACTACGGTAGGTTGTAATATTTGCAGAAGCGTGAGTACTCTAGGTGCTGAGAAAACGAAGGGCCTAAAAATTAGTGAGGAGTGGGTTTTAGGAACTGTTACCGCTTATGGAAACAATAAAAAAGACCAACAATCCTCTCTTAGAAAAAAGATGTTTTTACACCGTGGGTCTCGAGCTCACTCTTTAGCTGAAAAAATACTCAATGAAGCAAAGAAAGATACAATGAAAAAAGCTATTGCTTCTATGCATCAGGAGGAGCAGATTGTTACTGAGCACATTTTCCGCACGGCTTATAAGCAGGCCAAACTAAATAGGCCATTTTTTGAGTTTGAAACAGAAAACGATCTTCAAATAATCAATGGTTTGGATGTGGGCCAAATACTCCATTCAAATGTTGCTTGCTCCAACATAGTTCATCATATTTCTGATGAAATGAAATTAGACTTAATAAATGGTCTAATCAAGTCAGACTATAAATTTTCACTGCTTTTGGATGAGGCTACTTCAGTTTCGAACAAAAATGCTTTGGTGGTTTATATCAGAACTGTTTTAAAAGGAATGAAAAACCCTATGACAATTTTCTTAACACTTTTTGAGCTAAATAGCACAACATCAGCTGGTATTTTACAAGAACTTTTCAGTTACAAGCATTAGGTCTAAGCTTTGAATTCATGAAAGACCATATGATTGCTCTAACTTGTGACGGTGCATCAGTGCTACTAGGCAAAAAATCTGGCCTTGCTATGCAGCTTAATGAAACATTTCCCAACCTGTTCATTTGGCATTGTTTAAACCATCGTTTAGAGCTTGCCGTGCACGATTCGGTAGAAGAAGTAGCTGGAATCAATTATTTCAAGATATTCATGGATAAAATTAGAAACATGTTCAGTTGCTCTCCGAAAAATAGCAGGGAGTTGGCAGAAGTTGCTAAAGGACTAGAGGAGCAGATTTTGAAAATCGGCCGTGTTTTATATTCTCGTTGGGTAGCCTCCAGCTTAATGGCGGTGAAAGCAGTATGGACAGATTTTAAAGCTTTGTACAATCATTTTTTAGAAGCATCTGAAGACAAGCAACGGGACTCGAAACAACGTTCGACTTACAAAGGGCATTGTAGTACATTGTCATCTACAACTTTTGTACACAACCTGGCGTTGATGTACGACGGTTTAGATGAGTTAGTGGATTTATCCTTACAGCTTCAGAAATCAAGCCTCAACTTAATCCAAGCTCACAGTGACGTAACAATGTTAATAAAAGTGTTTCAAAACCGAGTTGATAACATGGGTAGACATGCAGTGAAAGCTGAAATTGCTATAGACAATATGAAGTTTCAAGGTGTTGAACTTTGTGAAAGAGCCAAGATTCCGATTATTCCAGAAAAACAGTTCTACCGGAGCCTTGCTAACAACTTGACTTCAAGGTTGCTATCATCTTCAAATGCGTCTGAAAACTACAACTCCATCATGAATGACATCAAAGTGATCCACCCCATGTATTGGCCAAAAGATTTATCTATCACCTACGGAGAATACGAGAATCAGCGAATCTGCGATAGATTCAAGATTAGCAGCTCTCGGGATATAATTAGAGACTTCAGACACTTCAAGCAGGGACTGAAGCCTATGTTAAGCGGAGAGAAACCTACTATTCTTGAGCAGCCGCCGTCGTTTAAGAAACTGATCTCCATCATAAATAGTATTGCAGTGTCTAGTACTGAATGTGAACGTGGGTTTTCTGCCATGAATTTAATTATGTCTCCTTTAAGATCTTCACTCTACATCAGCACTGTTTGTGATTTATCGCGGATTAGGCTCCTGGGACCTCCTGTGGCTAGATACAATCCTGAGCGACACGTAAAGTCTTGGCTGGCGAAGGGACACCATTCTGCGCTTGACACCAAGTCAAAACAACGAAGGCAGAAAACGTACAATGAAGACAGCATTGCAATGTGGGAACTTTTTTTCTAAAACTCGTTCTCTTTTAATATCTTTTAGGTTTTTAGAACACTAAGTTTTCAAAAACATTACTTGTAGTTGTGTTGTGAAAAAAAAAATGTCCCTTTTTTTAAAATTTTTATTTATTTACAGTTAGTTTTGTATTGTTGTTTTGTAGTTTCCACTTTTAAAAATTAACAAACAACTAATTTTACCATCAGTCTAGGCATTGTCTTACAATATAAATATTAGATTACAAAACCGTACACCTACTTAATAATCAGCAAATATAAAAACCTTAACTTTTTAAAATTTCATTAAATTTTAAAAATAAAACAGATTTACTACTACTAGCAACAATTTAATGGTTTAATTTAATATTTAGTTTAGGCTATTAAACCTTTTTATTTTTCTGCCTGTTGTCATAAATCATTTCCTTTCTTTTTTATAGGAGTGGGTTTATTTTGACGGTATAAAAATTGTTCAGCGCCGCAGCCTTAGGATAGGCGAAATGTTTTTGTAAAATATAAAAAAATTACAATTCAAGCTGTGACATTAAAAATAGATTTTAAACATTTAGTCTTACTAGTTTTTTCAGAAAATTATCAAAAACATCTGTTTACGTATTGATATGTATTAATGCTACTGTACTGTATACAAATAAAAATGTAAAGAAGGCTTTATTTGTTTTTATTTTACCATTCATTAAAAAAAAGTATATTGTTGTTGTGGGCTTCAAACAAAATGGTTGGTGCAAATCAAAACAAGTTTATAGGAAACTATGGGGCTTTTGCCCCCTGCTCGCTTCGCTCGCCAACCCCCGCCACGTCCTCGATCGCTCAGCGATCTTCGGGGGCCCCCGTTCAACTTTATTTCTTCTCTATCATCAAGAAGAAAAAAAATTATTGAATTTTTATGTTACATTTTTATTGAAACTTTAAACATAATACAAACATAATTGTACATGAATCAATGTCGTGATATTCATTTTTATATACATCTTTTCTCCTCTACTTTCTACACTGTACGGATTTAATACCATTAAAACGTCTTTGCCGTCTACAAAAGTTTTCCATTCTATGGAAGTGATATCGGTAGTCGGCGACAGATATTCGTAATTCTTGGTCTGAGCGTTCCTCATTTTATTTTTAGCCACTAAGTAGTACGGAACGACACACGGCGCCCTAAACTTTTTTATATAATAGAGAGATTTAGAGTAGGCAGTAGGCACCGAGATATTAACGGGGGTGGGGATGAGGGAATGTTTAACTAGGCCTTATTAGAAAATAGAGATGGTGGTTTATAAGAATAAATGAGCGTTTCCACACCTAAAATTTTAGAAATTAAGCACTGGATAGATCTGGTGATCTTGGTGGCCAAGAGTGAGGCCCTCCAGGACCAATCCATTGTCCAGGAAATTGTTGATTTAAGTGAGTGGACACGGCACGTGAAAATTGAGGAGGTGCTCCATCATGCTGGAACTACAAATGTCGTCTAAGATGTAAAGGAACATCCTCTAGCAGCTGCGGCAACTCTTCTTGAAGGAAATGCAGATAGAATTAAGCATTTAGGCGTCCAGGTAATATGAATGGTCCAATCAGCCGATTGTACAAGAGGCCACACCAGATATTGACGCTAAATCGGTATTGAAAGTTCCGTTCCACTACCTCATGAGGATTTTCGTCTGCCCATGAGTGTTCATTGTGTGAGTTGTTGACACCATCTCGAGTAAATGCGCCTCATCCGTAAACAAAATACGCTAGTAGAGTTGTTGATTCCTATTCAAAAAGTTGCAAAACTGCAAGCGAAGCAGACCATCCCCTGGATGTAGATGCTGAACAATTTGTTGATGAAATGTATAAAAGTTGTTCTCTTTAAGTGTCCTCCACACCATCGACTGTGAAACTCCTAGCCGCGTAGAAAGACGTCGTGTACTTACTCCTGGACTGCGTAAAACAGCATTAATAACAATAGCATCGTCATGTCGGACAGCACATTCATAATTTGTACGAATACTAGGTAATGATCCGAAGAGTACGGAAAGTTCCACTAATTGTTTTAGGATCTGGAATCTTCCTATTAGGGTAACGCAGTTCATATTCTAGTGCAGCAGCTCTAGCATTACCATTAGAGATACCCAAAATGAAAACCATATCAGCGTATTCCTCTGTTGTAAATAAGTAAGGCATTATTTCACAAACTAATCTAATTAAAACTCACTGTAAACTTGTGTATTATTAGAACACTTCACAGAAACCAATATTCTTCTACTTATAACTTGCATTTAAACACTACTAATACACAGTTTAAACACATCAGAACAGAATACCATTGTTGATCAGCTGTTATGTTGCCAACTTAGGAAATAAAAAATAAATAATAATTAGAAAAATTATTCTGCATTTTGGTGATTAGTAAACAGGAATGAAACATGTTTGTTTCATTTTATAAATAGTTAATACTTATTTTTATTAAAATTGGTATTGTTATTTACAAATTTTAACAGTTAATACTGTTTTAAAATTTATTTATTTATTTCATTATTATGAAACTTTTTTTTATGTATTTATTACCTATTTAACGATGTTATTGTAGGTCAAACGTAAAAAAAAGTGTTTCTCAACCCCTATTTCGGGTGTTTTACAGGGGATATCTTAAAAACTAAGGGAGATACAGTTTTAGGACCAGTTTTATTCGATTTTTCAGCTCAAAAACTATACGAAATCTCTGAATTTGGCCCTTCATTTGCCTTCCCAGAATTTAAGGAAGTCTTCATTTCACCCAAGGTACTAAATTTTGGGCAAAATCTTTCGCTAAACGTAACTCGCTTACGAAGCAATTCCGGACCTATGTTTATATGAACTTTTTTCATTATTTTTACTAGTAGAATGAGCTGTATAAGTGTGGGGATAACTTCGTGAATCACCCTGTATAATTAGGGACAATGTATAAATAATTATTATAAGTATAGTAGGCTCATGAAAATCTCACCTGGGTAGTGGTAGAAATAATATTATTTTGGAGCTGCAAGTTTAGTATATAAAACAGTTAGGTTACAATACTTTTCGATCGTAGGTGCCTTATGAAATATACACCTATACTCATTCACATCACACATTTATAGTGTAGTTTATTTGCCTTTGGAATTATTTTATAGACAATGAGATCACTGTAGGTGGGTGAGTCATGTGTGTAGCTTTTTTCATATCTACAAGAAAATTACGGCTCCATTATTTTACACAAACTCGATTAGCAGAAGATATCTAACACAATCAGTTTTTTTGAGATGTTCAGTGTTTGTACGTGTGTTTTAATTTTGATTTGTAATTAGTTGTGTAATTTTATAACTATTTGTTACATACAGGGTGATTCAGGGGGAAAGGACAATACTTTTCACAACTGATTCTAGAGCTAAAAATAAGAAAGAAAAAACTTGACATAAACATAGGTCTGAAAACACCTTATTTTCGAGTTACGGCTAGCAAAAGATTTTGCCCTGATTCCTTCTCCAAGGGTCACATTATGCCCTACTGAACTTCCAGGGACCCAAATGTAAGGATATATTTGATATTTTCATATTGTTTTTAAGTTAAACTGAAATATTGAAAAAAAATGGGTCCCAGAACTGTACTTTAAGCAGTTTCAATAAAATTGGCATAAAACACAAAAATTGAAAGAAAAACCTCACTTTTTAAGGTTAGATGTAATTTTACTTTGCTAAATTGTCAATAATCAAATAAAAGTTATAGACCAAATTTGTAGAGAATTAAAAATATTATTACCCAGGCCAGATTGTCGTGAGCCTACTGTACTTTTAATAATGATTTATATATTATTGTCCTTAATTATAGGTAAAAATTGTATCCAAACACAAAATCATTGGTTTTCCTCAGCTGAGTGAAGAAAAACTACGCATATATACGGACCTATGTTTATATCAAGTTGTTTTCTTATTTTTAGATATATAATCAGTTGTCAAAGTATTGTTTTTTCCTCCTGAATCACTCTGTATAAGTGACAAATACAAGAAATATGTTGCCCAATACATGTAGTCTTTGTTACATTCTTGAAATAAATGTTACAGTTTTATAAATATTTTCGTCATTTTATTTAACTCTAACAATAATTATTTATTTTATTTATTTATATAACAAATAATTATTTATTTGTTATAATTTAAGACAAATTAACATAAAACATTTTAAGACAAATTTAAATAATGACACATGCTACTGATGTTTAGTTATTACAAATTTGGGCGTTTATTGCAGAGGAAGTGATTTATTCAGAACATCTGGCTCAGACAGCTGCCAGA
Source organism: Aphrophora alni (assembly GCA_963513935.1). Taxonomy (NCBI): domain Eukaryota; kingdom Metazoa; phylum Arthropoda; class Insecta; order Hemiptera; family Aphrophoridae; genus Aphrophora; species Aphrophora alni. Next base: position 126,794,941 of record OY740767.1, read on the forward strand.
TAGTCCTTAGTCAACTGTGTTTAATTATGTTTTGTGTTTTTGATATGACAGGGATAAACTTCAGGAACGATTTAAAACATCAAAAGAAGAACAACATTTATGTAACTGTGGACAGAAACTTTTTTTTCCTCATATGTATACACAAAAAGTTATGCAATGGGTTATTTGAGGTCTCACAAAAATTGGCTTTTCTAATGATTTTTATCTCTTGTCTGTACAGTACTTTAGAGAGTATACACAAAAAGTTATGCAATGGGTTATTTGAGGTCTCACAAAAATTGGCTTTTCTAATGATTTTTATCTCTTGTCTGTACAGTACTTTAGAGAGTATACACAAAAAGTTATGCAATGGGTTATTTGAAGTCTCACAAAAATTGGCTTTTCTAATGATTTTTATCTCTTGTCTGTACAGTACTTTAGAGAGTATACACAAAAAGTTATGCAATGGGTTATTTGAGGTCTCACAAAAATTGGCTTTTCTAATGATTTTTATCTCTCGTCTGTACAGTACTTTAGAGACCAAATGAGTACAGATTTTGATGAAGTATGGTTAAGGGTATATTTTGCTTATATTTAGTTTTAAAATTTTGTTTTTGATAACTCAATATTTGGAAGCAGTTTCAAGAAACTTAAATTACCATAAGATCATTACAATTACCTCCATTAATGATTTAGTAATTTGATTGGTATGTGGCCAGTGCAGAAATTTTATGCTCCTGAGTTAAATTTAAAAAATAGTTGAAGTAACCACCACATATCTTTTCAAAGCATATACAGGCCAGGTATGTTCAAATCAATGTCAATATTGATCTCAGGACTTTATATAATATACAGGGTGATGAGTGTGATAAGGTGTCCATTGGCAGATCAAGAATTGGTTAAATTTAATATTTTATTTGAAAAGTTGTGTATATATAAAACTTTTTTTTCGTCCGCCACTTTGAAATGGCTAAATATTAAAAAAATATATTTTCATCAAAAAGTTTCTTTTTACAAGACCTTTAAAACGAGGTATCATACAACTTTATTCTAACATTCTAAAGTTATTGTTAAAACATAAATACCTTTAAAAACTGCTTTTCTTCTGTAATTTTGAAACCGTCAAAGATATACAAAAATGTTTGTTTTTAAAAGACCTTTAAACTGATGTACTGATGGTAGGCCTATAGATTGCTATTTAATAATTTTGACTTAGAGCTATTTTCTCTAATATTTGATGATTTATAAAATGGGATGGAAAGTGCCCTTAGCTCATATTTTCTGCAAGGGTATGTTATTAGCTTGCCTTTGTTTGATACAAGTCTATATTTTTTCGAATGTACAATGCAGCTACAATAAAATAAACTGTAAAAACCAAAATTTGAAATATTTTGGTGGACCCAGTACATACAAGATAACACTATTGTAAAAATTTCTACGCCAAAAGGATGAGGGGTTAGAGACCTTTAAAATTAGGTATCATACAACCTATGTTTATATTTCAAAATTTTGAGATTTGACCCTGGGAGCTGTAATTTGAGTTTTGGGACACTGTGCAAAATTAAATGAAACTATTTTTAATGGATTCCCTGCTTGCTATTTAAGGGGGATGCATTTTGTTTACTTATTGTAACTCAAACCATTCTCTCGTTATTCATTGTGGATACCTTATCAGACTCACCATAAATATCATCAACATATCTGATTTTCATTGAAACATTAATGAAAGTATTCATAAATTCTAAGACATGTTTGTAAGAGATTTTGATCTTAATTTAATTAATCTGTGAGACCCAATTTCACACCAAACTGAAAAAAAAATGTTGTTATTTGGACCACTCGTTTTTCAGATAAAGTATATCAATCACTTTTCACCCCCTCCACTTAAGTAATTTAGCAGAAAATTTAATCATTCCATAGGGACACCTGCCACATAATCAACTTGAAAATTTAAAGGCAAATTAAACCAACTATTCCCTAAATAATTTGTGGAAAAAGTCCTTTTTCAATCTCTTCGCTATTTTTTTTTTTTTTTTTTTTTTAATATTCTGTCTCTCAATGTTCTTCTAGATATTCTAGATATTTTCTTTGTTTTCATTTATTCTGTGTTTAGTTTGCTGTACTTCTGATTTGTGAGCTGTCAAAAGCTCATTGCTGATATGTTAGGTTTTTTCCTTATTTTGTGATATTCTTCTCTCCAACAAATATAAAATACACATACCGGTATTAAAAAAATGAAATAATAATTATAAAAGTCGGGATATATATATATATTTTTAAATCTTTACTATCCATCATAGTCCATCATTTTATGACCTAATCTACTTTATATCTTTTATAATTTTTCAAGTTTCAACTTTATAAAATGATCTTTATTTATTTTCAGCAAATCCTAAGTCTAACTGAAAAAATGAGTAAGCTGAAAAGTAAAGAAGAAGAGGTACAAAATGAGTTAAAACATAGAAAAAATGTACAGTCGTCAGAAATCATAAGATTGAAAAAAATATTGGATGGAAAAAAATCAGATAAAGATAAAATAACAAGCACAATTGATCAAAACAGAAAAATCAATATGGAAGTTAATAACAACTTAATAACACTTAAGAAAGAAGTAGAAGCTAATACAGGACTAAATAATAACTTGCAAAAAGATAATGATAACCTCCAAATTAAATCAGCGCAATTGGAATTTGCATTGTATGAGGTTAAACAAGGCTGGGAAACTAAACAGTGAGGAAACTATTCTTATAATCTATATATAAATTATTTATATGTTATATTAAGTTAACTAGCAAAGCATATTATAAACATCATTTGACATAGAGTAAAATAAAAACATAAACAAGTGTATCATTAAAAGTGAATGCAAAATTGTGTCTTATACATTGTTCCTAAAATTAATGCTTTTTAAAATATTTGGCATTGAAAATATTAAATTACTGTAGGAATAATGGAATTTTAAGACTTTATGAAGAAAAAAAAACACGAATAGACAGACAAACAAGAAAACAAAAAGAATTTCTAAACAATGTTTATTAGAAATATGATATCAATTTTGATGTCTTAAACCAATCAGTCTATTTGAATTTTACATAACCATCAGTCTATACATATTATAAATAAAATTGCATAAAGCTGACTTAAAACATTCATACTATCTAACAATTTTCTTTTTTTTATATAGAAAGAAATAAAACCTTACAATTTTTAACAAAAGAAAATATCTCAAGAGTACAATTATTATTATTAAATAAACTATTGTTTTAATGTGACTAAAAATAGGAATTAATAGATTATACTTTTTTTTTCCATTTAAACCTTATAATCAACAGTTATTATTTACTATAAATTACCTAATTCTCAGAAAGTGTTTCTCTGTTTTCAAATTTAATTATTTTTTGTAGTTGGTGTAATAATTTTATTTTTAACTGTAACGCCACACGATGGTGCGTCATCTTGTAATATTTAATTACAACAAATTATTATTTGAAAATGCCACATGTTGTGCACCAATTACAATAATTTATTTTTATGTTTAACACCATATGTTGGTGCGTCAATTGTAATTGTTAAATAAAGTTGTGTTAATTTTAATATTTTAAATGAAGATGGGCGCCATTTTGTAATACTTATTACAAAAAATAAAAATAAAATAATGACAAAGAATACTATTGAAGAGAGCATAAAAATTTCTTTGGGGTCGCAAGTTCTTTAATACAGTGTACTCTGGAGAATTTCAAAATAAAAATACAGAATCTAATTTTCTGAAATGTAGATTTAATTATTAAGAAACATTATAATAGATTTCATACAAATTAAAATATTTCTTGAAAAGACAAAAATACATAAATCATCACATTTTTTATAATAACCTAAAATTATAATTCATTAATATTTTATTTATAATTAACCTCATGGTTGCAACCTAATTCGAAATAAAATCTTTCATATTTCAAAATGCAATAATTTTATATTAAAAAATCTCTTTTACTAAATAGTTATTTTTTTAAACATCTAATCTAATAAATCAACTCATGAATGTTTTTTATTATTAAAGTTTATGATCATTATTAAAAAAAAAAAAAAAAAAAAAAAATTGTTCGAAGCCACGTGATATCTCTGCAATAATATATCCTATCCAAATTTTGTTAAAATAGATTATAAGTTCCAATTATTTTTTTGTTTAATTTTTTATGAAACATAATTTGAGCATGTTATATCAAGCATGCTAAGATACACTGAAGCTAAATTCTGTATCATACTTAAAACTTTCATTTTATTCAAACTATTTTCTTCTTCAAAACTCATGTCGTCTTTCGAACTCATATCCCATCTCTCTAAAAAAAACTTATTCAGTTTTACGTCTAACTTCCCAGATAATCACTATTGTTTGCTTTCTCCTTTATTCAAAACAAACTTATTAAGTCACATGATATTTCCTTAAACACAAACTCATGTCTTTTTTTGAAAACATTTTCTCCCTTCCACGGTTCGGCTTTGTCTCTCCCAAAATATCTATTCCACCCATGTCTTGCCTCTTAGAAAACAACTTATTCACTCATTAAAAACTAACTAATTAAGTCACATGCTGTTTCCTTAAATTCAAACTCTTGTCTTTTTTGAAAACATTTTCTTCCTTCCACGGTTCAGCTTTGTCTCTCCGAAAATATCTATTTCACCCATACGTCTTGCCTCTTAGAAAATAACTTATTCACTGATTCTGCAGGTCTTCCTTTGTCATTGTCTTCTCCCACCTTTACACACAACATTTCTCTTATAACTAATATTATATACCGTATGTTTTTATTATTAACATACTTTTAACAAATTTCTCTGACCATTTAGTACTAATTACCTTCCTTATTTATTTCATTTTATAACAGAATACACTTCCTATTCACTGCCATGAGTCAAACTTCTTTTCTAGTCAGACCAAGATTAAAAAACCGAAAATGTACACTATTACATTGGTTTTATAATATTACTTATTTATGAGGGAAAGTAAACAAAATAAAGGGAAACCAATGAAATATTGTACATTAATGAATGTTCTAAATCATAACCTCTTATCATCTGTTCATTGGACGTATTGTTTTAATATTATCTGTTTGGGGTTGTGTTTAAAGAGTTAATTTAAAATGAATGTTCCTTTGTCTGAATGCACCAAGGAAGAAAAGTGTGTAGTGAATAATATATAATCCATCGCTAAATATTTTCAATCACCAACGATGTTTAAAATTTTGAAAAGTCTGTGCTTGCTGGGTTTTATTTCCATTCAAAGACAAAGGGAATCACTTGAAATCTCTCAGAAGCTTTTGAAAAGTTTTGAAGATGGAGAATCATTTATAAACTGGATAATAACTGTTGATGAGACATAGGTCTACCATTTTGAACCTAAGAGTAAGCAACAAAGTTTATTTTGGAAACATCCTTTTGTAATATAACAAAAAACTTTAAAACTATTATGTCTTCAGGAAAGTTGATGATGATGATGATATTCTGGGATGTGGAAGATCTAATTTTTATTCACTTCATTCTAAAAGATGAAATGATGAAAAGTGAAAAGTACAGTGAAACAGTGAGGTGCTTCAACAACTGATGACAAAAGACTTGGTAAACATTCCAAAAATTATAGTTTTGCTGTAGGACAATATTTATATGCGCTACTAGACCACCCATCAGACATCCCTTACCTGGCTCCAAACAATTTTCATTTTTTGCAACAGACCCAGATTTAGATTTAGATTTCTTCAGGAAGGAATTCAAAAGCTTGTTAAAAAATACCTAAACTCATAGAAGTAGTGTAACACCTAAAAAAGTTAATCCAAGTTGAATAATAAATAGTAGTGGGAAATAGTATAGAAATAAATTGGGAGGGGGTAAATAAGTCAAAAATGTGACTTATGTCTTTAAAAAATTAAAAATAAAGTAAATTCAATCATTATAGATTTCCAAACACAAATAAATAATAATGTATAGGTTTTAAGAAAAGTTAGTTACAAGAAATTAAATATTTTGTGTGTAAATATAAATTTGTAAAAAGGACTAGTTGTCATGCGCGTAGTACTGAACGGTGCATTCGATGAAACAGATAACGCTGATGCGGTGAGATTTTGAATAAAGTCCATGATACCGGAAGGGTGAACCCTGAGACATTAGCGGAAGGTAGATTTTCACAATGAGGCCGCAACCAGTTGGGTGTGTTGAACAGAATGGTCGTATTTTGAGAGTCTGAGTAAAAAACGTGGAGAAGATAAAAATGTGCTTTTTGAGTCTAGTTTGAAGTGTTAGAATGAACAGTTGTATTTCAGAGTGTTAAGAAAGAAGTTGGAGAGTAATGATGTATGTTTGTCGAGTTGAATAATTATGTAGTTCAAATACTTTAGTGGAAAGAACGGACATAGTGTGATGTAATAATTTGATGTAGAACAATAGAAAGTATAAAGAGTTTAATCATCGGTCGATTAAGGGTGAGAGTATGTTAAAACTCTGTTTGAACAGTTAAATTGGTTAGACGTTTTCACGCGAATAGACAATTGACAATTAGCGTGTGTTGTGACAATGTGGTCGGATAATGAACAATTATAAATTGTAGAATCGACTAGTGTATGAACAGATTTTCTTTTATAAACATTCGTAAAGTGCAAATATAATTTCGCCACGGACACAAGACGCCATTTTTAGGACGCCGTGGGAACATTTTGAATTATGTACAATGTGACTATAGTCTGGTAACTTGTGTTAAATAACTCTTTATATTTACTCTGTTATTGTATAGAAATTTACAATATTTAATATTTTGATTTTTATAATATAAATTTAATGTGTAAAGGATAGTAATTTCTTTTTATGTACAAGAATAATAAATGTCTAATGACGTTTTTATCCTTATTAAAGGAACGTAAAATTCATATTAAAAGAAAAGCAGATGTTTTCAATTTGTTTTTATTCATAAATTCATTCAATTCAATTTTTTTTGTTGCAACATAGAGTCAATTTTAAATTCAAGGAATAATAGATCAGTTCTCCTTCTGAGAAAAATAAAAAATAATTTAACTAAGATGATAATTATAGTTATTTTCATGATATGTCTCTATATCATATGTTAATGTATAAAAAATAACTTGTCTTTAATAAACTTATGTAAAATTTCAGCATACAAAAGAGTTCTTCATTTGAAACCTAGAATCACTGTGGAGTACCCTTTTAAAAGAATTCATGCCCTGAGATCCAAGTATTTAAATTCATGTTTTTCAAAATTGATGTTAATACATCTGGCGTCCATAAATGCTGAGCAAAGATTTTAAAATCACAAATAAAATAAGTAAAATAAAAAACAATAATCTTAAATTCTTTTCTTTTTTTTTTTGTAGTAAAGTAATTTTATATAAAACCTTAGATTATATATTTATTACACTAGGAGAGGTATATGTTACTTAGAAAATAAGGATATTTCATTCATATAAGTGCAAATAAAAATTACGTTTTAAAAATTTAACACTACATTTTGACTTACACCTCATATTAAATATACCATATGACTCAGAAGTATAATATAAATGTTTGTAAATTAAAAATTACACAGATAAGTAATACTTAACTTATTTTTCTTACAGAAGCCTTTTGATATTTATAAAGATATCTTACAACTAAGTTATTTAAACTCATTACATCCTGAAGTAAAGAAAGCATAATTTTATAAATTGGGTTTTAGTGTGACTTCTTTATATGATAAATTTATTTTTTTCTTCCACAAATATCTATGTTTTGAATGTTTGATAAATTAATAAAGTTATTTCAGGCAATCTATGGATGCAACTCTAAATGATCAAAAAGACCAAGTAATACAGAAAACCCATGAAAATAATAACTTAACAACCACATTTGAAAGTTTGAAACATGAATATACAACTTTATGTAGAGAGAAGGAAATGCTAGACAAAATTTACAACACAAAGAATGCAGAATTGAAATCTATAAAATTCAAGGTAACAATAATGTAATTTACATTAGATTAATAAAATATTTATTATAAAAATACCTATCTGGACAACAGTGGTGGGGCATAACTTTTGTCTCTAGTTATATCAATTGTCTTACCTTAGATGCGAATTAAATTATCCCCTTTCCCCCTTCCTTTGTTTAATGAAGTATAAAGTTTTATATTGGTTCATAATTTGACCAACGGTTTGTAAGGAAATTATATGTGAATATAAATACAGTACAACTGTATTTATTTATAAGGTATAACATATATACAAAAAATTATGAAATTGGGTGCCCTTTTGTAAATTGTTGTGGCTAATAATAAAAAGACTGTTAAAACCTTTAATTACCATCTTGTTTGAAATTGCTTGATGAAGAGTTGTAATTTGTTATAAGCCTGTTAAATGCTATGAACAGGCTTAATATACAATTTGAACTCATGCAATACATAAAATTTTCTATTAGAGTTTATGATAAATACAGTTATAATTAAATGTATTTGATTTAAAAAATAAATTAGTGATGACAACGACAACAGATTCAAATAATTATACTAGTTGTGATTCCAACACCTTTTCACTCCAATTTTTCATTTATAATATATGTTTTTAATAAAAATTCTATATTAGAGGTATTTCAAAATATTGACCGGTTAACATATATGAGAGATGCAAGTGTAAGACCAATGCAGACAAATAACTAATGATAAACAATATCATTTAGTTGGTATTTGTGTTTCTCAAATAATATGTAATTTAAGGAAGTAATAGTATAGCCTATATTTACAAAATAACATTATGTTTTGAAATTTTTGATAAAACGAGTATATGTTGTTCACACATATTGCTACAAATGTCATTAAGTCTTTGTATTAATTTGTTGGGTAGGCATTATAATGGCCTGAATCTGAAAGCTTAGTTTTATTATATGCTGAAATGACATACACATTTAGTTTTATTATACTCGTATGCTGAAAGTACATACACAATAAATTTTAAATCATTTTATATTCACAATAAAATATAGTTCAATTGTTAATTTTCTATCTCAAATAGTCTTTAGATAAAATACACACTAAAATGTATTTTTTATATAAGTGCAACCTATACCAATGTTGTTTTCTTCACTGATTTTAACACCTTTGAACTACTTGTCCCACTGTTCTTCAGAGTCTTCTTAAAACAAATAAATATTATCTTCCCATACTTTTAATTACAAGCCCAACTACAGACAAACTCACATTTTATACTCTTAACAAACAACTTTTGACTCTTAACCACCAACTCCCAATTTCAACTAACTTCTCACATCTCAGATTATCTCTGCCTCTGACTTAAACTAAAAGTCTGCCTCCCAAAATTAAAGGATACTCTAGCTAAAAAGTCTTTTGAAAGTTCCTTCTCTCTTTTCCCCTCCTCACATCAGAGCCTTATTTCAATGTACATACCATATAACAATACTTAAAATGAAAACATAAACAAACACTGTTGTCATATTTCAATTTATATAGCATATAATATAATTTCTTATCAAACTTACATCTACACACTTACAAGATTTAATTTTTATTTATTTGTTTGGTTTTGTAATACTCCATCTTCATCTGTATACACATCCAGTCAGACTATACACTTAACCAGAAGTAACCACTCATCTGATCTCATCTTTTATTTTCTAATATACGTACATTCAATCTAATCGAACTTTAATCTATCGAAAAATGTGAAACGTTACAATTTAGTTATATAATTTGAAATATGGTATAATAATATCATTCACCCCCCCCCATCCATTAAATAACACTGCATATTTATTTCATTAACACAAATTAATATAGATCACCATCTGTAGCAAATAATGTATAATATAAATATAGCAAGTCCATTTCATCTGTTGTAGTATTTAAAATTCCTTAAAATTTAAAACTCAATTAAATATCAAAATCAGATCATTAAGAGATCAGAATCAATGTAAGTCAAATCTAGTATCCTTTAAGAGTGGTTCAGTACTTATAGGAAAATCATAAAATGATATCCTGGAAGACAAAGAAGAAGAATTTTAAGAAAAAAACTCTAACAATTCTTAAATAAATAAGCTAGAGACAACCAAATGATTTATGTATTTAGTTTTGATAAAGGAGAAAATTAGACTACAGGTAAGTATACAAATTATCATGATAATAAATAAATCTATTCTTAAATCTATCCATAATTAAATTACAATTCATCCAAACATTGAAAGACTACAATACTTTGAGTGAAGCTTGTAAAATATTTTAAAATATACTTATTCTATATTTTAAAAGGTGTAATGTTCACCTTTTAAATTCATAGTGTAATGTTCTGGTAAACCCGATTGTACAAGTCAGATTTTATAAAATAAAATTATAGAATTAATATAAGAACATATTGTATAGGTCTAGCATAAGGAAATTTGCAAAGCTGCACAAGCGTTAGCAATATTGTAGTCTTGAACTGAGAAGAACTGACATGAAAACCTGTACTTAACAAAAACTAATTTAATTAAAAATTAAAGATATTTTGATTAAAACGGGTTGAGTAGGGTTGAATTAATGGGAAAGTAATAAAAGATAATTAAAACTTGTTATAAAACAAAAAATATACAGGTTTAAACAAGAGCGTGAAAAACTAAAAATCAAAATAAATAAGATAATTAAATAGTAGCTATGGAAAGTTGTTAAGAAGATTAAATAATACAAAACTCATAAATAATAATAAAACAATTACAAGGGGAAGTTAGTAAAAAGGGGCTTTAATAGTTATTCTTGAGGGGGTTTTCATTAATAAAAACCGAAATAATAATCAACAGAAAAAGTAACAAATTAAGATAAAGGGCGTAATGGGCTACAAAATGATAAAATGTAAGCTTGATTGCAATAATAATTAAAATGTTATGGCCAATGAAATTTGAAAATATACCAAGATGAATAAAGATTAAAATAACCGTAAGAATCGAAAGGAAAAGGGATAAATAATATTATTAAGTATGATTTATTGTAAGATGATCAAGCAATTGTAATAGTGTACATTTTTAGTTCTTTGATCTTAAACAGAATGGGATGTACTTTGATCTTAGATAAATTGGGGTATATGCCTAGACTTGATGAGTCAATCAGGAAACATATTTTTGTTTTTCTTTGAATAAATTAAAAAAGACCAAATTAATAAATGAAATAAATAATGCAAATGATCAGAGAAATTTATTCTATGTATTGTAATAATTAGAATGATTATAAACTTTATAATTAAAAAAGTGCAGTGCAAACATTTTGTATACAAAGACGAAAGATTTGAGAATTACTGCCATCGTATTTGTAGTTTAGTCTAGATAGAACCTTCAAGGCGAATGGACGTCGGCCTGACAGTCGTGTCCACTTTGGACAAAGAAAAAGTAGAAAGAAAAGTATTTTCTTCATTAGTTATGAACTGTTTTAGTAAAAAATGTTATGTACTAAAAATTCAAATACGTTTGAATCTAGAAAACGAACATTTGGACTGGATAGAATTTTCAAAGCAAGAGCAGGTCGCTCATATAATCTTGTCCAAATTTGCACAAATACAAAGTAATATTAAAAGTGTATTCTACAATAAAAATGAACTGTTTTAGTAAATAATGTAATGTGATAAAGATTCAATGACGTTTGAATCAATTATGAACGTTCAGAGTGAAAATATTTGATTTATTAATTTTACACATTCAGCAATGTATGTTACCCGGAAAGTAAAGACTAAGTTTTTATTTTGTGTTGTATCTAAAAATAAAACAATTTGAACATTTAATTATCCCTTTCATAATGTGAACAATTGACATGTTCTCATCAGTAAAAAATGTGGACTTAAAACATTAACTTTCAATAACGGATAGAGTGATTGTGATGAGACTTCATGCTGATGCAACAAGGAAAGGAAGTGATTTTAAATAAAAAGTTTGTTTTAAACAAACACACGTGTTTGGTAAAGCACGTATAAACTACTATTATATAAAATAAAATGTGATTGTTCAATGATTTGCAAATTTGATGAATATTTTAATCTTGTACTTGTAATTTTGTTTGATGTCTTATTATATAAGACATAATATGTTGTTTTGAAAGTAATATTAAGATCTTAAAACTTAAAAGAGATTTTCTTTTTGATTTAAATATTTGATGAATATTGTTGCATATTAATTCAAGAATAAATTATATTAATTTTGTAAAAATGTGAAAAATCAGGTTTGTAATAGGTTTTAAAAAGGAGCGGTCAACGGAAATAGAGTGGGAGGCGGTTTGAATCATAATTGTATTTAATAAATTCATTTATAGGAACGAAATAGATTTTCAAGGCTAAAAATAAATAACCATGTTTAATATTAGTACAACATAAGTAATTACAAGTGTTTTTTTTTCTTTACATGTGAATTTTGATTTTATACGGTGATGTATGTGAAATGACTATAACAGCAAAAATGTGACCGGAAAGAACACTTTCGGAAGTGAGACATTCTCGTGGCGAGTTTTCAGTCTAAGTCCAGCGTCTGGAGAGACCAGGTCGTAGTTGAGTATCAGTTTAGTGGTTGGAGGAGTAAGATTTGAATAAGAGTTCAGTAGAGCATGATTGAGTTATTCAGTCTTAGGAAAGAGTTTCTAGGTGCTGTTAGAACAATGTATATATGATTTTTTTTGGTCTCAAGTAGAGATTGAAAGTGTTTAAAAATCGACAAAGAGTGTGTTTCAATGACAATGACGCGGGAACATAAAAGACAATGGTTTCTATACGCGAATTTGAAACAGATCATTTTCCACTTAGTGAGAATTTTGTAGAGATAAACTTTCCGTTAAAGACAATAAAATCGCTATGAACTATTATAAGAAAAACATTTTCTTTGAGTGATGTGCGAGCATATATGTAACATGAACTTTCCTGAAAGCCACGATCGCAGTAAACTACAAGATACGGGACGTCTGAACTACTACCTTCGGACAATTTTTTATAAAAATTGGTGTTGTGGTATAAACACCCTATGTTAACTCTAAACTAATGAATTGTATTATATTTTGATATATGTGTTGTACAGGTTTGATTTTTCTTCATCTGCTTAAAAAATATTTTAAGAAAAATAAATTAATAAAATAATGAACTTTTTTATTTTAAAAGCAAATCTACTTCATAGATTTGCAAAGTAATTTAAATTTAAAAAGTAATTTCTTGTTGCAACATTTAAAGTAAAGATTTAAATTCATGGAATAAATGAAGCAGTCTCCTTCAGAGAAACAATAAAAATAAATAAAGTATATTAACTAAGATAATATTCATATTTAATTTTTTAATATGTTTAAATAATATGTTTTTGTATACAATATGATCCTGTTTAATAAATGTTTGTGTTAATATTTCAGTCAAAGTGTTTTCATAATATACCAAATTTCACTGTGGAGTACACTAGTAAAAGAACTTGCGACCCTGAGAATAAATTTAATTAAAATTTTTTTATTGGTAAGCTAATGCTACCTGGCGCCCATAAAACTTTGTAAATCATAATAAATTCATTTTTTTTAAATTAGTTAAATATATAAAGTAAGAACTCTTCAAGTTCAAATAATTTTTCTTTTTAAAGTAGCTTCAATTTTCATATTAACGACCCCTTTTTATTAAATTACCACAATTTTTTATAAAATATTATTAAATTCAATTTCAATAATTCGGTTGCAACCAAAATTTAAATTTAACAAATTTAATAAAATAAAATGTTCTTTTTAAGGATTTTTTAAATAATATATATATACAGGATGTACTAACAAGTAGTAAATGTTTACATGTTTTAATAATTTTATTTTAATAAAAATTGTGCGTATTTCAGAATAAAAAAGATTTCTATTATTTTACCCAATATTCTGTTCCATACACTTGTTTTAAAAGAATTCACGACCCAAGAGATAGTAATATTCACTAGTAGAATTTTAAATTTATTTATTATTTTTTTAATTAATCTATTTTTTGTAATTAATACATTACAAAATGGCACCCAACTTCATTCAATAAAACCTCTTACTAATTTTAATATTGTTTCAATTGTGGCACAACGTGTGGCATTTTTATAAAGTCATCACTTTTTAATATTGTTTCACAATACAAGTAAAAAGAAAGTTTTTTATTGTGTAAAGTCAAGTGCAATAAAACGTTAACTTCAAAGGTGAATAGCTTTGAAACTAACAGACATAACAGTAAAAATAAAAAGTGAAATCTTCGTTTTAGAACAAGACTAATAAGTTAAGAACATTAAAATTTCAAAAAAAAACAATTTAATTTAAAAAGTAAATTTGGAAATTTAAGACTAGAGAAAGTATGATAACTTTAGAACTGGGCGGACTCCAATTACAAATAGAATTCATACAGAAGCACAAAATCAAGAAGAAGAAGAATCTACAATCAAAATCAAGATTGAAAATTGGGTTGAAAAGTTATGGCAGATTGACTGAACACAATTGTACAAAAATAAATCTTTAAAAACTAACCTATTGAGTGTTATTAATAAAAAATCAAAGGGATAATTAATTAAAAATAATCAATTAAGTTGGCACAGGAATTTCCCAAAATTTCAGTTGGCAAGGAATTCAGGGACTTCCAAAATTGTCGATAGAAAGATCGACACTTTCTCATCAAACCTTGCACCAACAACATATAGGACGAGGAGTTAGAAGAAACCATTAAAATTACAACAAATACCTACTTTTAAACTACCTCAGAGACATTGGTTTACAGCAACTATAACATCTTCATAGTTCTAAAGGTTATAGATAAATATTCTAAATACCGTAATACAAATGATTGGATTATTTAAAATATGAAGAAACGTTTTCATTAGAATTGTTAATTGAAATTTAAAATAGAAAAAACCTTAAATTGAGAAAATTTTTAATTCATTAATTACTTATAAATTTCAAAACAGGTAAATGCTTTAGTCATCAAACAAGAAAAAAAAAATGTCGTTTTATTGGTTAAAATAAATATTTTAATAATAATTTGTGCATATTAAATGAAGATTTTGTAAATTGTAAAATTTTATTGATGAATATTTGAAATTTATATGCAATTTTAAACTTATTATTGAAAGAAATTAAGTAAAGACTATTTAAACATTTTATTGTTTTACATATTTTATTCAATTGATCCTCATAATATATGTTTTTCAGGTTTTCTAGAGCTATTTCTGTGTTTGTGCTCATTATTTAAATTTAAGATTATACATGGAATATATATGTATTAATATAGATAAAAATTTTGGAAACAAATTCTTCCACAAGACACGACACCTTGAGTAAAAAGTTAGCATTAAAATTAATCAACTTGAAATTAGTAAAAAAGGTGACAAAATTAAAGTTAAAATCAAAATTTAAACTTAAAAAATACAAGTAAAGTTATCAAAATAGAAAGTTATGAACTGTTGGTTGGTAGGAAGTACTAGTGACTTCAAACTGGTTTGCAGAAGGGTCTTGTCTGTAGATTACGTTCTTCTCTGTAAATAATTAAGTGTAAAAATAATTAATTTAAATTTAAGAGCTAGTCAAAAATAAAAGTACTAAGCACTTAAGTACCTTTCTATGGACCCAATGGACAGTGACAAGTGTCTCGGTGTTCAGGGTTCAAATAGTCATAAAAAGATGAAAGACAAGGAAGAGTCAGTGGCCCTAGGTTTATTCAGAATTAATTATTTAAGATTTTTTTTATTTTTTATTTTTTTAGAGTAAACATGAACTGGGGTTCATATTCCACATGTAGATGACAATTTGGGAAAAAGAAACGATACATACGGATTTTCGAAGATTTTCTGATTTTTCTCTAAATTAGTTCCTAGATAAGTCTAAGACAAAAAGTTATTAGATATTCTTAAAAATGTTGAGTGCCACCTTCAAACTACACATTTTTAAAAGTTCTAACATTTTTCTAATTAACTGCATGAAAATGGTCATAATGCAAAAAGATACAAAAACCTATATTTATTAATTGGATTGACTGATAATTTATAAAAGTTAAACAATACTGTGGTTAGTTTGTAATTTAAAACATTCGGAGGGTAAACATATACACTAAAAGTAAACATATACTATATTTACATAAAACATATACTAAAAGTAAATAAATGATTTTAAATATGTTATTTTGAGTTAAAATAAATAAATTTTCACATTAAAAAAAAAAAATTCTTATTTTTTTGTGGTTTGGTATTGATACTCTCTTGCAGCATGCATCAAAGTACGGCATATGCTGTGCCCACTAGCCAACAGGTTAATTTTTTAATTATATATATTTTAATTTTTGAAAGTTTGTTTCATAAAAATAAATTTATTTTACTTATAAAAATTCTTAAACTGATTTTTAGTATAATAATATACATATAAATTTCATAATATGAAATCATATAAAATCATAATATGATCATGAACGAGAGTATTAATCTAAAAGTGTGTACTTTAATACTATATTTGTGTTGATTACCTCAATGTGACAATATTATATATATGCTCATACACGCACATAGGATATGTATCACCACACAATTAGTGTAGGCCTACCATATTTATGTACATTAATAATGCAGTCCTTTTAAATTTTAAAAGAATGTAAAAAAAATATAAAATTTAACTTTACAGTCTAAAGAACTGCAGAATACACTGGAAGAGAACATCAAAATCTATACTTTAACAAAGCAGGATGAAGAGGACACATTAAACGATCTAGAAAATCAACTAGTTGATAATTTGGAAGTGTTACAAGATTTTCCTTATTTAAGGGATAATAAAGCACAAATAGAAGATTCTATAAAAGAAAGAGATGACATTTGGATTGCTGAAAACAATGAAGAAATTCATAAATTCAGTTTACAAATGCAGGTTTGCAAACTTACCATGATTTTTTTTTTAACAATATACAATGTTGGATAGTAGCAGACTAGTGTTTTAAGTAATGAGCATTTGTATTTTATTTATTAGTTTAAAAATAAGGTATACATTTTACTAAAAGGCCCAATTTCTCTACTTATGATAAAATTAAAGACTACTTTTGCTCAGATTAATAATTCAAATAATAACAAGTCTCCAAGGTGAAAAATTAATTACGGTTTACATTTTTTATATGTTTAAAAATGATAGAAGAGAATGGAATACCATAATAAGAAGTGAAGAACTAGTTTTTGTTTTATGTTGTATAACCATTATTTTTAGTGAGTGTGTAATATTTTATATGTTTGCATTGATAACTTATAATCAGAGTAGACAAGTTAAGTCTCTATGTAAAAATATAGAATGTTATTAGTTAACATGTTAGCTGTTATCATTACTGTCAGATTCGGAGAAAAATCACAGATTTGTTTATCTTAGATAAGAATGGGTAAACAAAAACACATTTCTTCTGAATTCTCAAAAATGTTTTTGAGAGGAGCTCTTGGCTGGTCTAGTGGTTGGCACTCTGGCTGTACAAGAGAGAGGTTTAACGTCAATCCTGGTGGAGGCTCCAACATTTATGGAGTTAACTCCAGTGAGGAAAATAGGGAAGCTATAGTTAGTAGCAAACTCTGATTGAGAAGGCAATCATGGCGATGGGAATTTCGATGGTCTAACCACAGCATACCTCTTTCACTGGCTATTGTACCATAGAGTTTGGTTTAGTTTTTGAGGATGTTTGGTTAACAAATGAGATCTAGGTTAAGATTTTTGTTATCAGGACACTTAAGTGTTATTGCAATCATGCACACTAAGAGAAAATAATATTTCACATTTATACGTATGGTATTAAAATTTGCTGAACTTTTAATAAAAATCCATGCAGTCAATTATTTTGTAGATGGTTAAAATTGTTAGCAGCACTTACAGCATTTTGAAATTTATTAAACTTCTTGTTAATACAGTTTTTATTAAAATTTAGAAAATTATTCATTTATGGTAATTTATTTTTAATTTAATTTTAGTTTATTTTTAAAGTGACGGCCATTTTCTCCAAAGAATGTCTTGAATGTAATACTAAATAAATATTGTGTTTTAGGATTTAGACAGAGAAAAAGCATTATACCAAGCTAATATTGATGCAATATCACATCAAGAAGAGGAAACTTTAAGTAAGACTAAAAAATTGATTAGTCATAAGTATCAGTTAGCTATGAAATTGGAGTCTAAACTTCAACATTCTAAACTAGATTTGGCTTCAATAATCAAAAAAAGAGTAAGTTCTTTATATATAAATATATACAAGAATGCTAGAGTAATATAATAACAAAAAAGAGAAAAACTTATAATGTAACAATGATTTCTCCTGTCTGTAGGTATACTTTATGGTTCTACAGGTGTACCCATAGAAACTTTGTTTTAATTTATGTATGACATACTGTAAAAAATACAACAATTTTAAATTTGGTATTTACATGTAGTATTGTGGCCTCCATAAGGAAACATGCTGAACATACAAATAACAAATTTCTATTAAAAATATATAGGCTTCAAGTAATATATATATATATATATATATATATAATTGATAGGGCTAAAAGATGAAAGTATTTAATGTAGTTAACCAGATTAAGAATAAATATAATTAACAAAATAAAAATAAAATAAAAACAAAAATAGAATACTTTTTAACTTTTATTTTCATTTTTGGTCCATATTTATTGTTATATTTCTCATCTCTTAATGTTTGTGAATGGTTTGATATCAAAATAAAACTATTTAGAAAATTATCTTTATTTTATAACTATATTGAGTGTGACCACAGTCGGTTCTTGGTGAAATTGCATGATAAGGTAAACAAATAGTACTCACAAGTAAATTTCACAAAATACAAATATATTTGTAACAGCTGTTTTGCGGTTAAGCATCATCAGACAAAATTAACCGCGAAAGACAGATGCTTAACTGTGAAACAGCTGTTGCAAATATATTTGTATTTTGTGAAATTTACTTGTGACTACTATTTGTTTACCTAATTTTATAACTGTTAACTGTTTGTATTTAATAATTATTTTATCTTGAATCAGCATTTCATATGTCTTTATTTTTGTATACATTGAACAGGCAGAATACAAAAATAACAAAGTTAGACTGGAAGAGAAACTCAGACACGTTTCTAACACTGCCAAAGTTACTAGACAAGATATTACAGCAGCATTTGCTCCAAATAAAGAGGCAAGTCATTTTTTGTATATGTTTTTTGTTTGTTTTACACACTTTTTGACCCAGCTTACAAGTTTCCACCAAGATAATTTTCTACAAAATATTTTCTTATATATTTTAAAAATGGTATACTTTGTTAAATATTATCTTTTATATTTGTTTGTTTATTGACTAAAGGTATTTTGAAGCTTATAAATAAGTTTCAATTACAAATTAAATATTAAACATACATATTTTGCCTTTTATGATATGCTTTTGACTGGTTTGAAATTTAGATATTCTTTACTATAATATGGGACAGTTCTATACTTCCTTCGGTAAGAGTCTGGAGTGAAGTGCTGCCTCCTACAATATTTATGACCCAGATAGCGTGGAATATTTATCCCTGTGGAAATATTACCCCCTTATGTTTCTACTGTAGACAATTTTACAAATTTTCACTTCTATATCAAAATTAGGCCTGAAATAGACTTAAGTATGTTTATTGAATAGCTATGAAACTATGCCTACTATGGTTTAATAGAAAGTTTTCATTTTGTAGATTTTCCTTTTTTCCATTGTTAACATTTTAAAGAAATGTTGATTTTACAAGTTTTTGCCCCTATAGCATAATGAAAGTTGAAAACTACATGGTAATAATATGGAATAGTTACAACCCTTTCCCGACTATAGAAAAATCCAACGCTTTTTGTTTGTACCTCTTTCAGCTTTTCACAAGTTAACATTTTTCATAAAAAGTTAATTTTAAATATTTTCAGCAATATGTGGTACCTAAGACTGATATCTACTTAAGTATTATATGGAACAGACAAAACCCTATGTCGACTATAGAAAAATAATACTTTTTTTTTGTTTGTACTCCTTTTAGTTTTTCACCAGTTGTAACATTTCACAATTTTTTATGTCAAATTTGTGGTAGTACTTAATTCGGTATTTCGATATGTGTGGAGTGAGCGATATATGACATAAGAGACTTCCGTCATATCTCGTATATTAAGATCACGTATTGAAGGACAGGCGAGGTTCCGTAATCGGTTAATTTTATAGAACCGTGAATAAATAAGTTGTATGAATGAAATTTGTAAATAATTGAATAATAAATGTATAGTTTTAACATATAACTGTAACTTTGTTTTTATAAAATATTAAAATTTAGAAATCATTAGGAAAGTCTGTAATAATATAAAAAATGAGGGGAAACTACTTTTGCTAACCAATAAAAAAAAAAAGAATTGAAATATATTGCTCAGCTTTATGGGCGCCAGGTGGAATTAACTCACCAATTTTGAAAAGATTAAACTCTAATTACTATTTGTTATTAAAATTCTCAGGGTCGTGATTCTTTTTTAAGTGTACTTTGCAGTGGTTTAACGGTAAATAAGAAGTCCTTGTTTATTTTTCTGAAACTGAACATTTTTATTAAACACATATTATTGAACAAATACATAAATTTATCATTAGATATTATATCCTATTGATTCTAATAAAATTTTGTCTTAAAGAGACTTAAATGCTTTAATGCATGATTCTACTTTGAAATAGTTGCAACTTTAATAAAAATGATTTTATTATGAGAACGCTTTGTCTCATTTAGTTTTAAATTTATTTTTTCATTGAGTTTAAAACTTTATATTACTGTTTTGGAAAATAACCTTTATCTAAAAAACACTTAAATTTATTAAACAAACAAAATATTAGAACATCTTAATTATACTTAAAAACTCTACAATTAATATTTTTGTGTAAAATGAATAAAATAATATTGTTTCAATTTTATATAATTGTATTGGTATTGTCTGTTGTGTAGATAAAAGTCCACTATCTCTTTTATTAAAAACACCTTTAGAATTATTCACATGAAACGAATACATTTTTACCACGTCACGCTTTCTTATTGCATTGTCCATTTTGATTTTAAGAAGCCTAACGTCTATTTTTTACAGTTTTTTAAAACGACAACTTCTCGATACTACATACTGTCTTTAATCGTTCATTTTTTTAATCATCTATCTTTCATTTTAACTCACATTGTTCTACAAAAATTGTACTTTTCCACACACAAAAATACGTCTGTCCACTCCAGAAGTCTACTTCCGACTGTGAAAAACCTTGAGTTTGCACGCTTGATTCTAACACGATGCTAGCACAGGGTCCACATTAATAATTCCACGGACATTTCCTAAATCATTTTTGCTTGGTAACACACACTCTCACTTTACGTACATAAATTTTTATTGAAATAACAAGTCTATATTAAAACTAAACATTATTTATTTTAAATACATATATCTGGATACTTATTTTAATTTATCTTCCCCTTATTCTTTGAATGTTGTTCATAAACTTTAACTTGACTTACATCGTATACCTTTGAACCAATCATAAAATTCCTTTTTAAACAGCTGATATATTGGTACCAAATCAAAATTCAAAAATTGAGTATCACAAGTCCCAAATAAATCCAGTGCAGTGTTGTGCACCGATATATTTTGTTAGATTGTTTCTAATTGGTTTATTAATTCTACCAATACCAATATTTTGAGACTGGAAGGGATTAGTCCAGTTTTTGGGAGGAACCTAAGCTCTACTACCGATGAGGGAAGTTATATTTGACTTTTTCTTTGTCAACACAGAACTTCTCATTAGGCTGTGAGAATGAGAACTTCTCATTCTCATCACCTCAGACTTCACTTCGTTTCGCTTCAAGAGAGCGAAGTCTTGATCAAGGAGCCTATTCAAATAAAATAGTTTTTTACCTTGAACTATAATTAAAGCCAGTAATTACCGTCTGTAGTATGAGACGCCTACGTTAAAACTTTTAAAACCTAAAGTACCAAAGACAAATTATTTGGAATCAATTTTTAATATACTAATTGAAAGAACTTAATAGATAAATATTTCAATTTATTATCAAAATACATAAAATTGAGAAATTGAATTTATCTATGTCATTGGACAACTTTTGTGTGTTCCCCATAGAAGGACATTGAAATAGATCGTGTTAAATTTTGTATTAATAAACATTGACTATTTGCTAGAATTAAGGACCCATCATTTTACTACTAATATTTTTTTAAAGAAATGTGAAAAGACTTTGAACATTATATTTTAGAAATTCATTTTAGGCTAAGTCATCATATTGAGACGATTTGGGATAATACCCAAACTGCTCAAGTCTCAAAAATATCCAAAAATAATAAGAAATTGGAAGATTTTATATAAAAAAAGTTTTTTACTAAGTTAAAATAACCAATATCGATAGGTTGACAAAGCCTATACAATTCTATTCAAGGGTGAGAGTGTTCAATGATGAGTCATCTGCAAGCACCTGGAGGGACTTGTTAATTAACTGACCTGTCCATATAGGAGAGATGAATCATTCTAGTAAATAAGATAACATAGTAAAATTAGTTTTTGTAAAAATTTTAAATTATTTTGGATTATAAATGTTAAGAGTACCTAAATATAGTAACTGTATTAAAAGAATTTTAGTATTATTGTTAGTTTAAAATTTAGAATTAAAAAACCAAGAGATGAAAAAACCAAAAATAAGAAATTCTAAAAACCAAACAAAGTATAATAAAGCTTAGTAGGAATAAATTCATTTTGCAAAATAAAGATTTCTTTGAGAAAAACGCCGTCAAAGATCACTCTTGAGATATATTTCTCAAATATAAGAAAATGTAACAAAGTTTCGAGGATAGTAAAAACAACAATTGATAAAGAGGATAAAGGGAAACACTTTTGTTAAGTTTAGTCAAAATCGGCCAAACCGATGATGAGAAATAAAATAAGAAAGGGTTAATGTGGTTAAATCAAAAGTTAGTGTTTTAAAAGTTAAAAAACATAAATTTTATGATACACTTAGATTAACAAGAGGTAATATTGTAAAATTGAATCATGAGAAGCATGTATTTATTAAAATGGGGGTGGGGTTCTAACACCAAGAAAGCATATGCCAAAAGATGAACGAAACTTGGAGGTTGCATAACGTCTTAAATAAAAGGACTATGAGTATAAACTAAGAGGATTCTTTTACTTCAGGACAAGGGCAACATGGAACTGAAGAAAAATCATCAAAATCTCGAAATAATCAAAAGTTAGTCATCTGAAAATCACGAATACATTCAAACTTGAATAACTCGTAAAGTTATGTTTCGATAAACACCGTTCAAGTTTTAACCAACTTTGTAATGCAATTTAACCAACGTTTGGTTTGTGATGTAACCAACAAAGCAAGAGGAAGAAAAGGATGCCTTCAGAATTTCCAAATTCTCAACAAAAAAAAAGAGTTATGGTGATTTAGAAGAAATTGTTAAAAAACCTTGAGCGACAAGTAGGAACATGAAATGAGGTAGATTACCCATCTCCACTACGCAAGTAGGAAGGGAGAAGTTCCACCAACACCAGACAAAAATAATAAACAAATCAAAAGGTGTAATTAAGAAATAGTTTGGAGAAAATAGATCGAAAAATAGATGAAGGAAAGCTTAGTACATCATCCTACTGTAAAGAAAGGGTTTAAAACAAATAAAAACAATGGGAAAAAAATATTATATGCAAAAAAGGAAGAAAAAGGGAAAATTAGAGGGAAAGTGACAATTTCAGAAGAACCAAGGTTACTTCGTTGAGATTGGAGAAAAATAAAGGATTCGGACTTCATCATCTGAAGTAGGTCAATTTCTGGATTATACAGCAGACCCAGTTGGTCATAATTCTGCTACTCAACTACGCTCTATAGATATAAGCATTTAGAACATTTTCATCGAACAACTATTGGAATTAGAAGATTAACATTATTTTTTTCTACTTTATAAGAAGACATGTTATAGCTTTGTGGAGAAATAAGAAAGTCTTAGAGTTGAAGAACAGGAGCTACTAAGGGAAATGATGCAAATACTACTAAATACACCAAATCTTCAAAACGTGTTTTGTCCCAAAAATTAAAAAAAATAGATAAGCATTGGGATTTATTTTTCATACTATACTGAATCAGTAGAAAACATCAGTTTCGATCAAAAAGAAATTTGTCCCACTGTAAATGAGGTTGAAATATTCCCTTTTCATTCAAAAAGTATTTTGTCTCCAACCAAGTTTAGATCAAAGCATGTTTTGTCCAAACAGCCAATGAGAGTGAAGCAAGCCTTGCAGCTGATTGGTCCACTTGATCACATGACCCAATGTTTTCAGTGAAGGATTGTTTACTTTTGTGTTTGGAGGTGAATGTCACTGGTTGTGTAGTAATTTTCTTGTCAAAGTAATTAGTATTTCTTTTGCAGTTATTAGGGTTTGTGTGATATAGAAATGGATTTTAATATAGATGAACTAGATGGCGGAGTTCCAGTAAGTACCGTAAACAGTGGTTCAAGAAAAAGAAAGAAACAGAAAAGTAAGGTTGATGCTGCAAAAGCTAAAAAGTACTCACTCCTTCAAGAGCTAATGTTTTTGTACCTTGTAACCACTTTAACAATAAATTGCAGTCCAAACACATTAGGCCTAGAGATGTTAAAACATTGAGGGACAAAATTTATAGACATCCAATAAAACTTCAACAGGATGTTCTGGTTTCACACCTAGTTCAGTTAAGTCATGTAAAAAGGGGTACGCCTAGAAAAGTACCTGTAGTAGAGAATGGAGTAGATAATGATGGTAACTGTAAAGGAAAACATGCATTAAATTTAGTACTACATATTTTATTCCATCTGCAGCCAATGGTAGGAGGGTTGCCATATGCAAAAGTTTTTCCTGGACATAACAAAAATAGGTAGAACCAAATTATCAAATTTAACCAAAAAATCCATGCAGGGGAAGTAATAGTCGAGAAAAAAGGTGGATCGGAAAAGCCGCAAGAGTGTAGCTAAGAAGGGAAAAGTTCGTGAATTCATTTCTTCTTTAAAAGCTTCCAAAAGGGAACCGCAAAAATCAAAGAGAGTTTATTTGAATAGCCAGTGTAGCATTTCAAGACTGCACCAAGCCTATCTTTCTTCTTTAACTGAGGAGGAATCTAGCCTAAAAGTTTCTTTCGTTATGTTCAGCTATTCGTTTGTATACGAATTTAACATTCGTATTGGATTTTTGTAGTCTGGCATCCAATGTTTGTAGTACATGCTTAGTGTTAAAGGAAAAAATAAAAAGAGCCACTGTTAATCCTACAGAAAAGGCCAGCCTAATGGTTGAAAAAACTGTCCATAAAAAGAGGGCTAAAGCTTTTTATGATGATCAAAAAAGTGAGTCGGAAAATTCTATATCCTTGTGCTTTGATTTACAGCAAATACAGCCCTTACCTAAAACATGTCCCCAAAATGCTTATTATTTACGACAACTAAATTTCTACACCTTGGCTATCGTTGACTTACTCACAAAACATCCTGTATTTTACACGTGGATGGATGTGGAAAGTGGAAAAGGCAACATAGAAATCAGTTCCGCTTTGTTGTGTCACTTGGATAATATTGATTTTGGTGGAAAAAACCAAACTACGCTTATTTTGTGATGGGCGCGGAACACAAAATAAAAATAATATTGTTCTCCAAACTATTTCATTTTACGTGCATCAACCTACAACTCCACTGGAAGAAATCACGATGTACTTCCCTGTTAAAAGGATATAGCTACTTACCAGCCGTGTCTTTGGACGAGATGAAAAAATTCTCTGAAAAAAAACCATGATATTGACAAAGGAAGAATATGTTTCACTTTACAAAAATGTTGGGGAGGTTAACAGCTCGAGGAAGATTAGAATACTTTCGATACCAAATTAAACCTGGCGAACTATTTTAAGAATATGGAGAACATCAGCAATGTGAAAAAAATATCCATAAAAAAGAATGCTGTTGTTGAAAAGACTGTTGTAAAAAAAAAAACTGGAACTGTTGTCAAGAAGTCTAAATTAACGGTAGGAATAAGAGATTTACAGCATTACCGTTTTGATGAAGATGTGAGGTACAGCACTCTTTACAAAAAAGGTGTAAAGGACCTGACAATAGTAAACAATGTGAAGTTGCAAACACTCCCTCTGGATCACCCTATAACTGATGAAAAGAAAGGAGATGTGAAGAAACTCTTACGTATCATGTTTGGACCTGACTGGGAATCTTTACCAGGAGATCAGTTTGAATTTTACAAAACAAATATTGAACTCTAATGGCAATGTAAGTGTTGAAGAAGATAATGAAGATGAACAGCTTTGTGAAGACGATGTAGTAGTGATAATTTAATTTTTTAATAAACTACATAGAAAAGAACACTCAAGTAAAAATGATTTTGAATTTAATGTATTTTTTAATAAACACAGATTTTTCTGATAGCCTATTGTTTTATTTATTTTCAGTGTTTAAAGGGTACCTGTATTTAACAATTTCAAATAATGTATTTGTCCATATCTCAATTGTTCAAAAGGTGTTTTGTCCGTAATGTTTTTTTTCAAAAAGTGTTTTGTCCAATATTTAAAGTTAATTTAAAACAAAACCACAAACAAATTAGGACTTCTATTGTTTAAATACATAAAAACATTGTTTAAGCTACTTAAATATATATAAAACTCTTCAATGACATTTATGTTTATTTACGTAAAAATGTTTTGCTATTTCCCAAAATTTTGAGGAGTGTGACAAAGTATGTTTTGAAGATTTGCTCCTCGCATATGAAACTTTGCATTGAACTATTACTGGTTTGATTCAAGAAACTTTAAAAAGCACAAAATTCATCACAAGATACCACTTTGACCGAGTTGGGAGTTCCTACGCTAGAAGAACGAGAGAATGAGGCATTGGGAGAATATATTTAACCGACAGTATTCCTACTTTCGGGATTGTCTACCCGCCCTGACCAACTTGAAATCATTGAGGAACGGGACTGACGCAGCCTTACTACTGAACACCATTCAGAGTCCGAAGCCATCTTTAAACGTACTACCAAGGTACCCTATTTCGAATAAAAAAATATTCGCCAAATCGTTAAATAAAATTTAAAGACAGAAAAAAAAAAAAAAATTGGGAAAGTTTAAAAAATTTTAAATTCATTTTTATTTTCTTAAATATCTGCTATTCGTGGTAAATTGAATAGGAACAGTTAATATTGAAATTATACATAAAACTTAGAATTTTAGTTTTAATTTGTGCTTGTTTATTATTAGAACATAAGAGTAAACAATAATTGATAAAACTTTAAATTTCTACCTAATAAATATATTCTTTTTTAAAATTGAAATAAATAAAATAAACTTGCTATTTGTATTATATATGTTTTTATTTGTCTTTGATTGAATTTATGTTTGTGTATGAATAATTAAATTTCTTGTGTATTTTTATTTCAACGTAGTTTTAGGTATGTTTTGAAAGATTAATAATAATAGTTTTTGTAATTGTTCTGTTTTCAATTATACTTGATTCATATTGTTTTGATATTAGTTTGATTGATAGTGTATACTATAAAGTTTTAAAATTCAAATAACATTCGATTTTCTTTATTATTTGAACTTTAAAAAAGATTTGAGTAATTTTTTATTTTAATATATTTTAATTTCTATGTAAATGTTTTATTTTAGTAAGTGGAGAAATACCTAAAAAATATTAAATATATGTTTTTCTAAAACTATGGTCTGGTTTGTGATTTAAGTACATTTTCCTAAGAACCAGGTTCCCAAAAATTAGTTCATGTGTCTGTGCTTATCACAGAATGGGGCCAAATGAAATAACTAATTCAAAAAAGTAAATTCAGTAACGATAAATTATTCCCAAATTTAGAATCATTATACTGTTAACATTTGTCAGAAAGTTAATTTTTAATATTTTTGGCAATATGTGGTACCTAAAACTGATAACTGCTTTTAAGTATCATAATACGAAACAGACAATACCCTGTACAAAATCATCTGGCAGACAACAGAATGACTGAGCATAAGAGTGGAGTAGCGAAGAGAAAGTTGCTTAGGCCCACTAAGAACTACTGTGAATCATTCCCCAACTCACCTGCCGTACACATGGCTGTCCCTTCCCTCATTGGGCCTAGGTCATATCGTGGGTAATAAAATTGTGAGGCAGAACCTTCACTCCAGACTCTCGCCGAACGAACTATAGAGGAGTTGGAAGTATTGAATGGTTGATTTACGTTTGTTTAGAGATTGACATTTTCTAGTTCAAATGAGTACAGGATTTATGATTAATATTTTTAATTTCCTCATTTAGAAGTTAAAAGTCAAAATAATCCATTTGTCTATATGTAAAAACTTCATAAGCCTAATCAATATAAAATAATAAAATATTTGTTGGTCATTTACAAAATCTTCCAAAATATAAAATGTGAATAACTATACTGCATATCAGTTTGTCCTTTGTAATTAAATTATCATATTTTTTGAGTAATATTAACTTCATTCTTTATTTCATTTTAACGGAAACTATCCTGTATGCACAATGTTATACAAAAAAATTCAGATGTTAATTGTAATACATGATAAACTGAATAACTATAACATGATTATCTTTATTTAATGTTACTTAAATGGGGATTTTAAAATGTTTTGACCTAGATAACTAATAATTACCAAAATATGAGCGAGGATAGTCTAAAATTTCCCCCATTTTTCAGCAAATGAGCTTAAAATAAATCAATTAAATAGATGTAGCAATACAGCATGGACTAATTTACACCAAGTCAAACATATGACATTTTTTGCCATTATAGAATTATATTATGTGGATGACTGATTAATATGTACTAATATTTTTGTTTACAGCTTGATTTAAACATTTTGTTTTGATTAAAAATCTGATTTTTATTTGTTTAAAACATTCTAGTTTTCTTGTTTAGAGTTTATGATGTCTGATAATATCTTAATTAGTAAATAGCTTCAAATAAAATAAACAATTAAATTGTAAAAATACTACAAAATATAGTTTTTATGTAAATATATATTTAAAAAATCTCAATTCCACTTGATTTAAAAATAATTCATCACCAAGGAATTGTTGCTAATAGAATGAAAAGTTGCTAATAATATTATACTCATCATGGTTTTTTACTATAAATTTAAAATATATCTGTAATATAGGTTTATTTTGAAATCTACTTATTATAAATTATTAACATAGAAAAGGAGAACATAATTTAATATAAAATTTAAATTCAATGATTTTAGCCTATGTGGATTAGTGTAAAACTAATTAACTAGTTATTTTTACTTTATTTGGTATGTCAGACTAATCCTTGTTCTATCGTAGAAATAACTTACCAATAAGGTAAAAATAACTAGTTAAATAATTTAATATCATTATATTTATATTATGTTACAGGATAAAGAATATAAACCAACAAGTATAAAGGCCAACAGGCCACAACCACCAAAGCGTGCAAGTACCTTACAGGTATGAAAATATAGTTGATTTAAAGGTCCTAATTACAATAATTGTTCATTAATTAGGAGCTGTCAAAAACAGCACAATGTTTTAGTTACAAAATGTAAAATAAGGCTTACATTTATTGGGTATTGGGATTGTCAACTTACAATCCATTGTTGGTACTGAATAACACCTACTTTTAATTGCTTGTACTTAATCGTGGAATATTTATTTTCACTAAATTTCATGGTTGCTACTGAGAAAATACCCTTGATTTATATTTCACTTCAATATTGAGGTCGATTGAGATATTGGAATTAATTTATTCAATATTTAGGTAACCAGTTTAAAGAAACAATTTAAAACTGATTTAATGACACCAACATAATTTATGTAGTTTGGTGCTGAACCAAACATGAAAAAAAAAAAAAAAAAAAAAAAAATATATATATATTCCAAGAAGATAATTATTTAAACAGAAACATTATACAGATATACAGGGTGTTTCATGAAGTTCTCCTGGCTCTCTCAGAGCTCATTCTCTAAAATAAAATGAAAAAAAAAGTTCATAAAAACATATGTCTGAAATAATTTATTTTTGGGCTATCTGACATTTTGTTTTGTTATAAAATAATTATAACTTTGAAAATAGATAAGATATTGATTTAACAATTTATATACATAAAATTCTAAAGTAACAGTTTACATGTGTATAAAAAAACAAAGACTTTATTTCAAATATTTTTTTAAATGGCAGCTATTTAGTATTTATAATGTCACATATCTCGAAAATCTTTAAATTTACAACAGACAAAATATTTTTGTATTTTAAAGATGAACAGAATTAAAAAAAAAAACTGAGTTATCGACAAAAATCTAAAAATTTAGTAATTATCTACAACACCAAATGAGTTGATAAAAATATCTAATTATTTCAAATAACTGTCTAATAAAATTATAAAAATTTTCATATAAATTTTAAGTAAAATACTATAATTCATTTGGAAATGTTTATTTCATAAGTTGGCAATACAGTAATAATAACAGCTAATCAACAATTAAACAATTTGTTATCTGTGACTTACCGCCAGCAATCCTTGAATTTTTCAGTTTATATGTTCATATAACAAATTTCACTACACATGTTTCGAACATTATCGTCCATCGTCGAGTGATAAACACTTAATTATAACATTCAACATAAAATACAAGTAGGCTATCCATATAACACTCACGCACAACGAAACACAATATTTTATTAAAGTGTTTATCACCCGACGATGGACGATAATGTCCGAAACACGTGTAGTGAATTTCATTATATGAACATATAAATTGAAAAGAAGAAAAAAAATCAAGGATTGCTGGTGGTAAGTTACAGGTAACAAATAGTTATTCAAGCATATCCGGTTGCTCTAGACCATCAACATAGCAACAATTAAAGTTTAAGAATTCTAAATTATTTGATAATTTTGTGTTAGCTACAGCAATTTATTAGGTAGGTACTGTGTTGTTACTGTCAGTAGTGGAAGTATTCATGACTTATGTTAATTTAACTGTGATTAGTGAGTCATTGTAGTAATGCCATACTTATTTCTTCCGTGCCAGGAGAACTTTGAAATACAATCTGTATAAAGCTTTTTGCCAGATTTTTAGCTG
This sequence comes from Aphrophora alni, assembly GCA_963513935.1. Taxonomy (NCBI): domain Eukaryota; kingdom Metazoa; phylum Arthropoda; class Insecta; order Hemiptera; family Aphrophoridae; genus Aphrophora; species Aphrophora alni. Next base: position 126,826,063 of record OY740767.1, read on the forward strand.
TGTTTTGTAAATGTCAATAACATAAGTAAGTGTTATCTTGTTTAGATATGTTTAATTAAATCGAATAACACTCTGATGTAGCTCTCAACATCTCAGGAATAAAAATATACAATATAATAATAACTTAAATAAAAATGTTTTAAACCATTATATAGAGACACTAGACCCAAGAAGACTTCCATTAAATGTACCTTTGTTAAAACTTAAATAAGGCAGATTTAAAGTTGCCTTATTTCTTATATTATATAATAAAATATGGGCAAATTTTATATTTCTATTGTAAATTAGGGTTTTATTAAATAAAATATATAATTGGTAAAACTAATTTTAAGTAAGACAGGAATATAATTCAAGAATTACTGAAGCAGTATGTTTCAGATATGATGCAGAATTTCTTATGTTTTCCAGTAGAAATTAAAAAATGAAGAAAGTTAGTGTCATATGTCATATATTTATTTCTTTAGAGCTGTGGTTCTCAACGTTATACTAGTTGCAAGCCCTTACAAAACTATTTTCATTAATTTGTACCCCCTACCCCTATGCCCTACCCCTTCCTACCACCATAAATTTCTCTATTTACAAATACAGTAATAAACAAATAGAATGTGTAGTAACCTGGACCTAGGCTAAGAAAGCACACAAATTTTATTATAATTAGTAACTTATTATATTCAGGTTTAGCGCTATTACATTTTAGCAACTGTACAACTTAAAAAAAAGTAAAAAGTAAATATTTTAAAATTTAAATATAATTTCTCCATTGGATTTGTTCTTTTGTTTAAAAAGTTCATTTTTGTTGAACACTTTTATCATTTGCTTTCACTCAATGGCAGCCTTGTCCTTCCTTTGCTTTTTTAAGTTTGGCTCAAAGAAGACAAGTTTGGTTCATATCTGGGGCAGCATCCAGCTTGTTCCTGTATTTGTTTTTTTACAAAAGCATAGGCAGAAAATGCTGTTTCTACTAATACAGTTGATGGGAAAGGCAACAAAACTTGCATTACCAGATCAGAGTCTTTTATACTCACAACCAAGGTCCAACCAAAATTTTATGAGTGGTTTTTCCTTAAAAGCTGATTTCAATGTTTCATCAGTAGAAACATCAATTAAACTCTCTTTTTCTGCAATATCTAATTTTGCTGACTGGAAATATTCTTCAGAGGAAGGATTTTCGATCCAACGAATACCCTCGTCTTGCTTTGGAAAGTACTTGTTAACAAATGATGACTTTAATCCCTTCAAGTGTTCAGATATTTGCTTTTTAATTTTACTAGAAAGCTGCAGTTCATTATCTTTCAGAAAATCGTTCAATGTTTTAAAAGCTTCCGTCTGTCCTTTATCAATGCAAGACCTCCAAAAGTCAATCTTCTTCGTCATCGATTCTATTTTTTCTGATACTTGAACACTGTGATAGAGCTCACCTGGAGGCTCAGATTTACTTTGTTTATTTGTTGGAAAATTTCTGATAAGTAGGCCAAACATTGCAGCCAATCACTGTCATGTAACCTGGATGACAAACGGAACGGGTTATCTTGAAAAAACAACTGCACTTCAAACCAAATTTCAAACAATCTTTGGAGAACTTTTCCACGGGAAAGCCACCTAACCTCTGTGTGGGAAAGTAAGCTGATATGAAGGCTGTCTATTTCTTCACAAAGTGATTTGAAAAGCCTTGAATTTAAGGCCTGTGATTTAATTAAATTGACGATTTTTACTGACTCATCTAGACCATTTTTCAATTCACAGGGCAGATCTTTGCAGACAAGACTTTGCCTATGAATACAACAATGGGTTTAGCTTACATCAGACGCTACCTCTTTTACAAACGATCAAAGACCAATAAAACAGCCTGACATAAATTTAGCTCCATCAGTTGATAGGTCAAAACAAGTTTTCCAATTTATGTTATTTTCAGTAAAATATCCACCAATAACGTTAAATATATCAACACCTTTAGTTGTACCTGGAGTAAATGAGTAACACAGTAAAAGATTTTCTTCAACCTCACTTTTGTAAATATACCTAGCAATTACAAGCAGAGCAGCACATTACGTTATGTCTGTACTTTCATCAACTTGAATAGCAAAGTGATGAAACTATAAGTGATAGTTTTTGCTATTCTTTATTCTGGTTACAACTGCTTCCTCGATGTCATCTGACATTAATTTAATTCTTTGAGATATAGTTGAGTTAGAAACTGGAATAATGTCAATTTTTTGGGACTTTCATCACCGAGCATGCAACTAACAGCATCTTTAATACAAGGTAAAATTAAATTCTCTGCTATGGTGTGGTTTTTGCAACTTGATAACTAATTTTGTATGATGCTTCAACAGCATTTACCTGGTCTTTGTTAGCTGCACTAAAACATGATACTATATCATTTTGTTTTAAAAGACGTTAAAAAAAGCTGCGATCTTTCTTTTCAAAGTTAGGATGCTTTGTTTGTAAATTGCGAGTAAGCAGAGAAGGCTTCATGCTACTATTTGCTAACAACTCGCCACATAATACACATTTAGGTCTAGGTCATCTCCAATAAAATAAAATCTGTACATCATATACTAATCTAAATATTTTCTTTTTTAGTGACTGAAGAGGCAATGCCTTCATCTTTTCTTTTATTTCTTAGTTATGTATGTTCACTAACCTGTAATGAGGGTTTTTTATTGCCCTTTGACGTACTCGGCAAACAAACATCTTCACTTTCTTTAGGGTCCTTTAAATTGGTCTCCAGAGAGTTTCGTACTGTATCAGTTTTTAGCCACTTATCCATATCGTTGTAACAAAATTAAAAAATATTATAAAAAGAACACTGAACTACACTGCACAAAGTTTGATCAAATATCACACTACTAAACACCTGAACGTGTGAGAAGAAAGCAGACTACTAGTCGCCTGCTGCGATGGCGCACAGGTTCCAACACTGACAGTAGCTTGGACGAGTCTACTAATCTACGTGGGGTTGCTCAGACGTACACGCCGCACTCCCCTCGCTACACATATTGGACTTGTCCTTGAGCTGCTAACAAGTGTGGTGAGCCAATAAAACTCTGCCTAAGCGCTGTTACAAAATTTACCAGAGTATTTTTTGTGAGTTGTACTTGATCAACAATTTTATCCGGTTGCTTTTGTTTAGTAAAGTTACAAGTTTTTTTCCCCGCCATTACACATATTCATTCCACGAACCCCCTAGCGACCCGCCGCGAACCCCCAGGGGTTCGTGTACCCCAGGTTGAGAACCGCCGGTTTAGAACGTTAATAGTAATTGTTGTCATATCACAAAATCCAATCTTTATAATTTTTTAGTTTTCGTGTATTTCTTAAAAGAGAAAAGTAGTCTCCCTCTTTTACTTATATGTTGAAATTCTATTTAATACTTTTAAAATTTCTACTCAGAGTATAAATTAAAAATTAGGATTTGTGCCATAACTAAAGGAAGTGATTATATGTAAAAGGCTTGAAAATCTATTCAGTTGTTTGGGCATAGATGTAGTACATTCAGATTTTGTTTTGGTTAAGGGTGATAGATAGGTTTTAATTTAAAAGTGGTTTTGTAAAATTTGAATTGTCATGTACAAATGACAAACAAGAAAATAGCATGAGCATAATTACGATTCTTCATCTTCAAATGGGAAAAATAGGTTTTATCTACTAGTGCAAGAGATAAATAAACCATTTCATTTTCCATTATGAAGTAAGGAGAGTATTGCAATGTATTAACACTTTGAAATTATGTTTTCAATTTTATGAACCTTTAGGATATATCTGAACTATTTTTTGAATGTTGTCTGTTGATCTATCGCACTAGCATTTTATCACACATTACTATAGATCGATTAATTAAAAATGTTTAATCTTAATGTGCGATGGGTGTCCAATAGAATAATTAGATTTTTTACAAAATAACATAAGGGTTAGGATGAAAATAGAGTTAGGATTAAAAATGAAAATCAGAGATAATAAGTAGTCCAGTGATTCAAAATTTTGCAGATTCGTTGTGGGGAAATGTCCCAGAGTGATCAAATATAGGTTAAAATCACTTTAACTGGTATAATAGGAGTAGCACCAAATGTTTAAACACTACAATTTTTAACCATACAGTCTTAATCCAAATTAATGTGAACCAAGCCTAATTTGTATAGTATGGAAAATATATATGAGTATTATTTTACAAATTTTATTTGGATAATTTTCTGGAATGAAAATGTCTAATTATACTTTATATTATTCTTATGACCTGAAAAATACTATTTTTAAAGCCTCTTACAATTTAAATCATGGTAATAGGAATCTATTTCATATTACATATTATTGAAGGGGAAAGATGTAATTAAAAATCTTAATTCAATAAATACAGATTTAAAAAACATAATTAAAGTTTATGTAAAAAGTATATACTTTTACATGATAAATCCCGAATGAAGATTATTATTATTTTGATTTGAACACAAGCACAAAATACCACTTCCTACCCAGGCACCCCTGAAAATAAATTTCATATTCCCGTCCTGATTAAATACACGAAAAAAATCTTCTGAACTGAAGAAAAACTATATTTCCGTCCCAATCCTTTCCCAAAATGGTTTTTATTTTTCCTGTCCCAGAACTGTCATGAAAATTTTGAAATTCTTGTTATGATGCTGAAGTACTAAATATTTTTTCAGTGCTTTGCCCAAGATAGAAAACCTGATCCCTTACAACTTTATTTAAAAACAATACCGGTATGTTTATAATATACATATAAAGTTTTTTGATCTTTAAAAAAATAATAATAGCTAACAATTTAACTAAAGGTAATAAGATTAAAATGAACTTGAACTCAATTTTAATAATCTCACAATTATTATATTTATTGACAAAAACACGTTTTAACAACAATTTTGATATCTTCAGTAATGCATAAACTACAATAATGAAACAAATAATTTGTTCACATAAAAACTTGCTAGAATCTAGTGTAAGCTAAGTAAGGAATTATATAGCCTATAGAATTATTTGTACATTTTTATCTTGATTCAAACTATAAATAAATTTAAAATAAAATTCTAAAAAGTTTGTACAGAATCTGAAAACACCATAAAAATAGGGGTACGCATTAGAAATTAAAAAGTTGGCAGCCATATATCAGAGTTTGCAAATTTTATGTTATATGAAAAAGTAATAATGGAGCCCCATTTAAAGTTTTGGTACTTACGTATTAATGCCACCGCAGCAGAAGTTGCGCTAATGCTCATGAAGAGCAAACTGGTTTAAGGGAACCATTTTTTTCAGCTTTGAGATTCATATACTTTCATTTTATGATTTGTTGCAAAAATTTTAGGCGTAGATTGGCGGCACTTCACTTTTAAAGCTCATGTTTATCCATGATCTAATTTCAAATTATTAACTTCAATAAACTTACGAAAGGTTTGGCCAGGTGATTATATATATACCGGGTGAATAAAAAGTCAAGACCCCCCCTCTAATATTTTTCTAAGTAAATATACAGAGATATCCTTTTGGTGGTCGTGCAATCTTAGCAGGAAGTTTCATTTTAAGATATTGAAAATTTTGAGTGTTCCCCTTAAATGGGGGATTTTGGGGGCAACTCAAAAATTTTAAATGTAAACCCCCTTCAAGTGACACCTCATTTTGAAGTGTTTACAAAAACTTAAAGAATGGTGAAAACCAAAGTTCGCTATCTCTTCTCTATCAAAAATGGTAGCCCGACAAATGTTATTGAAGTCTACACAAAATTTCATTCTTATAAAATTCAGCTTGTCCATGAGTCGAATGAAGATGATCCAGACCGTCGTCTTCAATTTTGTGAGGAAATAGAAGCTCTAATTTTAGCTCATCCATTGTTTATTCAATTGAAGACGACAGTCTGGATCATCTTCATTCAACTCATGGACAAGCTGAATTTTATAAGGATGAAATTTTGTGTAGACTTCAATAACATTTGATGGGCTACCATTTTTGATAGAGAAGAGATAGCGAACTCTGGTTTTCACCATTCTTTAAGTTTTTGTAAACACTTCAAAATGAGGTGTCACTTGAAGGGGGTTTACATTTAAAATTTTTTAGTTGCCCCCAAAATCCCCCATTTTTGGGGGACACTCAAATTTTTCAAAATCATAAAATGAAACTTCCTGCTAAGATTGCACGACCACCAAAAGGATATCTCTGTATATTTACTTAGAAAAATATTAGAGGGGGTGGTCTTGACTTTTTATTCACCCGGTATATATATATATATATATATATATATATATAAGGTTTGGCCAGGTGTTTATATATATATAGCTACCTGGCCAAACCTGTCGTGATATATAATTATATCGCAAAGTAAGCAAATATTGGCGCATGCGCATTAGCAACTTCTGCTGCGGTGGCGTTAATACGTAAGTACCAAAGTTTTTCATCAGATTAATAGTTAATTATATACATTGGTAAAGACCACGCAAAAAAAAATCACCCTGTATATAAAAGTAATTATAAAAAAAAACCTTTTTTATATAACAATGATACTTTAAATTTGATAAAATAAAGATAAAAATTACTTTGTTTTTACTGTCAGAAAAATATAAGTTTTGAACAGATAAATACATAAACAAATAAATTACACAATGTTAAACTTAGCTTTTTTGCCAATAAATAAACTCTTGTAATATATTTTGTTATTTTTTAGGAAAACATAAAAGATCTGTTTGATTTTGACAGTGATTAAGAACCAAAGAAATTAAATCAGGCATTTCCTATCCATCTATGACGAAGAAAAGAAAATATCATTTTAAGCAGGAGGGCTTAGTTTTAGTTTCATATTATAATATAATTTTAAGAAAATATGATTTTAGTCAATAATGAAAAGTTATAATCTACCTAATATGTTATGATAATAAGAACCAAGCATTTGGTGTGAAGAAGAAAAGAAAAAAAGAAAAAAATCATTTTAAGCAGGAGGGCACTAATTTTAGTTTCATATTATAATATAATTATCTAATTTCAAGAAAATATGTTTTTAGTAAAAAATAAAAAGTTATAATCTAACTAATATCTTTAGAAAAAAATGTTTTACTTTTGACCAACGAATGTGAATTTTCTTTTAGTTATGAACATATTTTTTATTATTAAATAACTTTTAGAAAAAGGAGTAACTATGTGTAAAAGTTTTTTAAATTGTATAGTGTTTCTATAGATACTAGTATAAAATCATAGTAATTATAATATTTGACCATTATCTCCCCATTAACAGTCTCAAGAACAGCCATTAATATTATTTTTTTGTTTCCATGAGGTTTACACAATTCCATGCATCTATTTTGTAATCTCCCTCCCTAATACCAATATACACTTTCAACTCATCAATTGTTGACATGACCTCCTGTAGTATCAACCGTTAAAAGTTTAACCAGCAGTCTTATGAACTAGTGGTGCTTAATAATGCCGTGTAAGCTCCTTGTCAAGAGTCTGCTCCTACTGCTTCTAGTTTTGAAATTAGTATTTAAGATGGTATGTATTGGGTAGCAAAATCAAATCATAATCAGAACAGAGTGAAAGTGATGATTATATTCCTTCCTCTAAATAGTTCCAAAAGAATCAATGAAAATGATGCTGATAATGATGAAAGTAATGTTAAGAGATATTAAAGAAAATATGAATGGAAACTATTATGGGTGAAATAGAGCTTCAAAGGTGGTTTTGCAGCTGAAAAATAGGAGCATATCACTTGATTTATTTATTATGTGGCGGTAATATAATATACTCTTACAAAAATCAGTGATAACTCTAGAACCTGTTTCTACATAGAGAAACATGCATACATGGAGAACCTGTTTCTTGCATCTGAAAATGTTTAAAACCACTATACTAAGATGGACAAATATGAAAATGAATAAAGAAAGTCAAATAATGAGTCAGCATGAAATTGACATGAAATAAGTGAAGTTCTTATTGGAGATTGCTATTTTCATGACTACTTTCAAGTCCAATTGGGAGGATTACAAGTCCTTGTTAGTTACTGATATCTATGGTTATAACATTTCTTGTGTTAACTCTAAAAATCCGTTTGGTGTGAGGTTTGACGATCCTGACATTAGTGCAGTTGACTTACTTACTGGCCATAATATCAGATAATTTTAAATAAATTTATTATAAATTGTCAGGACCTTTAGAATATTGGCATGTGATGGCATTTCAAGGAAAATATAAGATCAAAATTTACAAAAAAAGTATGCAGTATAGATCTCTCAAAATTTAGTTTTTTGTTATGGAGTTTTTTCCTCATTATTTAATGAAGCAAACAATGCAGTAGGACAGCAAGTGTGTATCTAAACTTAACAAAAATTTTTACTCCATCTTTTGTGATCTTTTTATTCCCTTTTATGTACGTATTATTTTCGATATTATTTAATGTCTAAAAATTATATTGTGGCAGCTTCTCTTTTTAAATACAGCTGCTTTTTGACAACTACAGATTCTTGCAATATTCAAGATGATTACAGTTCAGCATCAAGTAATCATCCTACTTGTTCAGAAAAAGGAAATATCATTATATTACAATACTCTAACAAAGTATTGAAAAGTATCAGTAAAGAAAATTAAATAGTTTACCATTATGGTTAATGAATCTCGAGAATGTTAAAAATTAATCAACTGTCAATAATCGGATCAGTGATTTTAGAAAAGGTATAAGTTAACAAAACAATATTTGTTAGGAAATTCAAAATCGGTCTAATGTTGGTTGGTTAGCGTGAATTAAAAATTTTATAAAAATTATATGTTAATATATTGATATGGTATAGAAATGTTACAGTCAGTCACAGTAGAGTCCCGCAAACTCAGCGTAATGTGGACCGGAAGTGTGCCGAGTTTGTGAAATGCCGGGTTATCGGGAATAAGGGCAAAAAATAAATTATAATTGAAACACCAAAGCAGCGGCGATATCAAACGACTTTGTCGATAGCGGTATCCCATTGTCGGCAGTGTAAAAACACCGCAGCACCAAAGTGGCGGCGATATCAAACGACTTTGTCGATAGCGGTATCCCATTGTCGGCGGCATAATAACACCGCGGCATTGGCACCCGTCGATATAGCAGACATACACCTGCAAAAGCGTTTGATGGGCCGCTTTTTTTCCACGAATCAATTTAGTATACATTATGGAAAATAAAACATTTCTTTTTAGTTTTCTTTGACAGGTACGCACAGTATATACAGTAAATAAAAATGAGCAAGTTACGAAAGTGGAAGAGTGTGTTGGTTTCGTTTGAGACGCGGTTAAATGTGTTAAAAAGACTTGACAGTGGGGAATCTGTAAAAAAGCTTTGTGACGAGTTTAACGTGGGAAAAGTACCATCAACGATTCGAGCGATCGAAGTTAATGCCCGCTTTGGGATCTGCCGAACTTTTATGAACATCGCTGTTTTTAGAAATATATATTTTTTCCCGTCGGGGTCGCAGAGTAATCCGGACTGCCGGGTTATCGAGTGCCGAGTTTGCGAGACTCTACTGTACTAGGTTATTTAAAATTTAACAATTTTTAATTATTGCTGGCTCATTTCCTTTCTCCAATCAACCAAGTTTTATATTGCTTACTTCCGAAAATTTAATTACTAAAATTAAATGGTGTAGAAAATTACATTTATTTTAGGAAAAGAAATGCAAATATAAAATATCTAATTAAAAAAACAAAAAAAAAAAAAACTAATGGAGATGTGGCAATTAAATTACAAGACTGGTGCTATAAAACATTTTATTGATCACCAATTACATTGCAAAGTTAATCCCTTTCAATGTACTTTCCATAGCCATCCCTACAATGCTCCATACGAATTTTCCATTGTACAAAGCAGTGCTGAAAGTCCACTTCTGTCAGCTTGATGAGAACCTCAATTATTGCTTTTGACTTTATTGCTTCCATACTGTTAAATTTTGTCCCCTTAAGCTGGACAAAAATGAAGCTGTGGAGTATGAAGTTTTGGCACCATTTTGTGCAAAATTTCTGCATGTTCAATAATTCATGCAAAATTTATTGCAATTTAAAAAAATATTTTTATAAAATATACATTAATAGACGCAGAATCCAATGGAGATCATTCACTGAAAAAATCGTTTCTGTACAGCTAATAGTTTAGAAGAATTATCAATTTAAAAGTGATGAAAAACGTCTGTTTTTAAGAAAACTTCTTCTTTGTCATGGTTTTACATTTATTTTTTTTAACACCAGATAACTGCACCTCCTAAGCTTTAAAATAACTCAATTTTCATAAGCTGTTGCCACCAGGACGCAGTTGCATGCAGTCTAATCTTGCACGCTTATTTCAGTATGGAGTAGGCAGCAGAAGATGTAGTTTGTAGCTCCTCCAATAAATTCACTAACAAGGTATTTGTAAGGTAACTCCCATCCTTCACCTTGCACGCCACATCTAAAAAACCTGGGCTCCTGCATGATCTGTTGCGAGGTTTTACCTGGCTGGACTCTGTCAAGTCAGGTCATTACCACGCCCTTCACACGGATACATAACGTTCTGCTTTCTTCCACATTTACAATCTCGATATGCCCATGGAAAGAGCTTCTCAACTTGGTACATGGAAAACCTTTCCTGTTTCCTTGTCCCACGTGATAGTAGTACTAACAGGAAGGAAGATGGATTTTAGTGAGTAAGAATCTCACTATTGGGAGAGCGGATTTCTCCCTTTGTCTTTTGAAGATTGTCCACCTATCCTGCGAAATTTAAAAAAAAAACTCAATTTTCATATTTATTCGAGGTTAGTAAAAAAATTTCCGATAGCAGCACTCTAGGAAACATTAGATAGGTTGACTGTTAAAAATTCAATCTGCAATAATATTAACAACTATCCCTCAGTGAGCCGACAAAAAAAAGACAATTATTTGTCTTGCCTCACTGAGAAAAAAAATTGTCGGTAATAATATTACAGATTTTATTTTTTAAATAGTATACAATTTGAAATTCAACTACCATAATGTGCTGCCACCTGGAGAAAAAATTATAATCCAAATCTAAGTTTTTTTTTTTTTTTTTTTTTTAAAATTTCGCAGGATAGGTGGAAAATCTTCAAAAGATAAAGGGAGAAATCCGCTCTTCCCAATAGTGTGAGATTCTTACTCACTAAAAACCACCTTCCTTCCTGTTAGTACCCCTATCGCGTGGGACAAGGAAACACGAAAGGTTTTCTATGTACCAAGCTGAGAAGCTCTTTCCAGAGGCATATCGAGATTGTAAATGTGGAAGAAAGCAGAACGTTATGTAATGCGAAGGGCGAGGTAAAGACCTGACTTGAGTCCAGTCAGGTAAAACCTTGCGACAGATCATGCAGGAGCCCAGGTTTGGTAGATGTGGCGTGCAAGGTAAAGGATGGGAGTTACCTTACAAATACCTTGTTAGTGAATTTATTGGAGGAGGTACAAGCTACATCTTCTGCTGCCTACTCGATACTGAAATAAGCGTGCAAGATTAGACTGCATGCAACTGTGTCCTGGTGGCGACAGCTTATGAAAATTGAGTACTGTTAAAGCTTAGGAGGTGCAGTTATCTGGTGTTAAAAAAAATAAATGTAAAACCATGACAGTAAAGAAGATTTCTTAAAAACAGACATTTTCATCACTTTAAAATTGATAATTCTTCTAAACTATTAGCTGTACAGAAACGATTTTTTTAGTGAATGATCTTTGTGTGTGAAATCGCCCACTTAATTTCTGTAAGGGTTGTTTTGTGTAGAGTGTTGGTGAGGAGAGTAGGCGAATTGTAAAGTGTTGTTTTCAACCGTTTCAGTGAAAACTGGGTCAGAGGGCTGAGTATTTGGTTGAAACGCTTGTTCCAGGGTGTCAGCAAATAGATTTACCTTATCAGTCGGGTCCCCCACCTGTTCTTGAGGGCCTATTAGTGTGGGATAGCAAATAGTGTAAAGGGTTTTACAAGTGGCCATACAGGTTTTCTTACTGACATCTAGACTGACCAATTCAGCTTGGAAGCCTTCAGCTTGAATTCAGTTAGTTCTATCTTAATTCGTCTCTTGAGACGGTTTAGTTGTGTACGTGGTGTACATCTATTTACTCCCTGCTGTAATGCTCTTCTTAGCCTATTGCGGTGCTTGATGAGCGCAAGTATGTATCGTGGTATGAACGTGTGGTGCTGAGGTTGGCATTTAATCAGGACTGCAGCTTTTGTCGCGTCCTGTATGGCTGCCTGAGGAGACAGAACCTCATCAGACTTAGGTAATTGTCGAGAACATGTACCAGACTGCTAATACTGAGAGGGTTTCTATTACGGTATTGCAGACTTAGGGAACACGCCATCCACTTGCTGACGGAACATCTCCCAATCAGCAAGTCTGTAGTTCAGCACCTCTCTTGGCTCCTTGCTAATAGGAATGCCTACCACCGCCATTATGACAGGATAGTGATCTGAATTCAGATCCCTATCTACGTGCAGCTATGGTGATACCGTCAAACCCTTAGCAACAGCCAAGTCAAGGATGTCCTCTGTGTTGTGAGTGCTAAGGTGTGTTGATAGTTGGAGCCAGTAGTATAGCATTGTTTGATTCGATGTAGCGGTAAGGGATTCCCCCACTTGTATTTTTATGTCTGCAGCCCAAGCGTGTGTGTTTTGAATTTGTCCCCGGAGATGACAAATTTGTTAGAAATTAACAGGAGTTTATCTATATCACGGGTGTCCATATTACCCGGGGGATTGTACGCTGAAATGAGTTTAGTGTAGCTGCCATTGAGCTCAAGCTCGATAGCCGTAGCTTCAATGCGTGTTAGTGTGGGAAACAAAATTTCAACATGTTTTATATGCTTATGTATTATTACAGCCGTACCACCTATGGCCCTGTTTTTCTGTCGGTGCGGTATATTTAAAAATTTGCAAGAGTAAATTTATTGTGTGACTTTAAGTGTGTTTCTGAAATTAAAGGTATTTTATAGTTATTTCTTTGCATGTAGCGAAGAAATTCTAATTTTTTGTTTTTAATGCCTTGAGAGTTCCAAAAAAGTACAGGTAGTCTATTGTCCATTATTATTTACAGATTTAATGGTGTTGAGGAGGGAGGTCAGGAAGGACGAAAAGGTAGTGTTGGGGATAGTCATTAGGGATAATAGAAGTTGTAGGAAAGCAGGGAGAAAGGCGTCCCAGGTGAAAGCTGGGTTTAGCATTCTTAGGACGGATTCAATGGAGTTTTGGAGTGAATCCGTGTTGGAGTCGGGTGTGCCTAAATAGGGCTGTGTTGTAGTGTTCTGGGGTAGAGTGGTTTTGGATGTGGGTTTCTGTGGTTGTGTCACCTCAGCTTGCTTTTCAGCATATGGAGTGGTATGGGACCTGGCGCGCCGGGTCCTTCGCTCCTAGGGTGCAGGCTTTGACTGCTCTTTAAGAGCAGGTATTACCTTCTCCTTTAGAGAAACCTGATCCTTCTCCTTCGGGGCTATGGGGACTGTCGACACAGCGGGTACCGTAGTCTGTACCTTCTGAGTCAATGCTTGCGCATATGAAACATTTGGTCTTGTATATCGGTGAGTGGCAGAGAGCCTGGTGTGTGGAGTTGGCTTGACAAAGTCAACATTCGCCTTTTCCTTCCTGGCATTGAAGCCTCGTGCTGCCTTTTTATGGGCCTTGCATTCACGATGTTGCAGTGTGCGACTTTCCACAAAGGACGCATTTGAAGTTCTCCCTTGAGGCTTCACATTCTTTTGAGCTATGTTCCTGCCCACATTTTACACACCTGGGCTTGGCCTTACAACAGCTTGTCGTATGGCCAAACCTTTGGCATCTAAAACACTGGGTATGTGTATTGGGAGGCTTATAGGCCTCTGTGCGTACCTTCATACAGAGTACCTCCTTCAGTTCTCGGACAGAGCTGGCAACCTTATCGGAAGGCAGCTCTACCAGAAACATTGGGAGGGGCTTCCTGTTGTAGTGCCCGCCCATTTGAGATACTTTAAATACCTCAATACCCCGGCTCTCCAAATCAGTTTTCACCTCAGATGAGTATGTCTTCTCATCAATGCCACGAAGGACAACCTTGTACGTCCGTTCATTAGACAGACGACATATATGGTGAGGGACATTGTGTTCATCCAAGAACCTCTGTAGGTTGATGTAATCATTGTAGGTCGAGGTTTGGAGTCACACTCCATCCTTCACCTTTACCGCCATATAGAAATATGGGTTGTACTTGGCTTTAAATTGACGGTTGATTTCCACCAACCTGGTATTGTCAAGGTAGATGGTAATAGGAGGAATCTTGACTGATGCTCCATTACGTCCTATGGGAGCGTCCTGATTAGGCGCTATGGCATTTGCAAAGGGCTGTGGAGCCTTAAAGGTTCCACAGTCCGTTGCAGGCTTTCTTTTTATACTTCCAATTTGTTAAGACGATCATGTCTATCAAAAGAGCGTGCTCCTGCTTTGAAGGACCTATGAATACTGAACTCTTTTCCATTTGGCAGTTGAAAGACCAACTTTTAGGCTTTGTGTACAAAATGTTTACACTGTACTTCACTAATGATTAAGTTTATAATTGTTTTAAATATTAAAATACATACAATAAATTTCTCTGATCATTTAGTGTTAAATTATTTTATTTACTTATTTATTTTTTTATTGATTTTATTCAAAAAACAAAATACGTTTCCTGTATGATGCATTGAGTTCAAGCGGATACCACATTCTATCCAAGATCATCATATCCCATTCTATTTAACCCTTTGGCGAGTGATCATTTTGATCCCAAATGAGTGAGCACGGAAATTTCCGTGTGTGCCCAAATGAGTAAGCACGGAAATTTCCGTTTTTGAGCATGGACTCTATAATTGCCTAAAAACTCTTTAAAAAATCATTATCTAGGGTAAAAACTTTATATTTATTGAATTTTCTTTTGGATTTTCACTTACTTATTTGATTTTGACATATTACTTTTTTTTTTTAACATTCTGCAAAAGATTTTTCTTTACAATAAAACTTTTTTTCTCTCTATCAGTATAGTAAAATTATTTAACTGAATTGTAAACACTTAATTTTAAAATTTTGCCTAAACTATTAGTAA
The DNA here is from genome assembly GCA_963513935.1 of Aphrophora alni. NCBI lineage: Eukaryota > Metazoa > Arthropoda > Insecta > Hemiptera > Aphrophoridae > Aphrophora > Aphrophora alni. The sequence continues at coordinate 126,841,104 of OY740767.1, forward strand.
TAAATGCAATAATATAGAAATATTCTATTTTCTAATATATTAGCTTATAGTAGACATACTTGAGGTAGTGGGGATGGTGAGGCCCAGCGGGAACTGGCTAATGCACACTTTTTTACGCGCTTTTTTAGCTTCACACGGTCAGTCTGTCGCTGTCTTTGTAGTTTTAAAAAATTGGTTCTGTTGTCATTGTTTTGTTGACGTAGTTTTTATTTGTTATTTATTTTTTCGGTAATGTGTCCCGATCTATTGAAAGTGATCCGCTACGTCTTCAAGGCCGCCACTTCATGAGACCTCTCCCCTCCAATGAGTCACGGAAGAAGAAGCTTTCTCGGCAATACTTTGTGTGTAAACATACTAAGCGATCATTACCAAAGCGGAAGGAAACATCCTATGAGTGCTCAAAGTGTGAGGTGTCCCTTTGTATATATCCTTGTTTTGAACAATATCATACACTACACATTTTTTAAACTATAAATAATGATAATTTCAATTTTTTGTATATGTTTTCTTGTAGTTTTAATCAAATATAATGTCTTTTGTTCAAAAGTAAATTTTCCCCCCCCCCACTCTTTATGGTATATTTTAGCGTAATTGCCATACTCCTATAATGTCTGTGTCATAGTACTGAAATATCCGTGCTTACTCGCCAAAGGGTTAAGATCAACAAATTAAAAATGTACATTATTACAACGTAGAAGTAGAAGCAACTGATAGTTTATTCACATTATACTCTTGTTAATAACTCATTTGTCTACAAAAGTAGTTATGGTGTAATAGCACGTCTTGTTTCTAATGCATAAAAAACACGAACTATTCTACTGAATGACTTTATGGGAAGCTATTTTATCGTATAAAACTATAACAGTTATTGTATGATTGGCAACACTGAGTAGTCATAGTATGTGCTGGAGTTGTGGTAGGGGTGCAAGTACAGACATAAGCTGTGACATGTCGCTTTGCAGAAATCATTAGTTTGACTGGATCTGATGCTGGTCTGGACTCATTTTGACACTTAGATAGTGGGAATAGGTGTTCTCGTCATAAAATAAAAATATATTTATTTTCACTGTCAGACTGGTGAAATCAAATCGATTATTTTATTTTTACAAATATGTAATTTAGTTATAAAAATTGCACCTAGATAAAAAAAACAATGTAAATTGGTGTGTCATATGCTCCCTAGAACCTCTTTGCGTACCCCCAAGAAATTAAATTTTTAGTTTTTAAGTCATAAATAAATATTGAGCTTGAGTTGTGAGATAATATTAGATAGAATAAAACTTAAACACAAGATCTCACAAAAATTACATTTACTTAATCAAACGCGTTTCAACGACAAAGTCCTCAGTAATACATGGGGAACAATGACTCTTGTTCTATAAAAGTAATTTTTGTGAGATCTTCTGTCAAATTTATTCTATCTAGTTTTTAACTCTGTTATCTATTTACCTACAGATAAAATTTTGTTCATCATTAAATATGAAAATATTTGGTTTCATATACATTTTTTAAGTTAATGGTTTTCAAGAGATAAGTTGTTAAACATTTTGAATAGCTGCCATTTTGAAATATTTGAAATGAAGTCTTTTTTTTTTGGTACAGATGTAAATTGTTACGTTATAAATATGTATACTAAATCTGAACTCAATATCTTATCTCTTTAAAAAATTATAATTGTTTAATAAAAAAGTAAATGGCAAATAGCCGGAAAATGTTTACAGATATATGTTTTATGAACTTTTTTCTTTGTTTTCATTTGGAGAACAAGCTCTGAGAGTGTCGGGAGAACTTTGTGAAACACTCTATAATATATATATATATATATATATATATATATATATATATATATATATATATATATTATATACTTCAAAGTTTATATCCCAATGTTAGTAATCCATTATTTATAGGAACATAGGCAAACATTAGTAAAATTGTTTTGGAATGGAGCACATAGTCACATGATTCAGCATATATTTATCTTGTTCTTTTGACATCCCACTTCACTTACATAAGGTCTAAATTGGGGGGGGGACATTCATGACAATCATATTTAGCTATTTTGTTACAATTTCTAAAACCCGAAAAAATTTTATGAAGGTATATTATAGAAATGCAATAATTCATATATTACAATTAATTATAAAAAATATAATTTATATATTTATAAAAATATGAATGTACAAAATGAAATATAAAATATTGTTTATACAAAACAAAAAATAAAACAAATAATAAGAATAAGAGGAAAGGATATTATTTTTCACTGTTAGTTTTTATTATAAATTAAATTAACATCCAAGTAAGCAATATTTTTTCAGCCACAGGTTCATATATAGCATTCTAATTATTGTTTTATATAACATCTTCTTTCAGGTTTGGTTAATTTATATTTTCCCAAATCCTTCCATTTGTTTAGAATAACGTATTCTTCTTTTAGGAATACTTAACTTTCTCAGTATATCTGATGTAACGGAAAGATTAAAACCGGGCCATGGATAGGTTTGTGTTAACTCACTAGAAGCACCACTCAGTAGATCACCTCTAACAGTGTCTACAGATTGTATTTTTGATTCTGAAACTATTACTGGTTCAGAAAGTTTTATTGATGGTAAGAAATAGCCTGGGAAAACATTTGTGATACTCGACAGAATTTGTTTTCTTGTAGCTTTTGGGAAGCGATTTTGAATGGTTTTAACAACAGTGTCAAAGTTATAGTTCATTACTAACTCCTTGAAGAATGATGATGCTTCCGGTATAGATTCCGGTTTCTTCTCTGAATAAACTGTTTTAATCTTAGAAACTTTTACTGTACTTTTTATTACTTCTTTCTTTATTAATGGCTTTTTAATTCTCTGTTGATTACGTAATAACAAGTGAATTTTATTTTTATCATTAATGATGGATTTTAATTTTGAATCTAAATCTTTAATATCATATTGTTGTTCTAAATTTAAAACTGTCATAACTCTTTCTTGGGTTATATTCTTAACATGATATTTAATTAACATTTTTACAAAGTGCTGATAATACTTATCATAGATTTTTCTGAATTTTTCAAATGGAACTTGTACTTTTACTTTTTCTTTTACATTTACATTCACAAGATCAGTTGATCTATAGACAGTGTGTTCTATGGGTTGTGTTTTTTTGTTAGGAAATGCTATAAGTTCTAAATAATCTCCAAAACATTTTGGGTAACAGGGTTCTGATTTATGTAATTGCGTATATGGATCATATTGATATTTTATTCTTGAAAACTGCAAATCATCAATGTGTTTTTTGATATAATCTGTATTAAGTATTTTGTATTCAACTCTCTTATTCAAATCATGAGAAGATATCTTACCTTCTTTCATTTCACTATTAATCGCCGAATCAGACAAATATTCTACGATTTTACAAGGCATTTCATTATGAAATTCTGTCAAAATAAAGTTTGATTCACTATGATTCTTTATGTCTTTAATAAAATCTAAAAATGGATTTAGTTTAACCAATATTGCTTCTTTTTCTTCGAAAGTTAGTAGATTATTAAAATCCATTAAGTCAGTGACTAATACTGTGGAATTTTCATTTATATTAGACAACAAACCTGTACAAAACAGTGAACGCAAGTATTCATTCCTCACTTCTACAGTAATGCTACACCCGTCTTTGTTGTTAAAATTATTTAATACCCTATCAACTGTGTGCAGAAAATCAGTGAACATGTTTGGAATTTTGTTCAATAAAATAAACCATTTTGTAGCGAGCTCATGGGGACTTTTACCAGTTTCTTCTACAATTAAATGTTTGGAGAAATAAAGCACCTGAGAGATCAAACCAATAAAAGAATGTCTTTTGCTATTTAACAAAACTAGCAGTCCCTTCAGATATTCGTCTTTATCTTCTTCTGTTTCAAAAACAATTTTCTTTATTTTTAAATCTGTATTTGGGTGATAAGGGTTTGGCATTGATTTTACAGTCTCGATTAATATTTTCAGTTTATTTAACTCTTCAATAAGATGATGAAAAGAAGCCCTAAACACATCCTTCTGCGAACGGTTGATTGATGAACCTACAAATATGCCATAATTTTTAATAAATATTTGATTAAAAACAGTATTCTCTATAGAAGGTTAATAATAATATATAGTTAATAAATAAACAATTTTGTATAGATAAATTAATAACATACATGGAGAACTTATCGTTAAGTCTGTTATCACTAATATCTTGACACATCATAAGGTTAAAACAGAAATAATTAGAAAACTACAGCTATTACATTGCATTCTTAAGGGACCACAACTTCTAATAGAGTTATAATATATATATATATATATATATATATATATATATATGGACATATAGCTAAAATCCAATATATTTATAAAGTTAATGAAATTACCAATTCTATTTTTTTAAACAGAAATACATGATATATTTAGTTTTCTGCGAAACAATCTAATGAATTTGAAGGCCAATTGTGACAATGTGAAAAGTCAGATTTTAAAATAGACTCATTTAAAAGACGCGGTTAAGCCAAAGAGATAATAAATTCAAATAATAATTTAAATTTAGTAACGTCATTAATAAAAGAAAAATGGATTTTCAAGACAACAGTATGAATTATTATGTTTAATTTTAATGTAATTTAGTTTGTTTGTTATGTTAAGTAAATCATTTGTATTTTACGGCAGTGCGGTAAAACGTGGGAACAGTAACCGGAAGGAACGCTTTCGGAAGTAAGAATTTGCCTCATGGTAAAGTCAGTCTAAGTCCAGAGCTTGGAGGGACTAGATGTGTTTCTAAAAAGTCTAAGTCCAGAGCTTGGAGGGACTAGATGTGTTTCTAAAAAGTCTAAGTCCAGCGTTAGGAGTGACAAGATGTGCTTTCTAAAAGTTGAGTTTACCGCTTAAAATGGACAGGTTGTGTTTTTCAAGTAATAATCCAGTTTTTGGAGAAATAAGATCGTAGAAAGAGTTTCTAGGTTCTATTAGAACAATGTACATTTGATTTTTTTATCTCAAATAGAGATCGAAAGTATATAAGAATCCATGTTTAGCGTGTTTCAAAGACAATAATTTGGGAACATAAAAGACAATAATTTACGTACGCGAGTTATGAATATTCTCAACAACTGGAGAAAACAACTTCTGAACGAGGGAGAATCCTCTACAAGCCGTAGAACTTCAATTCGTAGGACATCAGTTTTCCATTCGGACTCAGACAATGTTTTTATTTAAATCGGCGTTGTGGTATAGACGCTGTATATTATCTGTTTGATTAATAACCTGTATTATGTTTAAATTAATTTTTTGTAAATGTTTATCTATTTAAAGAAAATTTAGTAGATTATTACTAGAAGAGATACTAGTAAAATGAAACTTTTAATTAATGAAAATAGAATCTTTTCATTTTTTCTTTTAGAGCTACAAAGTTACTAAAAAATTTCATAGATAAAATTCCTGTTGCAACAATTTTATTGGTAAAAGCATTTTTAAAGATAAAATTAATTAATTTGAAAGAAAGAAATAAAGGAGATATAAATTCATAATTTGTTATTGAAACTAAAGAGGATAACTAGTATTTGTAATATGATTTTTTTGTTGTTAATAATAATTTGTAGGATGTTTCTTTGAATGTTTAATAAATGTTTTCTTTGTAACATTTCAGCCAAAGTGTTCTCATTTAAAACCAAAATCCACTGTAAGTACACTTTGAAAAGAACTTACGACCTCAGAGATTTTTTTTCTTTCTTTTAAATATTTAAATTCATTCTTTTTTCAAAATTGGTATGCTAAAGCAAACCTGGCGCCCTATAGTCGAGCAAATTAACAAATGAATAACAATTAAAAGTAACTTCACCTTCTATTTAGAATTGTTACAAATGGCGCCCAACGTGGGGCTTTTTAGTCGAAATAAACAGTGATTTTGGTAATGAGAACTCTTAAAATCAAGGTAAGGACTCTCTCTATCATAATAAGAAAGATTCTTTTTTAAAAAATTTTTTTGTGTTAAATATAATAAGATAAAAATGGAGTTAGAAATTGTAAATGTTAATAATAGTGATGAACAGGTAGGATTAGGAAATCAAAATTCTTTAAATAATATAGAGCCATTGGAATTTACGGGGGATATTTTTGATAATTTACAGAAGGAATCGCAAAGTAATGAGCAAACAAATGAACAATTTGCACAAAATTGTTTAGATCAAGAAATAAGTAGTGGTAGTAATAGTAGACGTTCAAGTGTGAACGCGAATAGTAGTTCAGGTTCGGATTTTAATGGGTTTGATAGTGATGGGATTCTAAAGAGTAAAAAACAGTGTGAAGATATCAATAAAGAAATGGTAGGAATGTTAGAAGTAGAAACTGTAGAAGAAAATTCAGATAGGGAATTAAGAGCTGAAGAGGTTAGGGTAATTGAGCAGGTTAGTGTAACCGAAGAGGTTAGGGTAGGTAAGAAATTGGAAAATAATGATCAGGATTTAGAGATTAAGAGTATGTTAAAAGTAATGATGGAAAAAATGGAACAAAGTAGCTTAGAAACAAAAAAAGAAATTAATCAGAGTAGGTTAGAAGCAAAACAAAATAATGTAGATTTGAAACAAGATTTAAATAATAAATTTGATGACTTTAATAATAAATTTGATCAAAATAAGCTAGAAATTAACACTAAGCTGGAAAATTTCAATGTTAAACTTGAACAGAATAATGTTAAACTTGATAAAATAAATAATGACCTGAAACAGAGTAAATTAGAACTAAGACAAGATAATTTAGATTTAAAAGAAGAAATGTACAAAAAATTTGAAGAAATGAGG